>JASJOG010000020.1:242500-430000 GCA_030142905.1 Heliopora coerulea
CCCTAATCCCAACCCTAATCCTCACCCTCACCCTAACACAACCCAAACCCTAACCCTAACCCCAACCTAACTTTAACTATAACCCTAACCCTAACCCCAACTTTAACCCTAACCCTAACCAAACACTAACCCTAACCCTAACCCTAACCAAACACTAACCCTAACCCTAGCCCTAGCCCTAACCCTAACCCTAACCCTAACCCTAACCCTAACCCTAACCCTAACCCAAACCCCAACCCCAACCCCCAACCACATCCTCGATCCCCAACACCAACCCCTAATCCGAATCCCCAACCCCAAACCACAACTCCAAACCCCAACTCTTACTCCCAACCCCATCTCTCAACCCCAACCCTTAATCCCTAACCCTAGCTCTAACCCTGACTTGGAAACTTGATTAGATTTGTATGGATTTTTATTGACTCGTTTTTTGTTTTGTATATTGAAAGATATTACTTGCGTGCATTGGGCCGCAGTAGTTTACTTTGTGCCATATCAATAACACGATTTAATCTTAGTCAACCTATTGAACCTCTGAGGCCGGGGGGTTGTTCAAAGCACGATTAACACTAATCCTGGATTAAAAAGTTAATATTTTGTTTTCGTTTTGTTTATTTTGGTTGAACAATCAAGTTCAGATTTCACAGTTCAAAACTTTTTTGTATGCACCCAAAACCTGTAAAAGTAAATTTCAATTTTTTTCAAGGGCAAGATTGGAAAGGTGTCCACAACATTTTCGCTAAGTGTGGATTGAGCTAATCACCTTTTGAACAACCAGACCCAGAATATCGTCGTGTATAATCCTAGATGATGTAGTTACGTCCATAGTACACAGTCTTGACAGTCATGGATAAAAATTAAACGTCGTCATGGAAAAAAGACGACCTGGCAACAAAACATTTTTTCTGCCGAAAACGACACTTTCTCGAACGGATTTTGTCAGGTTACAGGTGAATGACCAGCTGTTAGGTCTAAAGTAAACGGTCTTGACAGACAGGTGACTGGTTACTTACCCATTTACGTTTAATTTCAGTGAGAGACGACCCTGTATGCATTTTTTTTCTATAAAAATCGACACTTTCTGGAACAGATTTTGTAAAGCTATACGTGAATAATTCTAGATGACCTGCAGTTACGGCTATCTTATAAGCTCATCAGATCATATCTCGGACATTACCTTCGTCCAAGTTTCTCAGCTCAAGCAACTTTTTGAGAATTCCGACGCACACTAAAATAACTAACCCTTTAAAACATAAATAATGTAATAAAGGTATTTGGTATTTCATTACTGGAAAACCCTCCATTACCTGCCATTCAATGTTTCTCTGCCCCTATTTGCCATGGACTTGAAAAAGAAAGCTTGAGCCCTCTACTTGTTTTCGTCCTTCTCCATGCAGAATAATGGCAAGCAATCTTCATTTGACATTCCAAGTTATCACTTTCTGCGAGTTCCATCACCGGCTATTCACCTTTGGTTGGACGAATCTTCGCTTCAAAATACATCTTTGACCATTTTCATATTCGCCTTTCGCCCAGCACCTTATCCAAACAACCTTGAAAAACATTACTATTCATAAACGTAGGACATCATTTACGTCAGCCCACGTGTACACCCAAAGCACTTAAACTATAAAAGATGAACTCCCTGTTGAAAAACAGTCAGAACAATACCTCAATTTTCAATTCTACAAGAATTCATATCACCAACAATTTAAATTTCAAATGTATTTTGATAACCTCTCGAAAACAAAAGAATATGATTTGATGAGCATATAAACAAGCCACAGGGGATTGATTTTTATTCGAACGGAAAGATTTCACGCTTCGCACTCGGTCTTCACAGTTGAATGAAAACCTCTCAGTAGACTTTTAACCTACATGTTATGAGTCTTGACAGTAATGTATAAAAATTTAAATTCCACGAGGCTCCAAGGTTCCGAGAATTGTTCACCTATGACTTTACAAAACCTGTTCGAGAAAGTGTTGTTTGATAGGAAAAATATATACCGGGTCGTCTCCCTGAAATTAAAAGTAAATGGGTTAGTAACCAGTCACCGTGACGATGTTAAATTTTTATACATTTGCTGTCAAAACTGTGTGCTATAGACGTAACTATTAACCGTCTAGGATTATTCGCCTATAACTTGACAAAATCCCTTCGAAAAAATGCCGTTTCCGATGGAAAAATGTCTAGCTATAGGGTTTTCCTTTTCCTAGAAATTAAACGTAAATGACTTAGCCACCAGTCAACGTGACCACATTGAAGTCGGAACCACGGAATCTCGGCATGGCAGAAGCTTGGAGCCTCAAATTGTAGTTCATCATGAATGTGTTTTATGGGACTGGTAATGTTAAACTTAAACTTGGAAGTTTAAAACCTCTTATTTTTGGTACTAGATGGTAATGGAGGGTCATTTGAATTGACATTTTGACCGTAATGATGTTGAGTGTCACTGACAGCATTAACGATTAATTCATTAGAAATATTTGACATTTTGTCTTCCACTGTTAGTCAATATGTCATCTTTTGAGCATCGATCTGGCGAAACAAATCAATCTCTTCAGGTTGTGGTCAAACTGTTTCAAAATATTTCACGAATGAACAGATATCTACATTTACAATCATGTAAATGGGCGTAAATACGAATGGCAAGTATGCATAAGAGCAGGCGTGCTAAAGAGCAAAAAACTGTTGGGAACGACTGAATCAATCATGGGACAGATAAACCAAGGGGCTCAACCCTTTAAAGCCTCGTTCCGACTTGAACATAAGCATAAGGACAAAACAAAAGGCAAAACAAAGGAGCAAAGTCAAGTCTGCGACATAAGGATCTTCGTAATCATTAGCATAAGATCATGGTCCAAGCATAACCAAGAGCCGAACAAAAGACGAAACAAAGAAAAATTCTTGTCGTTTTGCCTTTGCCCGTCTCAGAGGAGATATCATGTTTTGTTTTCGTATTGATCTTATCCTTATGCCTATATTGCTCATGTAAACCAGGCTCAAGGGTTAGCGTACTGTGTACAGGTCATCAAGAACAGACGAACAAATGGAGTCGTTGGAGAGAGATGGAGGGGAAAAAAACACGACTCAAGATTCCGTAGAAAACTCTTTAGGGACTGCTCCCGCATTTTTTCAAGATCTACCTCGTGGAAAGACTCTTTTTGACTAACTCAGCCGAGGAGACATTTTGGATAAACGCGATTGGCAGAAATTATTTCTCGCAGAATTGTATTTTGAAACCATTTATTACTTCAACGTATTTTCTGTACAACTACAAATATCCTTGTCAATATTTACTCCTCTAGGCTGTTCAATGAAAACTCGGCAAAAGTCATGTGCTTCTTTTCAAAATAAATCTGAGGTATTTCTGTCTGGTGAGGCAATTCCTTTAATCGTCTTAAACGTTAAGAGCGCCTTAAGCTTCTTCCGAGATGCGGAAAGATTGTCCGTAAGACGAGTCAGTAATATAGAGAGGGGTCACTAATACGATTGCACATAAATCCACTAAGGTGGTGGCTTGAAGGCTTTGCCACGTTTCCACATTTCCTAACAGTTTTTCCACATTTCCCAATAGCTTGAATAAGTTAGTAGTTGGAGGCCAGTTACATATCCTCACATAGCCTCTCAGGTAATTGTCTGTTATCCAGGTTTGAATTCGCAGAATATCCTCTCCTAGACTTGTTGCCGACCAAGGCTAACGAGCCCAGCCTGCCGCCTGGTTATACCGCTGGATACTCGGTCGCGCCATAACATAGCAAACTCTGTAAAAACGGAGGACACCGCGAGAAGGTGTTGCTATGCTAAACTAAACTATAAATCTAGACCTAATTCTGGTAGAACGTATTATAATTTTACACACGTTCAGTAGTCGGGTAAATTGAAGTCAAAACAAGTTTTATACGGTTCTTAAATCGCAGGTTTTCTCTATTGCACTATAAATTCTACAGAAAGCAATTATCCCACAAGAACCTTGCGCTTGACTTATTTTAGTAGATGTACATTCAGACGACTTATGAGTAAAAGGATTCATTGTTGATTGGCCCAGTGGAACCTAAAATGTTCCTAGGAGAGTTTGCAAAATTCGTTAGAAACTTTCCTAAAACGACACTCTGTGACGGGCGTCGCTATTTGGAGGATTATTCTATCAACGAATTACAACATTCGGCATTGAGTAAGAAGTCCAAAACTCTAATCAACTTTCTGGATGTTCCGACCAACATTTGAAAATTTGGTTGAAGATTTGCAATGAAGTTTTCTAGATTTGGGACGTATATACTGAAAATTACAACCAAGTTTGGAACTCGAGATATGAACATTGCCTGTAGTCTTGCTATGGCTCGCTCAAATGGACATGACTACCTTATGAAACACTTGCATTGTACACTTACTTGGACTACCTAACTTGTCAAGATAAAATAAAGAATCATTTACTTACGGAGACAAAGAGTTAACGTCGGTAGACCCTTCGTGTAGATTTTCCAGACAGCAGAGAAGGACGGTTCATGGATTTTATTCGTTCATGTGTAATATCCCAGAGGGTTTCAAACGCTTAATCAGCATGTCTTCTATGCAAACGGGTTTCTTGTCAACAAGTTAAGGAGAAGGAATCTTACCACGATACAAAGTAATTCAAAGTGAGAAGTACAGTACGTTGTACTTTGAATTTCAACCTCATTCGTTCACACAAGTGACACAACTGACTAGCCTGAACGGTTTCCCAGCGTCATCCACCCCCATTTGGGTGGATCAAATTGTGCGTATTCTGATTGGTTATTTTCCCAGGCCATTGATTGGCTATCTTCTCAGCATTTTGTTCTATCGACACAGAAATCCGTTTCCTTTGTTCCTGAGTTTAGAATATCAAGGGATCAAAATTTGTGTATTTTCATTGGTTGTTTTCCTAATAATAACAATCTTTATTGAGGATACTTCGATCACAATTGTGGTTTTCATAAAGGTCCTACAAATATAAAAACTATTATATAAAATAAATACAAAATTAAAAAGTATAAAAAAGCAAATTACATAATATAGATATAAAAGCACTAATTAAAAAGTTTAGACAATAAATTTCTTTTAAAAGTTACAAAATTTAGTGAGTTTCTGGTTCCAATGTCTAAACTGTTCCAAACTTTCACAGCTTGATAGCTTACTCGCTGTTTTCCCCAGTTACGTCTTACTTTTGGTAGTTTAAGCGTGTCCTTATTTCGTGTGTTATAAGAATGAATCTCGCTTTTTTTAACAATATCTAAAGAATGCGGAGTGAGAACATTGACAAACTTGTAAATGTGAATGCAACGATGGTAAAATCTTCGGCGTTCAAGGTCCAGCCACTTAAGAGCTGAGAGAGCTTCAGTTGCTGATGACTGAAGAGACCTGTTTAAAATTATTTTAGCTGCCTTATTCTGTAAAATCTGAAGTTTTTTCATTAAACTGGCATTGTCTTTGTCAGCCCAGACCAAGTCGGCATAATCAAAAATAGGTAAAACTAAACGATTATAAAAAAGTAAACGAGCTTGATGTGGCAACAGACCCCTAATTCAACGTAAAAGACTAAGATTCTTGTTAATTTTACATGAAATGCAATCTATATGATCAACCCCAGTAAAATTTGCGGACAACATAGTTCTTAAATATTTAAAACTAGATACAGTATTTATATTAACGTCTAAGATTAATAATGAAAAACAAGAGATACTGACGAGTTTCCTATTGCTACCTATAATCATTGATTTAGTCTTATCAAGGTTGAGGGTGAGTCTGTTTTCCGGTAGCCAACCTGCAATTCTAAACAAATAGTCATTTAAATTTTCCTCCAGTTACCGGATATCCTTGGAGAAACAGTAAATTAGCGGCGTTCTTGAGGTTATACACTATCTAAAATATAGAAAACAAGCTTCTCAAAAGAAGAAGGTATATTTTATATATATTTTAGATAGTGTATAACCTCAAGAACGCCGCTGTTTTATCGAAGCTATCTACACTGGACCTCCGCGCCTTGGAATTCCTCAAACAGTAAATTACCGTATCGTCTGCACACAAAGTCACCATAGATTTTATAACTGCAGATGGAAGATCATTTGTGTACAATAAAAAGAGCAGCGGGCCCAAAGTACTCCCTTGTGGCACTCCATAATTTACTGGTAGAATCTCAGAAAGAACATTGCCACATGAAGTCCGCTGTTCCCGGTTGTTTAAATAGGATCCAAACCACTCTAGAGTAGGAGGCGAGGCACTAATGGCCGACAGCTTAGACATCAGTATTTTATGGTCAACCGTATCAAACGCTTTGGCTAGGTCCAAAAAGACAGCGCCACATAGGTTTCCTTGCTCCATATTCAATAGGACCTCATCTGCAAAGTTTGACAATGCTGCAGTAGTAGATAACTTGGAACGAAAGCCGAACTGTTTATTACAGAGAAGGTTGTTTGAGTTAAGGAATTCATAAAACTGAGAATGGACAACTTTTTCCAAGATTTTACTTAAGGTGGGCAGAATTGAAATTGAAATTTAATTGAAATGAGTGCGGGCTGATAGGCATAGATGGAATAGGGTAGATCACAGAAGATATTTTATCAGCCAAAGGTTTTCCGATAGATACAAAATAGGTATTCAATGAAGCGGCAATCGACGCTGGAGTTGTAAGTTGTACACCATCAGCCAAAATAAATTGTGGACTTGAAGATTTAACATTATATGAGGAAGCCTCATTAACCGCTTTCCAGATCTGACTAGAGTCTCCTTTTGCTTCATTAATTAAGTCGCAATAATACTTTGATTTTGCAGACTTAACTTCGCGGTTTACATAATTTCTAAGTCTCCTGTAGTTCGACCAATGAAAGACAGAATTTGTTTTAACAGCTTTACGGTGGTGGAAATCACGGTCTTTCATAGCCTTATTAATCTTATTGTTCATCCAAGGAAGTGGAACACCCCGAATTCTTTGTCTTTTTACCGGAGCGTGCAAGTCAGCAACATTCGAGAACAATCGATTCCATGTTAAAACTGCATCATCTGTATGGTCCTCATTTTCAATAACATGCCAAGGCACGCAATTGAGATCCGCCATAAAAGAATTCACATCAAAATTCTTGTAAGAGCGGTATTCTATTGTTTTTGGTTGAGCCTTTGTTATCCCAAACTTTAGAACACGATAGACGAGATAATGATCACTTAGCGTGACCGGGACAACACCAGAATCACTAATACGGTGATTGTCTACTGAAATCACGTCAATTAGAGATTGAGAGGTTTTTGTCACTCGGATTGCCTCAGTAATGGGTTGTGTAAGGTCCAACGAGCACACGAAATTCAAAATATTTTGTTTTTCCTTTTTGTTTCTTCTAAGGTAAGGCATCATATCCACATTTAGGTCACCAAGCAGCACAAAATCACTACTGTCCAAAGTGATATTTGCCAAACTGATACGTAGATAAGAAATAACGGCAGATAGATCCACATCAGGCACTCTATATACGCAGCAAATCAAAGTTGGACGACAGTTTTTGCGAATAAGTTCAATCCATAAACACTCATTATCGACTGAGTGAAGATCATGTTTAATGCGAAAGGGCAGTCCTTCCCTTACATAGATTGCAACACCACCGAAACCTTTTTTATTACCTTTCCTATCCACAGGAATGCAGTCAAACCCTTGCAAAGTCACCTCAGAGTCCTCAATTGATTGATCAAGCCATGTTTCGCTCAGCGAAAGAACATCGATACTTTTTGTATCTATACCCTCCATACGTAACGAATCCATTTTATACCTAAGACTTCGAATATTTAAATGTGCAATCTTCAATCCACGGGCTTTTCTAACATCAACCAAACTTCGATATCCTCGGCTAAGTTCCACATCTCCAGCGAGAACTACAAGAGTTGCGGCGAACAGAGCATGTTGAAGAAGCTTGCAAACAATCACACCCTTCTGGAAAACTCCCAATGCTCGACTATCAGCTCGTCGGGTCGCATAGTGAAAAGAACGAATTTCAACTTTACAGGTCAATTGAGAGACAAAATAGACATTCCTTAGCCTGGAGGAATGTTTATTTGATACGATCTTTAGATCTTCGTTGTTAAAGATTATCAATAGACAAAGAAATAAACCAAAGTTTACGGACATATTTGAAGTCCATCTGGGTATCTTCGCAGAGATCTGAATTGAGCTTAAAACAATAAACGGATCAAATTTCGCACATTTTGATTGGCTCGCCATTCCCTTGTCTGAGTTGCCTTCGCAGAGGTCCATTCTTTCGAGATGCAAATTTCAAGAGATTTTTTTTAGGGCGTGGGCTTCTGTTTTGTAGTTCTTCACTGACAAGGTTGCTTGGTCTGTGTGGTACGTCGCTTTGAGCTGGCTTTTTTGAAACCCATGGTGTTCCAAATATTGTGAAAGTAATATTTTCAAGAACTATACTCTTTTCAAGCACTCACGATTTAAACACGTTAGGGATTTTAAAACTGGTGGTTAAAAAGGATAAGAAGTTTGGCTCGAATTGAATTTCAAGCACTAACTTATCACGTGGAAGTAATGTTGAGGTTGATCTCTTACAGTAGATCTATTTTGATTTGTGTGAACGAGCTTTTCTTGAAATTTCTTGATTCAGAAGTTTTATCTGGTCTAGATTATGTTGATGAAGTTGGAATCAAAATTTATTGCGAGACGATATAAAGAGTTCAGAGTTCATAAAAGGAATACGCCATGACCAGAAAGGCAGCACCCATCCTTTGAGCAGCAACGATACGAACAAGCATTTTTACCGTCTAAATTTAGCCTACTGAACGTCTTGTTAGGAATATCAAAGCCCAGCATATAATTTTGAATAAACTTTCCAATATAATTTGGAATAATACAGACATGAGTTATTGAAGAATATTTTTAATTTAGCTAACGTTTCGTTGCCAGTCCTGCAACATCTTCGGAGTAAGTGATAAATTTACAAGGTGTTCTCGACTATGTAATATTCTATTTACAATGACAGGAATTAATTAACAGAAAGACTGGTGAAAACCGGTGAATAATTAAGCGTGCGATAAAGTGTATGCGTGAGTGAATCCAGGTGTGTATGTGTCAGAAAAACATATAATAAGGAAAAAATTAACAGTTAGAAGAAGGTTAAAGGAAGGGAACTGATCTTGGCGTTGAGCGAAGGATTTATCTTATTAATAAGTAGACTCTCTCTGAGAAGGAGTTCAAAATTAGAAGAACAGGAGCTTAGAATAGAAAAATCAGTCAAAGAAACAAGGTGGCCAGTCTGTTTGTGGTGTGTTAAAACAGCAGATAAAGTGGTGAAGTAGATAGGCTTTCCCGTGTAAGCAGAAACTCCCATGTGTTCAGAAACACGCACGTGTAAATGGCGAATAGTTTCACCTATATACAATGACTCACAGCATTGACACTTGAATTTGTAAACTACCCGAGATCTTAGTCCAAGAGGAATTTGATCTTTAAAACGGAAAAAACTTGAAAGACGTCGAATAGGTTTAAATATGACTCGAAGCTGAATTTGAGGAAAAGCAGAAGCAAAAAGTTTAGCGACTTGTTTGCGAATCTGAAGAGAATGTTAACCGGTAAATGGTAGAGTAAAGGAAATAATGCGTTTAGGTATCGAGGTCGTGTTAGAAGCTGGGCAGAAAATTTTATCGAAAAAATTGCGAAGACAATTATCTAAGAACTTGATAGGATAACCATTCCGAATCATAATACTTTTAAATTTCTCTAGTTCTTCATGGAAGATGGTGTAAGAAGAACAGAGATTAAAATAACAAAAAAGCAAAGTTAAAAGCCTTTCTTATACATGAGTGGAATAAAACTCTCAAAATTTGTAAACAATCCAGTAAAAGTCGGTTTACGATAAAAAGAAGAAGAAAATTTATCATCGGAGCGTTTGATTTGAATGTCGAGGAAGGAAAGAGAGTTATCTTTTTCGATTTCATGTGTGAATTGGATATTCGATGTTTGCAATTCAGGTAATGCAAGATAATAATAACAATAATAATAATAATAATAATTTAAACTTATTTACACACTGTGGCCTTTCAGTTTCCTGTTTTTCAAAGGGCCGTGTAAAGTTATGAACAACTATATACAATACTAAATTACAAACTGACAATATTACTATACAAAAAAAACTATATAAACAACTATATACAATACTAGTTTACTAACTTACAATATTACTCTACAGAAAACTGTTGTGTGATATTATTATTATCCCGGCTCAATTGCATACATCACTGATCACTCTCTTAAAGGTTTTGACAGTAATTACATTTAATTTTGTCATTGGAGCCTTCCCTGCTAAGGTTTCATTCCATAAAGCAGCTCCCCTGTAAGCAAAGCTCCGTTTTAGGAAATTTGTTTTAGGCTTTTGCAAATAAAGCTTTTTATGATTACTTCGTAAGTCATACATGTGGTTAGTAGAGACCTTAAACATCTGTGTTAAGTATTCTGGAGCCATACCCTTAAGCACTTTGAACATCATAAGTTTTCTGTTTTTTAATAATGACTGGATAGGGGTCCAATTAAGCATTTGGAAAATATTGTAAGATCTCTCTTCATAGCCTAAACCAGTTATGACCCGGGCCGCACGCTTTTGAAATTTAGCCATTTTTGTACGGTTCGCTTGATTACCATCGTGCCATACAGTAGAGCAGTAATTAAAATAAGGAAGTACAAATGTCTTGTATATGGAATGGCCCCTTAATGGCTCAAATAGTTCCACTGCCTTGTGGGTGGCTTTGGATAGTCTAAGGCTAAGGGAGTCAACCCAGACAGATAATCAGGAGTCGGAGTCCCGTAGGCAGCCTAGCGGCAAATCCTGTCGCTATCCTGGCAACTCCTGCGACACAGCAGAAACCAGTACTTAATGGCCCCGTCATTCTTCCTGGCCTCTTCAGTTGTGTGGAGAGGGGAGGCATGCTGAGTGGGCTACAACTTGCCTTGCATGAACCGCAGCCCCGGCTAGCATCCGTTTTTTGATTCTAAAACCCATGGTCAATTTGACCGAAGGAGGCCAACAACAACAACAAAATTACCCCAAGCACTTTTTTCTTGTAGACTCTTTTGATCGCATGGTCTCCGATTTTAATTACAGGTTCACTTTCTAACTGTTCTAAACGCTTTCTCGAGCCGATAAGCGTGTACTCTGTTTTTCCTTTATTCAACGTTAATTTGTTGGCGTCTAACCATGTTTTAACATTAACAATGTCTATCCCCCGCTTGTATTCAATTTCATAGACAGTCTGTCCAGTTGTAGTTAGGCTTGTATCATCTGCAAACATAATGAGTTCGGTCATTTGTAAGACATTTGGCAAGTCATTTATGTAAATCGTAAATAGAAGTAGTCCGAGATTGGCCCCTTGCGGAATGCCACACAAAATATTGCGGAAAGTTGACAAGGAATTATTTGCTGTAAACACTTGTTTCCTGTTGCTAAGATATGATCGAAACCATAATAGTGCTGACCCACGAACTCTATAGCACTCTAATTTAGATAATAGAATTTTATAGTCAACTGTATGGAATGCCTTTTTAAGATCTAAGAACAACACCCCATTAATCAAACCCTCGTCCATGTTCGTCAACCAGTTATTTGTTGCATGGAGTAGTGTTGTTTTGGTTGAATGATTAGTGCGAAAACCCGATTGAAATTTGAATATTATCTTATGTTATTCCAGGTGTCTCATCAGTTGTTCGTGTACTATTTTCTCAAAAATTTTCACAACTACAGAAATAACAGAAATAGGCCTATAATTACCACACAAATTTCTTTGTTCTGACTTGTAGATAGGAGTTTCTTCGGCAGTTTTCCAATCGTCAGGAAATATACCTGTCTTAAGTGACAAATTAAATATGTATGTCAATGGTTCGACAATCGCATCTCGTGCGGCATGCAGCAGTTTTATAGAAATTTTGTCGTAGCCCGATGATTTACTGGTTTTCATATGGTTGATTTCTTTCCTGACTTTATCTCGGGAAATCGTTTGGAATATAAAATTATCCAATATAGGTGCCACGAACGCCAGTGGATCAACGCCATTTGGTATGATTTCATCGGCCACCTTTGGGCCTATACGCGAGAAGAAACGATTGAATTCGTTTGCAATGTTATCGTTGCCTGTAATTTTTTACGCATCAACAACCAATTCATTAATTATGGTAGTTTTGGATGTATTGTTCAACAGTTCGTTCATCACTTTCCAATTTTCTTTATGGTCCTTACATGTATTCAACTTGTTTTTATAGTAATTAGTTTTTGTTTCTTTAATTATTTTGTTCAATTTGTTCCTACACTGTTTGTAGGCATTAAAATAATACGTTGAGTTAGTTGTGACCGCTTTCTTTTTCAGAAAATCCCTGGGATGGCTAAGGTTCTTAATTTCTGCTGTTATCCAAGGATTATAAACGCTTCTAACTTTCCTTTGTCTTAACGGTGCATGCTTATCGGCCAGGGAAAGAAATATAACTTTCACTGCACTCCAAGCGTCAACTGGGTCATTAAATCGGCAAAGATTGCTGTTATTAAAGGCTCGTTTTAGATCATTTTCAAACACTTCCCAGCTGAAATTTTTGAATTGCCTTGTTTCGATAAATTTTGGTTTATCACTCTGTGCACTAATTCTGCGGCACATGTATACCAAGCTATGGTTGCTAATCCCCAAATGTATGACTCCAGAAGCAGTAGCAGTTCTATTTCCACTCTGAGTAATAATGACATTTATTAACGTTTTTGTATTAGCTGTTTTACGAGTAGGCTCTTTGATGTGTTGTTTTAACTGATAAACATGCATCAATTCAACTAGTTTCTTAGTGTTTGGTCCAGCTGTATTTGCGTACAGATCACAGATTAAATCTCCTAGGATGATCAACTCTTTGTTTTCTGAATCAGTTTTCTGCAGAAATTCTTCAAACAAGTCAAAAACCTCTGTATTAGAATCGGGAGGCCTGTACCAAGTTAGTTTATAAGAGTGGTCGACTCTTTTGAGGTGTTAGCAACCCCGCCGACCCTGTAATTTCAACCATACTGTTTTGAATTGTTTCGTCTAGTCTTGTTTCATTCAAACTCAATATTTCAAATGGTATTTGGAGAAGGAATAATTTCAGTTCATCTAGATGTTCTAAGAGACTAGTTATATTAACATGGCCGAACTTTAATCCTTTTAGTTTTGGGTATATGTGTCTATTGATATTTTGCTTCGGTAAATCATTGTTCGTTAAAGCTGGGCCACAATCGGTTAGATCTAGTCAATGACTGTCTATGTTACTAGTTATACACAACTTAATGTTTTTTGCTAATATAGCTGTACCACGTTTGTTTAAGTGTAAGCCATAAGAATTAAGATGCATGTTTGTAATATTACTGTTGTCAATAATGTCCCAATTTTCTTCTTTGCAAAGATCTTGCATGCATTTATTTGGTTCATTGCTTTTGTGGTATTGGAGACCACTTCTTCGTTAAGTTGGTCAATTCCGTCACTTGTATCTTCTATCTGTAGGGCTCTAAAGCGATTAGAGTTTGAACTCATGTCGTTTTCGTTGCTGGTAGTTTGCTTCGCTTGTTTATCTTGCCTTTTGCGTCCCTGGTTCGTTGTTGTTGTTTTCCATTCGCTCTGTTCCTTTGGTTTGTTATCGTATATCGCTTTTTGCTGCAATTTATCCTGCATCACCATCGATAATACGAGTTGAAGGGAGTCTCTTTCTTCCTGAGCCCTTTCGAGTCGTCCTTCCAATGATTCTACCTTCAGTTTAAGTCTTTCATATGCTAGCTTTTCTGCTTCCAGGTCTTTTTTTAACTTTTGAAGTACTTCTTCGTTCTTTAAACCCGCTGTTCTGGTTTGCATGACAGTTTGTTCGCAATTTTCTTCCTGCAATCGATGAACTTCTAGGTCGTTCTGTTCACAAAGATGACTTTCCGATTTATTAAGTAAAAGATTTAATATTTTATTAGTGTCTAACTGAAAATTTTCGAACTGTAGCTCGAAATGTTTAAATTTTGTCTTCAGAGTTTCAACAATAGTAATCAATGAACCCAGACAAGCACCCTCATTAGTATTCCTTGTTGAAGGTTCATTTTCAATGCTTTTGCGTAAAACTTTCCGTCCTGTAATTTCATCTTTTTTTGTCTCGTCGGACGACTTTTCTCTAACCATAGGAATAATTTTTTCCTTCATTAAATTGCCTTCTTTACAAGAAAACGTTAATGTCGATTGTTTGCCATACCACGTCATCTCATATCTACCATCTGTACTTTTGAAACGTTTTGCTTGTTCACCCGGCGATGTCCATTTCCTATGTTCGTGATGCAACTCCTGCACAAATTCCTTTAAAGTTTGTAAACTCCCTTTCCATAGCAAACGTTCGCCTTTAACTCTAAGGTATTCATCAAATTCTCTATTGTTGTAGAGTATTTTGCCTTGGTCGACATTCTCGCCATTAGAGTTGTTTTTGTCATTGTTAGATTGTTCGTAGTCATCCGAAATGATTTCGGATTGACTCTTGCTGGCATTTAAAACACTTTGGCTTAGAGAATGGTCGTTTACAAAAGCTGATAAAGATTTAGCAAGTATTTGACTTGGGCTGTCGCCGTTGGATAAGTTGATGTAAAGTTAGTGATTAATAGTAATTGTAAAACTAGGCGTAGTGACAATCTGTAAGATTGGACTCGGGTTACGCTCACAATGCTTTTTGCTTATGAATAGCGTGTTGTGTTTAATATTTCATTGTTCATGTATTATTATTATTATTATTATTTACAATATTTTAACACGGTACAATTTCACCGTTATAAAAAGGGAAAGAAAAGAAAAGAGTGATCTTCCAACTGGCTGTGCTTATTTACAAGATTTAACAAACTATTCTTAACTACCATTTATACTATTAACTACTGTTTATACTATTAGATTAGGGTGTAATTACCTTCTGAAAGGCTTGTGACAAAAAGGCTTTTGGGCTTGTCTGGCGGAGCAAACATCGAGTAGTACGAACAAGTTGAGAATTATATGGTTTTAAAAAGATAGATACAGTCCCATCGATTGCGCTCTACGTAAATCGGGAACCAGAGCAGAATCATTGAGAGTTCTGTGACATTTTGGTCCTTCGAGCCGGATTTACTAGAGCGAGGAAGTAAGACAAAGACATGGCAGACCAGTTAAAGAAAAAGATACGAACACACGCAGGCCACCGAGCCTTTGTAAGGAAAACATTGGCGGACCTTGAAAGGAGCAGTAAAAACATCGATAAAGAAGAACGGGTCAGGGTTGTCAACTTAAAATCTACCCTAGAAGAGCAATACGAAGCGATCGTAGTGCTAGATAGAGACATATTGGATCTTCTGTCAGACAAAGAAGCAGTCACCGAGGCAGAAATCGCAGCGGAAATTGAAGAAGCGGGCAAACTACGAGCAGAAATTAAAACCGCAACCATAATATTAAAAGAGACGTTAACGCACAAAGAAAGAGTAGAAAGAGTGACTGGCCACGAGAATGAATCGTCGTCATCGACCAATTCCTCGAAGGTTATTCGTGCTAAACTTCAGAAGTTAGAAGTTGGGAAGTTCAACGGAAGACCGGAGAAGTGGCAAGAGTTTTGGGACGGGTCTGACAATTCCATTCACTCGAACCCGAATTTGTCAACGATTGATAAGTTCTCGTATCTACGAGGTCTTGTCGAAGAACCAGCTAAAACAGCGATAGCGGGATTTGCCTTGACATCGGCCAATTATAAAGCAGCAATTGACCTACTTAAGCGGAGATTCGGCAGGAAGGAGAACATAGAGAAAGCCCATATCAAAGAATTGATGAAGGTTGCTCTCGTAACAAGCGCGAGAGATCCTGTCAGATTGAGAAAACTGTATGACACAGTCGAAACGCACCACAGGGGACTGAAAGCGCTCGGCATTGAACCAAACATTTATTCGGCTATTGTTGTGCCATCAGTTATAGAGAGGTTGCCAGAAAGCGTCCGACTTATCATAACGCGCGGAAAAACTGTCAGTGAATGGAATATGGACTAGTTGTTAAGTGAACTCCTTAAAGAAGTCGAACTGAGAGAAGAGCACGCCTCCCTGCCGAGCAAAGAGAAACAAGACACCGGGAACGAAAGCAACAAAAGAACCAGACCACCAAATGGACCAAATACAGGCAGCGCCTTATTGGCAAACGCCACTGATAACAGTTGTGTTTATTGCAAAGGCAATCATAAACATAATGACTGTAAGGAAGTAAGTTCTATAGCTGAAAGGAAACAACTACTACGTAAGTACGGCAGATGTTTTATTTGTGTCAAGAAAGGTCATATAGCTAGAAATTGTAAATCGAACACAGTAGAAAACATGATAGGTTTGTTTGTGAAGGCCGAGCTGATCAGGCAAACTCTTCGAATGCCAGCCTCGTCAGTCCAGCGTTTCACGTAGGCGCGGAAACCAGAGTTGCGCTGCAGACTGCACAAGCAGTTTTGAAGGGGAAGAGCGGAAGTACCAGAGTTCGAGTTATGTTTGATTCGGGCAGTCATAGGTCATTCGTGACGACAAAAGTGGTTAAGTCAGTTAGGCTGGATGTGAAAAGACAGGAGTGGATCGAAATAAGCACGTTTGGGCAGAGTTTGAAAGATAAGGGTTTGAGAAATATTTACGAGTTAGAGATCACATCAGTGAGGCCTGGTGAGGCGATCAAGATCGAAGCGTATGAATTGCCTCGTATTTCAAAGATCAAAAACGAGCATATTGGAATCGTTAAGACTCATTATCCTCCTCTTCAAGGCTTATGGTTCTCTGAAGTTTGCGTGAGTAAGGAAGAACTCGAAATAGAAGTTCTTATTGGGTCGGATTACTTATGTCGCTTCCAAGAGGGAAGAACTATAAGGGGAGAGCGAGATGAACCCGTGGCGGTCGAAACAAGTCTTGGTTAGGTGTTGTCAGATCCAATGAAAGGCACAAATTTTGAAGAGCGAAAGATGAATGTGGTTTTTTGTGAAGCAGGAGGTTTTGAGGGAAGATGAGGAGTTGGAGAACTCTGTGCACAGGTTGTGGGACTTTGAGACACTTGGAATTAGGGAAGGGGACGAGGTGCATGAAGCTTTGAAGGATGAGATCGAGTTCACGGGTGAGAGGTACAAGGTGGAGTTACCGTGGAAGGATGGCCACCCCGAGGCTCCGAGCAATTACAAAAATAGTTTACGCAGGCTGAAAGGTCAGCTAAGCAAATTGAGAAATGAACCGGAGACATTGAGTGAGTACGACAGGATCATTAAAGAGCAATATCAGGAAGGGATTATTGAGAAGGTTGATTCACTTGATAGTGCAAAACAGGTTCACTACCTCCCACATGCAGTGATCCGGAAGGAAGCCAAGACCACTAAGGTGAGAATAGTGTACGATGCCTTGTCTAAGGAAAGTAAGCATAGCGCTTCATTGAATGATTGTTTGCATGTTGGACCGGCACTTACTCCCTTGCTGTTCGATATACTGATTAGATTTAGAACACAGAAAGTAGCCTTGGTCGGAGATATAGAGAAAGTCTTTCTCAACATTGAAGTAAAAGAGGGGGATAGAGACAGCTTACGGTTTTTGTGGGTAGACGATATTTATGGTGAGGTAGTTAAACCCACAGTGTACCGGTTTTGTCGAGTTGTGTTTGGTGTGAACAGCTCGCCGTTTTTGCTGAATGCGACACTTCAGCACCATTTAGACAGATTTAGAGCCGAGGATCCAGAGTTTGTTACTAAACTCAAGGAAAGTTTCTACGAAGATGATCCGGTGTCGGAGGATACGACAACAGAAAGAGCCTTTATGTTGTGTAGGAAGGTCAAGGATAAATTAGCTAGTGGTGGGTTCAAGTTGAGAAAGTGGGTGTCAAATTGTAAGGAACTGATGGGAAAGATTTTGTGTGAGGAAGGAAAGAAAGCGGAAGGGACAACTGAAGACGATGATCAAACATATGCGAAGGTTAGACTGGGAAGAAAGGATGAGGCTAAGTCAGAAAGGGTACTTGGCCAAGAATAGGATTGTCAGGCAGATCTACTTCATTTTGATTTGAAGAAGTATGGAGAGAAGGCGAGGGGTATGGTCGGAACAAAACGTAACATATTGAGCTTGCTGGCGTGCATATTTGACCCATTAGGCATTATCACTCCAGTTACTGTCAGAGGGAAGATTATATTTCAGGGGTTGTGTGTCGATAAAGTTGGTTGGGATGATGAGCTGAGTGGTGAGAGAAGAAGTGAGTTCGAGAAGTGGTCGAGTAGTCTGAAAAATGCAGGAAGGATTTCAGTTGCGAGGTGTTTGCATGAGGGAACTAAAGCACCTGACAAGTGCTCATTGCATGGATTTACTGACGCCAGCTTGAAAGCCTATTGCGCGGTAGTTTATTTCGTATCTCAAGCTGATGACAGAATCCATGTTGAAATGCGCAGTTCGAAAACCAGAGTGTCACCATTGAAACGCCAAACTATTCCTAGGATGGAGTTAATGGCAGGAAGAGTCTTAGCCCAGCTAATGCACACGGTAAAGGCAGCCCTACAAAATAATATCTTAGTTACTGAAACCCATTTGTGGCTAGACAGCAAGACGGCTCTCTACTGGAGAAAAAACCAGAAAGAATGGAAGCAATTTGTGAGGCACAGAGTGAACAAGGTTTTACGGTTAACCGATAAAGAGGAATGGGGACATTGTCCAGGGAAAGAAAACCCCGCAAATATAGGATCAAGGGGAGTTTTAGAGGCAGAACTTGTTGAATCCCAGCTGTGGTGAAAAGGACCTTCTTGGTTGTCACGACCAAAGGAGGAATGGCCAGGGAAAGAAGAGATTGTAGAAACGCCCGAAGGTTTGGAAGAAGCAAAAAAGATTTCAGTTTGTGTGGTACGAAATATAAATGAATGTGGAATTGCAGGGGTCTTAGATTTTAATAGATATAGCAAGTTTGATAGACTCCTGAGAGTGACCTCATTAGTGCTACGGTTTACATCCAATGTGCGTGCTCAGAGAACAGGTAGTTCGAAGACTACAGGCGAAGTTAAGACAGAAGAGATAGTTAAGGCAGAAAAATGTGGGTCAAGGAAGTACAGAAACAGCTGAAGTCAAAACCGAGTTTTAAAGGATTAGTCAAAGAATTAGGCATTGTTACATGTGGTTGTGATGGCATCATGAAATGCAAGGGAAGATTGGGAGATTCTGAGTTAGATACAGAAGTCGAGGAGCCAGCAATTTTGCCGAAGGATCATAAGTTTACGAGTTTAGTGGTAGAGAGATGTCACGAGAGGGTGTATCATAGCGGTGTTAAGAGCACACTGGCAGAACTTCGAAGAAGGTTTTGGGTACCGAAGGATCGGCAGGTAGTGAAGAGAATTCTGAGTCGGTGTCTTGTATGTCGTAAGGCACAGGGTAAGTCTTGTGGCACGCCACCTATAGCCGCATTACCAGACTTTAGGGTTAGAGAGGTGCCACCTTTCTCCAGGGTTGGTATAGATTTCGTTGGACCGTTGTTTGTGAAGGGTGTGTCGGGAGAAATGGAAAAGGTCTATATTGTGCTGTTCTTCTGCTGTGTTACGAGAGCAATTCACTTGGATCTGATAACCGACATGTCCACGACAGCGTTCATCCGTTGCCTACGTAAGTTCACTGCAAGAAGAGGTTCTCCGGCATTGATTGTCTCGGACAATGCGAAGACATTTAAGTCCGCAAACAAGATATTGAAGAAAGTAAATGATGATCATGAGGTAGCAAGTCACTTAGTGAAGAACAGAATCGAGTGGAGGTTTAACCTAGAAAGGGCACCATGGTGGGGCGGTTTTTTCGAAAGAATGGTGGGTAGTGTGAAAAGGTGCCGGAGAAAGGTACTTCGAAATGCGAAGTTAGGGCATGATGAACTTCTAACTATTATACTGGAAGTCGAAGGCACACTTAATTCCAGACCTCTGACGTATGCTTATGATGAGGTTGGTGCTGAGATGTTAACACCATGACATTTAGTGTATGGCAAGAGACTTGGGGGTTTACCGGATGAAGTATGCGATGAAGAAGAGAGTGAAATTGGATACTTGAGAAGGTTTAGGTATTTGGCAGGAAAAAGGTTGCATTTTTGGAATAGATGGCGAAGGGAATATTTGACGGATTTGTGGGAATACCACAGGAACGGTAAGCGCAAAGCTGCCGTGAAACTAAAGGAGGGAGAAGTAGTTTTAGTAAAGGAAGATAACGTAAAGAGGAATTCGTGGAAAATGGGTAAGGTGGAAGAGTTAATTATTGGAAATGACAAGGTCATTAGAGAGGCGAAACTACTGTTAGTGACCAATGGTAAGCCAGTTTATCTCAGCCGACCAGTGCAAAGATTGTATCCTCTAGAAGTTGTTGGAGAGCACGAACGATTGTTGGTGAGTGACTCGAACGAAGGGAAGAACGATGGTGCGCAAGCGTCTAGAGGTGTTAGGACAACACCAAGGCGTGCTGCTGCGATTGATGCTGACTGGAAAACAAGAGCGATGCTTGACACTCAGCCTTAGTTTAGGCTTAGGTCAAGGGGGCGGAGTGTGTTGGATAAGTTTATGTAAAGTTAGTGATTAATAGTAATTGTAAAACTAGGTGTAGTGACAATCTGAAAGATTGGACTCGGGTTACGCTCACAATGCTTTTTGTTTATGAATAGCGTGTTGTATTCAATATTTCATTGTTCATGTAATTAGATTAGGGTGTAGTTTCCTTCTGAAAGGCTTGTGACAAAAAGGCTTTTGGGCTTGTCTGACGGAGTAAACATCGTGTAGTACGAATAAATTGAGAATTATATGGTTTTAAAAAAGATATATACAGTCCCATCGATTGCGCTCTACGTAAATCGGGAACCAGAGCAGAATCATCGACAGTTCTGCGACAGTCGCAGCTCAATCGAACACGTCCACCCTCCATCTTGCTAAGGCTAACGAAAGGTAAAATATGATCGCGAGATCGAAATAAAATAAAAGAGTCGTCAACATAGCGTCGATAATAAAGCGGTTTAAATTGAGGGGGACAATCATTTAGCCAATTAGTTTCATGAAAGGAAAGAAAAATTTTTGGCGAAAAGGGGACCTAAAGGGAAACCCATAGCAACAAGGAAAATTTTACAAACAACTTGATGGTGTTGCTATGAGTTCCCCTCTAGGTCCCCTTTTCGCCAACATTTTTCTTTCCTTTCATGAAACTAATTGGCTAAATGATTGTCCCCCTCAATTTAAACTGCTTTATTATGGCTTTCAAGTTTTTTTTCGTTTTAAAGATCAAATTCCTCTAGCACTACGATCTCGTGTAGTTTACAAATTCAAGTGTCAATGCTGTGAGTCATTGTATATAGGTGAAACTATTCGCCATTTACACGTGCGTGTTTCTGAACACATGGGAGTTTCTGCTTACACGGGAAAGCCTATCTCCTTCACCACTTTATCTGCTGTTTTAACACACCACAAACAGACTGGCCACCCTGTTTCTTTGACTGATTTTTCTATTCTAAGCTCCTGTTCTTCTAATTTTGTACTCCTCCTCAGAGAGAGTCTACTTATTAATAAGATAAATCCTTCGCTCAACGCCAAGATCAGTTCCCTTCCTTTAACCTTGTTCTAACTGATAATTTTTTCCTTGTTATATGTTTTCTCTGACACATACACACCTGGATTCACTCACGCATACACTTTATCGCACGCTTAATTATTCACCGGTTTTCACCAGTTTTTCTGTTAATTACTTCCTGTCATTGTAAATAGAATATTATATAGTCGAGAACATCTTGTAAATTTATCACTTACTCTGAAGATGTTCCTGGACTGGCAACGAAACGTTAGCTAAATTAAAAATATTTTTCAATAACTCATGTCTGTATTATGGGTTTATTCAAAATTATATGCTGGGCTTTGATATTCCTAACAAGATTACGCTTTCCGCCTGGTTCCTCAATTACCACTACTGAACGTCTCCTCCAAAAAGAACCAAGGTATACGAATTGCACAATTTTAGTTATCAAGATAAGACCAGCTGTAGGTCACTGGTTGCGTTATAGCGTGATAATAGGGACATTGTGATCTACGACGCCAGCTTCAACGATAACAACCTTTAAACATAATTCTTTGTGCAACATAAAGAGAATGAATATAAAGGTAGATGAACGATCTTCAAGCTCGTTTATCAAGATCTTCAAGATCTTCAAGTTCTCACGTTTCTCAGAATGAATATAATTTCTATTCTCAACTCCGTCGTCGTTTTGCATAGGACGTCACCCAGACTATTTTCACGTCCTAAGGAAGATGTCAGCTCGCAGAGTGAAAAAAATCTGTTTCTTGAGATTCAACCAGACACTACAGTCGTTTTAGGAGAACCAGAGCGTTTGGGAGTCATAAACAAGCCACAAGTATCAAGTACGGTGGTTAACAACCCGTCGTTAATTTAAATGTCGAAATTTTGAATAGCGTTTTTTTTTTTTTTTTAAGTTGCCGTCATGGATGTCAAGATCCTTTAATCATTCAACTAAATTCACTGGGATCCCTGGAACGTCAGAATTTCAGTATGAATGACTTTCGATTTGATCCATGCTTCGACAAATAGTTCGAATAGTTTGCCTGAGTTGAAGAACCGTAGACAAGCTTATGAAAACAATATGGCTAACAACGAACGTGTTGAATAAGTATTTTCATTTTAAACATTTTGTACTGACCATGGTGAATTAATCGGTGAATCAATGGGCGAAAATGATGAAACATAAGTCTGGAGAATCGGTCAACGAATATCTTAGTTCTCTGGCATTCAACAGATGAACATAGAAGACGGCTTCCGTCATCAGTTAACCTACAAATTAAACGTGAAACAAAAATGTACCGTATATCTTGTCTTAGGAGATCACCTTCAAAAGTAGAATCAAGATAGATTGATGAGCCATATTAAGATATTGTTTCCTGTACTTTTCAGCTATGCAAACCCGTTAACAACGCATAAAAATATCCTTACCTTTCGCCTCATGTTTTCAGCATTTTCTCATGCATGGACTTTCTGATCAGCAATTCACATCAGCAATTCACATTTGCTGATGTTGCTTCAAACTTTCTTCTATGCAAATTCAATTTAAAAACCATATTTTATTCTAAACTTATTGTCCCATTTTCCCTGGTGGGTAATTCAATACGACCGTTGCTTTGACCCGTATGAGCAGTCTAGTCCTTCACTCTTAAGAGCACCAAAGAAAATGTACTTTTCATGATGTTAAATTAACCGAGGGTTCAAATCTCGAATTTGAAGAAACAAAACATCTTATGTAGGGAAAATACTTCAAAAAAGACGCAACTTGTGCTAACTTTCAATCAAGAAACAACTGGTCCCTCAAACTGATCATGGACCATTATCGATCAGTCTCAAGAGACGAAAATTACAATGGTCTGATGGTATTGATGTAGTTTTGTGTGAACATTTTGACCTCCATTAACCGAAGGAAAACTTTTAAGTGATATCATCTTCAACAAACGTGTCTTAAGCCTGGTTCTCATATAATCGGAAAGATCATGCGAGAGTCGCATGACCATTACGATTATGAGAACCAAACTTGAAAGTAGACTTTGAACCTACTTCCACAACTCAAATTCCACAACTGCCATGATCTCCACGATAACTGCGATTGCTATGTTCTCATAATCGTACGATAATCGCACGAGTAAAAAACCTTGCATCGTGCGACTATCGCACGATCTTCGCGATTATATGAGAACCAGGCTTTAATGGCCGGTCGCCTTATTTATCTGCTGAATACAACTGCTAGGAGGCTTTTCGAAATCTACTTTGAAGAGCTAACGTAAGCAACTGTCCTTCCATTCCTTTCGGAGATTAAATATTTTGAATGATAGATGAACGTTTGTCAAACTCTAACCTCAGAAAACACGATTTCTGAGCCCCAGACAAGGACCGAATACGCAACCGGCTTCTAACGGCCGGTGAGACGGTCCAAGCTCCCACATTTCTAACATAGATCGCATTAATAACATTACTAACATGTCGTGGCTGCCGCTTAGGTCGCAATTTGACGTATTCTACAATTAAATTTACGGAATACGAATACTTCAGTTACTTATATCAACTGTTAACTAATTGTGAAAACATGTAATAATACTACAGCTTAGAATTCACGACCCGATCCTTGTCTGTACCATTACAAGCTGATTTCTATTGCCCAGCGGGTGCCTTGAAGAAAGACGATCCTTTGTCTATTACATGTTATATAACCAAATATTATTCATGAGGGGAATCGTCTACAAGACAAAGGGTTTCTTTGTCTCCATCAGGGGCGTAACGGAACCACTAGGGGCCCTTAGGGGATTTTCGTTCGGGGCCTTCGTCACCTGAGTTAGTATAGACTTAGTGCAGACAATTTCAAAGCTATAATTCTCAATTGTCTTTAGAGATTCATCGGGGGCCCCTTACAGGTCGGGAGCCTTTAGGAGTTGTTCTAACCCTGACCATAATCCGCTACGCCACTGGTCTCCATAGACATTTAGTAGGGAGGAGCTAGGAATTCCCCTATTCAGGGGTTAACGTCTCCGACAGGTGGGCTGAACTAGAAGGGCCGGTATCACGCCCACTTTATAATTTCCTTATTTGAAGATCCAAAATGTTATTTTTCACAACAATAATCGCAAAAATTTAGTAGAAACAGTTTAGTTTTAGATTTGAGATGAAGAGAAGAGTCTACCTTTCTTGGCTACATCAATACTAAGTACTCATAGTTTGTACAATGTATATATGTGTTATCAGTGACAATTCCCATACAAATTTTTAATTTTATGCGAAGATGGGAGAAAGGTTCTCCGGTGGGGGGGCTGTAGCTCCCTCTGGCCCCTCTGGCGCCACTCCTGGTAGACAAAGGCGAAATTTTCATCTTGCATAAGGGAAAAGCAGAGGGGGAAATTTGGCGTTTAAACCTCCTCGAGCATTGAATTACTGGAAGTGACCATTGCATTAATTCAACTCTTTAATACAGAGATAAATTTTTTGAGGACCACTGATTTGTCAGTGGAAACCGTTGTGTTATACTCGCTCAATAAAGTTGACATATTATTTAAACCTTTAGCTTGTTTCCGCCATCTTGTCATGTCAAAAGCAAGTGACGTCATTGTGCAGCTGTGAGGGATTGGTGTGACAATCGACGATAGCACGGACTTAGGGGATCCTTGAAGAACTTTCAATATGGCGGCAGTTTCAATCGAAACTTTAAAAGAAATCAAAAGAGATCTTCGTTTTTCTGCCAAAGAATGTGCAAGCAGGGGACTTGTTCACAGTGCAAAATGGTGTGGAGTTATACTTATTTTAATCTATGTATAGAAAATTACTATTCCTTGATTACTTAGTCAGCGTTCATTTACTATCCAGGCATGTAACCGTTGTCTACACGCTTGATTAAAAAGAAGTTTCAGCGATAACTAGTTGCGACCCAAATCATTTTCGGTCGGACTTCTCCAATTTCCTGGATGAGGCGAGCTTGTTTTCTTCAGTTATTCGATTGTATACTCATATCTGGTATAATATGATAAATTATGTGAGCACAACGCTGTATAGAACGATGCAATAGAATTCTTATGAGTCAAAGTTCTTTTCTGAAATGAACTAAGATGCCGATTCGAACTTACGATTCCCACTGAATCAAAAACAATGCCTTGCCGTGACCGTTAAGTGGTTGGACTGTTCCTAATCTCTTTTACTGACCAAGCAACGGTCTTTTACTGACCAACCTTGCCTGGTTTAACAACCTACAGAATAGTCTTTCACAAAATTTTACCAAGCAGTTGCAATTTGCCGTATCCAAATGACTGATGTACTAAAAGCTTCGTAGAAGTGGCCCGTTATGCATACCCTTGAGAAAGCCTGTGTACCAGTGTGCTATAAATTAATGACAGCAAACACTTGGTGGGGCTGCTCTACTCTGTGGCCAGCTTGTCAACCAACCCCAACTGCACTTTTCTGTGTTTCTGGTCAATCAAGTGCCTTTGACTTGAAGAAAGTGTCCCTGACTAGGTCATAATGCTAGTTTTTTCTACTTTACATTTGGTGTCCTTTTAATTCCCAGGGGAAATGCTGTCAAGTTATGTGTATATGTATATATATCTATATAACTGAACATATATTTAAGAAGTATGTATATGTGTATGTGTATGTATATGTATGTTTAACAAATAGAAAATAACGTGAGTGTCTCTGTCCAGTGACAAAGCATGTAATTTCAACCAGAAAAATGCCTAGTAGAAGCACAAGGCATAACTGAGTGTTTTTCAGGTATTCTGCTGCTTGAAATAATGTCATGTTTCTATCACAGGACAGAAGCATGGAAGCTATTTTATTATAATTTTGTTTTTATAAAAGAACCAAGTTGTTTTTTGAGTTTTTCTGATGTCATCCATGCTTTTGTACTCTAATACAAACTGAAATGTCAGCAATGTCTCCATACTCCATGTCAAGGACTAGTGTTATTTTATTAATACATATACAATCCATCATCTGGGACTTTACAAAGGTCTTTTGTTTGTGCAACTTTAACCTGTGCATGGGATAGCATGCTTAATGGTGAGAGATGACACATTTTTGTTTTAATTTATAATTATATGTACATTTCTTGAATCTTTAAAGCTACTTTTTTATTCCTAAGTATAAAACTCTTGACTCTGAAGAGTTGCTGAAAATACAACAATGCTGTCTTACTGGTTTAATTTTCAAGGGCTGCTGAGTTGGCTTTGGCTCTGAACAATGCACCAGCACCAGATACAGATAAGACCCCAGAAGATGAAAGATTCCTGGGAGAATATGACCACTATCTCTTGGGAAAGTCATACTTTGACTGCAAGGAATTTGAACGTGCTGTATTTTACTTAGAAGGCTGCAGTAGTGCCAAGTGTTATTTTTTGAGGATGTATTCGAAATATCTGGTAAGTATGATGGTTAGGGGGATATAAATCATCACAGTGGAGTGGCAGCTAGATTTTTGGCTGGTCATTTACTTGTCATGAGAAAGAATGAAAGG
The DNA here is from genome assembly GCA_030142905.1 of Heliopora coerulea. Taxonomy (NCBI): domain Eukaryota; kingdom Metazoa; phylum Cnidaria; class Anthozoa; order Scleralcyonacea; family Helioporidae; genus Heliopora; species Heliopora coerulea. The sequence goes on from JASJOG010000020.1 coordinate 269,514, forward strand.
AAACTATACCCCTGTATGTCCAACTTAACTTCTGCGATATTTGGCTGGTCATTTACTTGTCATGAGAAAGAATGAAAGGAAACTATACCCCTGTATGTCCAACTTAACTTCTGCGATATGTGATTTTTTTTCAGGCTGGTGAAAACAAAAAGAATGACAAGATAACAGATCTTCTAGGTTGGCATTTTAAAGTTAAAAAATAGAAACTGTTTTGTAGTGTTTATCCAGGTTGATGCAGACACCAGGAGAAGGATGGGAGAACTCAAAAGCTGCTGTAGAAAGCTGATGAAATTCGACCAAGCCTGCTGCCTTCATGTCGCGTTCTTTGTTCAAATTTAAACAGTTTGACATGTTTCGGCAAGTGCATGTTGAAGCTTCACCATTAGAAAATGAATCCCCGATCTCTCTTACTTTGTTTCTCTTTAAGCCCTTTATCAACGTAATTTTGTCAGCTTCATTCATCAACTGGTCCACTTCTGATAATTGTATTTGGTGATTTCTTATTCCAATCAGGTCCCCTGGAAAAGAACACCGTCAAAAACGAAAGTCTACCGTTACTGAGAGCTGAACTGTCTAAAAAGCGAAAAACATTGGACGGATTTGGTCTTTACATGTGAGTAAACTAGATACACTGTAGTCACTGTTCAGTCGTCGGGGTCCAACAGTTTCCACTATTCAAATTCAAACCCAATCTCGAATAGCGTTTACCTCTGTCAAACAAAGATGTTTGAAAAACCACAACCAGAGGACAAGTTGAAAAAGTAAAGAATAAAACACAGACCGAAAATTGTCATCTTGTGACTTGATATTAAAGTTGAATATCAACTTGAATATCAAGTCACAAAAAGATGTTTGACGTGTCGGACTTACGGTGTGAGACGATATTGAACGTTTGCGAATGATAAAGGTTGGAATCCACCTCAAAATGTAGACATGTAAAGATGTCACGATACGCAAATTCACAAATTAACTAGAATGAGACAATAATTTACAGGACAAGAATAAAAGAGTTCACTGATATTTAAATTATTGATATTAATTCCTCCTAGATGTCCCCTTACAAAAATTTGTGAATTGTTTCAATTCCACATGTAAAGTGAGAACTTGATATATGAAATTAAATTTTATTCGTTAATGTTCAATTACAAATGGGAAATACATATTTCGAACGCTACAGTTTCACTTGTGAAATTTTGAACCAGTTAGTTTCTCATGTGAATTGGGCATTTCATGTGAAAATGACCCGATTTCATAAATGAAATGAAAATTTCACGTGTGAAAATATTCCAGTTCTTTTTTTTTACATGAAATGACATGTGAAGGTTTCGTAAGTGTTGTTCCCTAACGAGTAAAATCGTCTAGCAAAAACAGTTAATGCTTAATCGGCGAAACCCCTGTTTATCAACAATTATATGATAAGTTTCCTATTACGCACGCAATGAATGGTCAGTACCGTGTTTATATCAGGCTATGCAACACAGTTATGACATGACAGTGCCGCTTGATGCCAGAATTTGTTCTTGGCACGAATGGGAAGCTTTGAATGGTATACGAACTAATAAGGAGAACTTACCAGTTGATAGTGGAAATAAAGTTCATTATTCAGAACTGTTATTGCTTGGTTCTTTGCTTCCTTTATGAAAGGAATAAACACTTTTGTTGTGTTTTTTAAATAGCCTGAGGCAAACACTCGGAGAGGTTGAGAGAACTCTCAAGTGGCTGTGTAAACCCTCGGCCGTCGGTCGGGCATACACGGCAGCTTTGGAGTTTTCCCGTCCTTCTTCTCGTGTTTACATTCGGCTATATAAACCCGGAAAAACAATTTCTAATTTTTTAAAAACAGGCGATGCATATTTTTTGAAACTTTTTACAAAAGTTTATTTTCAGATCAGGCGAAAAGGACTCTTCTTGGCTATGTTCCTTCTGTTTTTTTCTCTTTACTCTTTCTGAAAGCACTAAGTCTCTCACTGAGTTTTTTTCTCTCTCAAATTTATCAAGCTATGGTGTCGTGCTTAAAGAGCTTGGTCTGAAAGAAGATGCTTTAGAAGTTTTCGTGGAAGCTGTAGAAAAAGAGCCTTTACACTGGGGATCTTGGAGTGAGCTAGCTTTGCTTTGCAAGACGAAAGAACAGGTACTGCAAGGTCTTAATTATAAAAAGATTGGCTTGAGCTATTCAGCTGGGGAGGCGTGAGCGCAAGGATTGATCTTGTGATCTACGAACGGTAATAAACTTCTTAATAACCTCTAAAAGTTTTATTGCCCTTTTTAAAAAACGTGGATTATACTGAATTGAAAACAGTTGTACATAATTGAGGAGTTTGCCTACCTGACCCAGTCTTTACCACGCGCTTATGTCTCAATGCTGTCCTGAGAGTCAGAGGGTCATTGAATTGCCGCTCTTCCTAATCAAATTTCAATCAATAACGTCCGACCAATGTTCCCAGATATTGGAATAATGCTCTGCGTAACTTTGTAAGTTATTATTATTATTATTATTATTTAATGTTATTTTAAAACGGTAGCCCTTCAGCGTAGATAATGCTGGTTTTCAAGGGGCCGTTTCACACTATACTAAGATATCTATTCCTAAATATTTACACATTTCTATTATATTTAAAAAAATAAAGTAAAATACTACAGTAGTTCGAATTTAATATTAATAACATACAAATTTGAAGTATAGATAGATTATATTGAGTTAACTTAATGAGAAATTTGTCTCTAAATTAACATAACGATTTTTGAGTGTATTTTTGAATGAGTATACTGAAAGTTGTTCATACCTGTCAAGGATTACGGATGGTAGGTCATTCCAAGATATAGCTCCACGATATGAGAAACTTTTTCTTAAGTAATTCGTTTTTGGTTTTTTTAAATAAAGTTTTCTATTATTACTTCTCAATTGATGTGAATCATTATGACAAGTGGTAAAGAGGTGTGATACGTAACTGGGAGTTATGCCTCTCAACGCCTTGAATGTCATAATATTCTCCCGTTTGTTAAGAATATTTTTTATTTGTTTCCATTATAATTCATCAAAAATTTCTGTTGATCTTATTTCGTAATTAGAACGCGTTATTACTCGAGCGGCTTGCTTTTGTAATTTATATAGTTTATCAATGTGAGCGCAGTTCCCGTCATTCCATACAATCAAACAATAGGTGAAGTGAGGCAGTACAAGTGAATTGAACATATTTAAGAGTGCTTCGTGAGTTACAAACTGTTTTGATCTCCTTAACAGCGCAATAGCTTTAGAAATGTTTTTGCATTGAGCATCATTGTGTTCATTCCACTTTAGATTTTCATCAATAATAACTCCTAAAACTTTCTTATTTGGCACCTGTTGTATTGTGTGGTTGCCAAGAATTATATTAGGATTACCGGAAAATTGGTTTGGTCTCTGTCTGGATCCGATCAGCATAAATTCCGTTTTCTCTTCATTCAGTGTTAACTTATTGGCAGTTAGCCATTTTATATAATAAACAGACCTTTTCCTTCAGAACATCACCATTCTTACCCTTTGTTATAAGGAAGAACTAGACGAATACCAACGCAGCGATAAGCCTTCGTTCTCAAGTAATTTTAATCCGCCTCTCGGGGTGGTCCACTTTGTTTGAATCCCGAGTTTCTCATTTGCAAGAGCCTCAAGCCCTTCGAATGTGCCATACCATTTGAAACTGCCTCTGTTTGTAACTGTTAGGTGTTGATTTATCAACTTCGAACCATCATTTTAACCTATTCTGATTAAAACAATTCTCATCATCATTTGTCTCTGAGCTACGACGGCACTCGGCCATATTCACTCCTGCCATGTTCACTCCCGCCATGTCTCTGTCGTCTGTTGTCGGAGATCCAAGATGTTCTCACTGAAAAAATTTTCTCACCCCCGGGCCAACCTCCCTTGTAAAGTGAGTAACTGTACCCCCGAGTCAACGTTGCAGTTTCTTGTGTAAACGGTTTGCAATGCATTGCCGAGAAGTGTCCGAAAAGTTGGAATACCCGTGATGCACTCAAGGGAAACTTTTAGCTTCCTGCTACGAAAAAATTTTCACCATAAAAATAAATCTTTGCCAGGAGTTTATATTGATGTTGATATCCACCGTTCTAATCTAAAATTCATGTTGTATTAGCGATGACACATCTTTTGCCTTTGTTTCAGCTTCAGAGTCTCGTTTTGCCAAAGCACTGGATGAAAATGTTCTTCGACGCGCATGCCGCTCTTGAGATGCAGCTGAACACAGAAGCTGTACAGCTCTACAATGATATACTTAACTCTGGATTCCAGAAGAGTTCATATGTTTTGTCTCGAATGGCTGTAGCTCAGTACAACATGAGAGGTAAGATTTTGACTACGAACTGGCGAAAGTTCGTCGACCAGGTTAGTGTAGTTTTGGGGAAGATTGTTAGTAAAGGTTACATACCATAACCGAGGTGTTTAAGCGACATATGAACCTGAAGGCGAAGCCCAATGGTTGATATATCGCTTAAACAACAAGGTCTAAGGTGTATAACCGCCTTATGTCACCATTTGTGAGGTTTTCTAAAACTGATTTAGCAAAGTTTGGCAAATCTTAGTTGATTTTCTTTCCAGGTATTTCCATTTCCTAGGACATAAGACCAATAAAGTTTTGTATATAGTTATGGAGGATATTGAAAGTTTCCAAAAGAAATATTGTTGGCGATAATGCTTACTAGTGGAATAAATGTTGGTGGTTAATTTGCATGTGTTGATGGGTCATATGTGTTTACGTTTTAAGTTATTTTTAATACATGTATTTACAAGGAACTGCCTAGCTAAGCGATGTGTTAGATTTACAGGTTGATTACTGAATATCAACCTCGTGAATAAGTTTGAGATTGATAAGTTATTTATCAACTTTCAGAGAACAAAAGAAACTGAGCCAATAATGACGTGACTGCTCGTTTAGAAGGCCTTTGCGTTCGTCATCTTCAGAATTTAATAAGTCGATTCGGTTTACCACTAAGTTGCCATTACTTTCTTAAATAAGCGTATAATTATAACTCTGAGTGGTTTTGATTTTCAGGGTCGAATGAGTCGATTCCACTTACCGTTAAAGTTGGTAACACTTTCGTAAATATTGAATACACTCACTGTAAATCAAATTTTAACCTTCTCGTCTAGATTTTGATATCGCCGTTGACCTTTTCGACGAGCTTCGTAAAGTTGACCCCTACTGCCTTGACAATATGGACACATATTCGAATATATTATACGTAAAGGTGATACTTTTTTCATAGGTTTTTTGCAAATATTTTGCTAATAAAAAGTTGTCGCACAAAAAAGTTTTTTAAAGAGTTGATTTTCTTTTTTGTTCAGGAAATGAGGCCAGAACTGAGTCATTTAGCGCATCATTGCTGTGAGGTTGATAAATACCGAGTGGAAACCTGCTGTGTTATTGGTAAGAACCGTTTTACAGAAACTTAGATACCTAAAGGTCTTTCTGAGGTAGGAAAAGGAAAGTAAGAATCACCTCTGTCGTGTCTTTCTAGGCAACTTTTACAGTATGCGGGCGTGTCATGAGAAAGCCATCTTGTATTTCCAAAGAGCCTTGCGTCTGAATCCGCGATACTTGTCAGCGTGGACTTTAATGGGACACGAATACATGGAGATGAAAAACACCTCTGCGGCCGTCGAGTCTTATCGCCAGGCTATCGGTAAGATTTTAACCCTTTCCTGCATGAATTTTTTTCCTTTTGTTTTTTTGTTCTCTTTTGTTTTTTGCTTTGTTCTTTCGTTTGCTCTATTGTTGTAAATAGTTGTTGTAGAACAACAGTGTGCAGGAAAGGGTTAAGCAGCTTCCGTGATGTTTTAAGCTACTTTAGTCAGGTTTTAAGCTGTTTTTGTAAGGATTTTTAAGCAGCTAGGGAATTGGTGCTCCTGTCGAGAATTCATAAGGGTTTTGTTCTCCAGTGAATATTACCTTAAAATATCTGAGAAATAGTAAAAGATTTTGTAAGACACTTATACTTCGTGTTTTTTGCTGTACTCTGCTGTTCATCCTGCCTTTAAGATTCCCACCTGGAACCTAGGTGAAATTCTTTAAGCTGTCGATATGAGGGCAGGTGGCAGATAGCAAGTTTTTCAGGTGGGCTTTTGGTAAGACTTTTGGCAACTGCAGCGAGTCTAATAAAATTCATTAAAAATTCACGAGTAACATGCAAAGGAAAATCATAACCGAGTCGTGTGTGTTTATATGTGATAGACACATGTATCTTTGTAGGTGGAGAAGCTAATTTTTTCGGCTTAGGAAACTTAAATCTCACAACTTTCTTCACAAATTAGCGTATTAAGAGTTCAATTTTATAAGACATTAAAAGAAAAAGCTAGCAGTACGTACTTTATCGGGTCTAAAACACTCGGCTATCGCCTCGTGTTTTAAATCCCAACAAAGAACTCCTGCTAGGTTTTTAAATATTACTTGTCACCAGGGTGTTGGTTAGGTCCATGGCAACCGGTAATTCGTTTCGGACGGTCATCCGTGATTCCTGGTTAGTATCGAATTACATCCTAGGGCAGTCGGCGAGGTTTCCAGCCGCTTTTTAGCGTTAACCCTTTGACGGCGGATTAATCTTGAGATCTTTCAGATCAATCCACTTGGCATTCGATTTTGCGCAATATGTTGATTGGAGAGGTTTATAGCATTATTGACAGGTTATCCTTAAGGGAGCGCTTAACCTTTGTTTGGCATTGAAATTGAGTAAACTTTGACCACCGATAATTCGCAGTTTTTAGCCCCAAAATATGCAAAGCCCGTGCTTTTTGAAAAGTGTCGAATGTCAGCTACAAGTTGAAATAATATTTTACCCAATTTGAATCGAGACCAAACAAACCACTGTCCACGAAAATATTTATTTCACTGACTAAAAATGCCCCACCACAATATCTCACACACAACTGAATGAATTTAAATAAAAATTTCCCAGGTATAAGGTTAAATATTAAAATATGTACCTATGAGTCATATTTTTGATAACCACTTCAGTTGCCATGCACGCGTTTGCAGAGCATCCTCTCATTAAGACTTGTTGTAGTACGTCTGGCAGGGGTTGATTTTTTGACGGAGATATGGTCAACTAAAGTACAACTAAATTCTGGTTACAGAGGTCAATCAAAGAGATTATCGCGCTTGGTATGGCTTAGGACAAACCTATGAGATATTGAAGATGCCGCTGTACAGCTTGTATTACTTCACCCAAGCTCAGAGGTTGAGGTTAGTTATTCAGCTATATAACGAGGTATAGATGTGCCATGGGTAGAATGTGTATTATACTCAAATTCAGAGCTTCCGGTTAGTTCCAAAGTTTTCATCAGAAATACCAAAAATAAAATGTCATACAGTTGTGTCACTGATTTTAGCTAGCAAGCTGTCTTCCATATTGTATGGTTTACATTACCATGAAGGGTAAGAAGAGCGAAAGCAGTTGTAAGAAGCCCGGATAACTTATCCCTCGTTAGCAAAACGATTTATTTTTGCAAATGAACAAGCGGTTTCCCAACTTTCTGATTAGCTCTACGAGTTTTGTACCGTGTGAAAGATCGTATCAACGTTGTGATTGGTCAACGGTTGTCCCGCCAAAACATTGTCTTTGGCAACTTCACTAATGATATTTAGGCAGTGGTTTTTAACGTCTATTGGTAATTGTATAAGCTATCAAAGAACAAAATAAAGTATAAAGCACAAGAACTTCATTATGGATTGCTCTGGCAATGAACTTCACGTTGCAAACGATGCACACTTTGGACAGAGAAAGCGTTTCACAACGTGTAAGTAAGATTGTGCTGTTAATAGGGACCTTAAGACGTCGTACGTTCACGGTGGTTAGAAAATTTAGCATTCAAAACTACAGTTGACTGACAACCGTGTTAGGTATTTGTCGCTTGGTTTGTGACATCTCAACTCATTAACAATTCATGAGCAAAACACAAAGGAAATCAGTACGGAGACATAGGTTGGATATCTGATCTTAATTAGCATAAAAATTCCACCACTTTAAATCCCAATTTTCTCTTTAAATACGGATTCGTTTGGGATGTAATATTATACACTCGAAAGTCGTGTTTAATGAAATATCCAAACACCTGGAAGTTGGTTAAAAAAACTCGGCTATCTCCTCGTTTTTCAACTCACTTCTCGGTGTTTGGATATCTGATGAAACACTCCTCGTGTATGATATATTACTTCCAAAACGGAGTAGCTTTCGTCCAAGGGACGGCAGAGCTTTTAGAAAGCTCACATTATTATAGTTCAACAAGATTAGAAGTCGACGTCTAAATAGTCGATGATAATGGCCCCAACCAGTGAGGAGGTAGAGTTTACATTTTTGGCCAGTAAAGATGGAATTCAAGAAGGGGCAAGTAAAAGCTTATCTATCAATGCACAGGGTAGATTAAAATGGAATGGTAATTTTGACGAATTTAGTAGATTGATTGAGGAAGTCGTAGATGTCTTGATTAAATGGTCGGCCGATGGAGGAAGCTGTAAGATGGGAGAGGGACAAGGATTAACTGTAAGATGGTACCAGGGAAATGGTTCTATTACGCTTAAAGGAGAGAAGGCAATTGAAGTTCAATCCAAGCTTCTTTCCTTAATTCAATTTGAGGGAAGAAAACAAAATTACAATATACAAGATTATAAAGTTGATAAAGATATATCGGAGATGAAGACAACGAGAATCAAATGCATAAAGAATCAAATGAAAACATCCCTCTGGGAAATGACTCTACATCTGAATCCCAAACTCATCAAGACAAAGTTCTGACCAGCTTAAAGTCTCTTGAATCTGAAATTTGCAATAAATTCAACAACCTCTTCTCTAAGGTCAGTAGCATGGAAAGAACGGGAAATTGTAGCTGCTGTAACCGAGAAATGATCGAAATGTTGAAAGCAGAAAACCAAAAGTTAGAAGAGGAGATTCATGTACTCCAAGAGCGCAATTACAACCTGGCCTACGTAATGTCGGATTTGAATACGAAAATAAAAGACCTTGACAATGAAAAGTTGAGCCTTATAACAGCGATGACATTGCTCCAAAGAGACTATGAAAAAAAGAATAAAGAGCAACTGGATAAAGTCAACAGTTATTCCTGGTCCACTGTAAGAAGAACTAAGGCTAACACGGACATCACATTTCAACACCAAAACAAGTACGAAGTTTTAAATATTGAAGATTACGAGACAACTGAAAACAACAAGGAATTAATGAGAAAGCGCCATGAAGATTCGCAAGAGGAGTTTGTTTGCAAAGACGAATTAATGACAAAGAATAGTAAGAAAGCCCACGAGGGAATTGAGGGCCAAATAAATCAACCGAATTCATTGACCGGTATCAAACATAGTCAACGAGCAGAAGAAGAACTGAATAACCATCGCCAAGATAAGCTTGATCAACGCCAAAATTTGCCTAAGCAACGATAAAGTGTTACTATTGTTGGTGACTCCATGATAAAATACCTACGTCCAATGAAACTCCAGAGAAATCCTGAAGTAAAGGTTCAAGTTAAAACTTTCTCAGGTGCTCGATTGGAAGAGATGACTCACTATATTAAACCTACTCTGAAATCTCCTCCTGAATGTGTGGTATTACATGTAGGAACAAACGATGTAAACTTCAAGTCTTCACAAGAAATCTCTGCGCATATATGTTCACTTGGAAAAGAGATCATGGACACAAATTCGAGTACTAAAGTTACCATTTCCGAAATAATCACCCGGACCGATGATCCAAGCCTGGCTGCAAAGATCAAGCGAATAAACGCCGACATACAAAAGGTATGCATACAGAATAACTGGAGACTAATCTCAAATGAGAACATTAATCGTAGCCATTTAAACTCATATGGCGTGCACCTTAATTGACAGGGTACAGGTAATTTGGCAAAGAACATTATAGGCTACTTAAAACAATTAAATTGACTAGTGGTAAATAAAGAGAAGTCTTCAGATACTAAAGTATCTAATGTAGCCGAAAGTGCCAACCATGAGAATTCGTTATCGCATGTGAGCAACAGCCCATATCCAAAATTAAAAGGTTACAAAATTGGACATCCAAACATAACAAGCCTATACAAACATATCGAAGAGCTAAGAATTCTGTTAAATGAACAGCCTTTTGATATAACATGCATCAATGAAACAAGATTAGACAGAACCATACGAAATGAAGAAGTAGAAATCACCGGCTATGAAATAGTAAGATTAGATAGAAATAGAAATGGTGGGGGCGTTGCAATTTATCTAAAAAAACAATATTTCATTTAAACTACGAAGTAATATAATTCCTGACGAGGCTGAGGCTATCTGTTTGGAAGTCAAAAAACCAAAAACTAAATCTTTCTTGATTTCAACATGGTATCGCCCACCTAACTTAGATGCTACATTTTTCGAATATTTTGAGAGCTTTTTGCGTAAAGCCGAAAACCTTGAGATAATCATAACTGGTGATTTCAACTGTAATCTCTTAAAGACAGAAGAAGACTGTCACACCGGTAAACTCAAGGACATTTTCAATATATACCAATTACAACAACACATTCTGAAACTGGCAAGAGTTACAACAACTACACAAAGCCTAATCGATTTAATATTAACGAAATTAGATGACACTAAAACCATTGATTCTGGGGTTATGCATGTCGGGATTAGTGATCATAGCCTTGTTTATATATGTCGTAAAGCAAGCATTCCGAAAGAAACTTCTAAATTAGTTGAAACAAGACAATTTAAAAACTTTAATGCAATTCACTTTCAAAATGATCTAAGACATTCATTTAACGATTTGTATTATCACACTAATCCTAACACAGCTTGGATCTATTGGAAAGAGACTTTCTTAAAAATTGCCGACATCCATGCGCCTGTTATAGCTAAAAAGGTTAAAAGAAATACAAGCCGTGGCTCACTCACGACATTAAAAATTTGAGTCACCGTAGGGATTATTTACAGAAAAAACAGTAAAATACAATTCTATATATCACGAGGCATACAAGAACTGTCGAAACAAGGTTAATAAATTAATAAAGGAAAGTAGAGCAAAATATTTCAAGTCTAATTTGGAAAGTTGGAAAAATAGTAAGGAAAGTTGGAAATTTTTAAATGAACTGTTAAACAAGCAATCAAAAGTAACAACAATAAAAGAGATTGTAGTCAATGGTGAAGCAGTGACAGAAGATAAAGACATTGCTAATGAATTCAATAAATACTTTTCTACAATTGGTCCTAAGCTTGCAGGACATATCTTTTCAAGTGATCACGATCATCGACATTATATGACTCCTGAGTCACGTGGGAAGAATGTATTTCAGTTTCGAAATATCACAACTACACAAATTAAGAAGGAAATAAAGAAAGCTAAAGCGACTAAATCATCGGGCTTTGACAAAATCTCCATTAAACTCTTACAAGCGGCAGGTGACTCTATTATAGACTGACTTACGTATATATTCAATTTATCTCTACATACAGGAATATTTCCAGATGATCTGAAATATGCCAAAATTTCACCAATTTACAAATCAAGTGATAAATCTAATTGCGGAAATTACAGGCCGGTATCCGTGATATCAGCCGTTGCAAAGATTTTTGAAAAGATCGTTTACGGACAACTTTACGAATTCTTGACTAATAACGAAATACTTTCGATCTACCAGTCAGGATTTCGCCCTCAACATTCAACGGAAACGGCCCTCCTATACTCTACAATAAAATGGCTTTCGAACATGGATGAGGGTTTAATTAATGGAATATTATTTTTGGACCTTAAAAAAGCGTTTGATACTGTCGATCATAAGATTCTGATTTCCAAATTAGAATATTATGGAGTGAGAGAAACGTCGTTGCGATGGTTTCAATCGTACTTATTTCAAAGAAAACAAATTTGTAAAATAAAGCTTACAATGTCAGAACCACAAAATATCACCTGTGGAATCCCACAGGGATCAAATCTTGGTCCTTTATTATTCCTCATATATATTAATGATCTACCGAAATGCCTTGAAACAACTCATGCTGCGTTGTTTGCGGACGATACCAATATCTCATGCCGAGGGGAGTCGTCCGCAAACATTGAGCAACAACTTAATACTGATCTGGAAAAGGTACATAAATGGCTAATAGCCAATAGGCTTACTCTAAATATGGAAAAAACAGAGTACATGATAATTGGATCAAGGCAAAAATTAAATCAAATTTCAATGGGTCCGCATATAATTATTGGAGATCAAGCCATTAATCGAGTAAGAGAGAAAAAAGTACTAGGAGTAATAATTGATGAGCAGCTGAAGTGGAAAGAGCATATACATGCTCAATCTAAAAGAATTTCAAACAATATAGAAGAGCAAAAGAATTTGTGACTCAAGAAACGTTAGTCAAAATGTACAACACTTTAATTTTACCACATTTCATTTATTGCTCCAATGCTTGGCTTGACGGCACAACGACAAACATAAATAAGCTCTATGAACTTCAAAAGAGGGCTGCATGTGTGATAACGGGAGCGAGCTATGAGATACGATCATCGGAAATTGTCAAAAATCTAAATTGGAAACCAATTGAAACAAATTTAAAAAAAAACGAGAGCTTCTTTTAACATTCAAAGCTATACGAGGTTGGGCACCAAAATATATAACCGATTACTTTACAATTCTCCAAAACAACGTCTACGGACTGAGAAGTAATGACAAAAAGCTTTATTTACCGAAGCCCAACACTAATTTCTTAAAATTCACATTTATATATCGTGCCTCAAAGCTCTGGAACAGTCTACCTGATGATATAATAGAAAATATCTGTACGCTTTCCTTAAAAAGCTTCATAAACATAATAGATAAATATTTATATAAATTATATTAGGCATAAGTCGTCTTCAACCATTAATAATTACCGTCTAGTATACATAATAATAATTTTGTAAAAGTTTTTAGATGTAAATATAGTTAAAAAAATTAAGTATTATATATAGTAAATAGATGCACGGCCCTTTGAAAAACAGGAAAATGAACAGGCCACCGTGCTAAAATAAATGTAAGTAAGTCAATCTGTACTGAAATGGGTAAAAAGCAACAGCTTTTATCTGTCCGTAAGCTATGGTTGTTCTGACCGCGTGAAATGCTGTTAATGGTGTTGTGTACAGAACGACGACACCTTTGAGCATACTTCTTGGACTAAAGTTATTCTATTTGTTTTCCATGAAGAATTGTTTAGCTTGAAATATGTCGTAACTGAAGTTGAAGTCCCAGATTTTGAGGTCTTTATTCTATCGGATACGTTAGATATTCTCTATCGAACTTATCGGAACAGCGAAGTTTTCAGTACCCGTACAATAAAGAAAATTGGTAAATACTTTGTACGATTTAATTTACTTATTAGTGCATCAAACTCGTGAAGCAAAATTGTTTCCACACCTTCATATTGAAATTCATACGTATTACGGTTTCGTGGTGTTTATTTCGGACGTTTGTTTCTTTGTTATGTTTATTTACAGTTCAACTGTCATTTCAAGCACTGCTACCACCATATTTCAAAAACATAGGGATCTTTTGTCTAGAGCTCAACTTGCAGGAGATCCAATTTGCTAAAAGCGGCGCAAAATTTTAATGAGGTTACGGTCTCTGTTTGTGTGAAGTAAACAAAGCTTGTCGTTTTTGATTGGTTAAAATACCGACACGCTTCCGACCAAAATACAGGTCTGAAAAAAATGGTGCTAAGCAGCCTAGAATAGACCGTTTTCTCCCCTATCTTATTCATATCCCCCCCTCCGAAAAAAAAAAGCGGGCTTTGAGAAAGTCTAGGTAATAGCCTATCTAATGTACTTTTTTCTAGACCAAACGATTCTCGAATGGTGGTTGCTTTGGGAGAATGTTATCAAAAACTGAATCGAACGGAAGAAGCCAAGAAGGTGGGCTGGTTCTTCAAGAGCATGGGTTCGAGTACCCGTCATATAATGGTTGCGTAATGTAAGGCCGTGTAGTGTGATGACGTGTGGTATAATCTGATCTGGTGTGATGTGAAGTGGTATGTATAGTGTGGCCAGGTGTAGTTCTTTTTTGTAGTGTGAGGTTTAGTGCGGTGAGATGAATTTTACTGATATGAAGTCATGTGGTGTGGTGTGGTGGGATATGGTGAGAGACATGTTTCGGTGCGGTGTACTACGATGTGAGATGGTGTTGTATCGTGCAATGCAGTGTAGTGTGGTGTGAGTTTGCGTGGTATTGTGTAAAGCGTGGGAAGTGGATTTGGTAATAAACTTCAAGTAAACGACAAATTTTGAAAAAATAGTATACATGTTTCGACAAGACTTGCGCCATCTTCAGTAGAAGTGATTATAGATGTTTACAACTGTTATCTGTATGCTAACCTAACTAATATACGGGGTATGACACATTAGGTTAGCATATAAATAACACAAGTAAATATCCATAATCACTTGTACTGAAGATGGCGTAAGTCTTCCCGAAACGTATACCATTAAAAGATTTGATAATAAATAATTCTATTTCCCATGCTTATCTACTGTACAATCTATTGTAGTGTTACAGACGAGCAATTGCAGTTGGGGATTTCGATTGCTTGGCAGTCCTACAGTTGGCAAGGTAAATGACATGCAAGAAAATTTGAAATACACCACGATTGTCGTTAATACTCCCAGTCTATGATTTACCAAACGTTGGTCGTGGTACACTGATAATTTGTACCAGGGACTTGTACCAAATACTGTGGTTTATGTTGGATTTTAATTCTTTCACGCATGATTTTTTTCTTTTGTTCTTTGTTGTCTCTTTGTTTTTCCTTCGTTCTCTCACTGGTTCTTTTGTTGTTAGGTGTCCGATGTGTCGGACACTGGGCGTTAAAGAGTTAAATGTCCTTTCGAACGTTTAGATTACACGAAAGGTTACTCGAAGAAGATGAAGCCGTCAAATATTACACGGATTATGTACAGAAAATTGAGGTCTTGGGGGTAGGTCTATATCACCTTGTTACGCAGTTAATTATTAAAATTCGGGAATATGATATATTTCGCTAGTTACAAGGCCGTGTGGGTCGACAAAGTAGAATAGCTAAACCGAAACTATCCACCTTGGAGCTTAGTCTTGAAGTAAACAGGTACCACGATTACTTTGTCTTTTCTTGTGTTTACTTTGAATATGAAGTTCCAAGGTGGATATTTTCGGCTTAGTTTTTTCTACTTTATTTTAAATTGTCGGCTGGCTCTGGTTTTTAGCAGAGTAGATACTGACGTTTTGAAAGAAGGCCCTTCGTAGATTGAGAAATGAAATGATATGAAGTTAGGTGATGTTTTTATGCGTAAAAAAGGCACGTGGCGCCAAAATCATCAGTTGGGTTGAAAAATCAGTAACAAACTCAGGAGATGCAAATTGTCGAAAGCCATTCGCTATTTTTAATGTCAATCAGCACCGAGTATAAGTTCAAACTCATTACTCAGTTTGTTATTGACGTTTTAATCTCCTTGGCCATTTTAGCGTCACATGACTTTTTATCTGTGAAAAATATCGTGTACAATCATGTCATGTCACGTTTCCCTTTACCCCAAAGAGCGTTCGCATGAACGGTCGGGTGCCCACCAACTGTAAGAAATGTTGCAGACACAACAAAGAGCTTAGACCGCACACGGTTGTAAACCTTTTATTAACTAGCCAGGTAAATGAAACTTATTTGAGACCACTGTAATTAATCATTTACAGGTATTGTCTACCGAAGACCTGTCAGCTGCTTACAAGTTCTTAGCTCGTCATTTCATTGGAAAGAAAAAACTGGACGAGGCAGCGTCATATGCTCAGAAATGCTGCAGTTATAGCGAGGTAAGTGATCGACTAATGGTGAGCTTAAGATTGTTCCATACAGTTTCGTAAAAGATGGAAAAATGCGAGTGTGCCCTTCAGATCAATCCTCAGAGATATACATGAGCAGAAATTTTTTATGATAATCTGACGCTGCCGAAGTCGACTGAAAAGTAATTTTTCAGATGACTTAGACAGTGTCAGATTATCATGAAAAATTTCTCTTCAGAAAAGTTTAATACTTTTGAGAATGTAAGATGTTAAGTGGAAAAAATTTTCAGCATCAAAAATTGTTGGTGGGAAAAGTCTTCTGCAAGTTGCTGTCATCTCAAAATAGCTACTAATTTCCTTTCAGCCTCACTTAGGCTAAAAACGAGTTCTAAATGCCAGTCTGATGTATTTCATACACCACAATATTCTCTTGCAGACTCGTGAAGATGGGAAATCTTTTCTAAGACAAATTTCCGAGCTGCGAGCAGTGTCCGAGTGCACCTCGACGCCCGTCAACCAGTTTCCATCGGACTCTCTAGACCCTCGAGCGTCAGAAAGGCAACTGTCGCCAATGAACTTAACGTTTTCACCTTGATATTCGTTTATGGAGAACTAAGAGTCTAATTTCTGATATTTACAACCTATATTTTTCTGTCATGGCTTTCTAAAATATCGTAATGCGAATAACAGTATTGTTTGTGAATAACAGTGTTGACTTACCGCATCTAAATATTCATTTCGGATATTAATGAAGAACTTTCCTGAAAATTGAGTTTTATTAGGGAAGAGTTTTACTTTCTGCTTGTTGGTTGCTCGGTTTTTCTTTCTTCGTTCGTTCGTTCGTTTGTTCGTTTGTTCGTTCGTTCGTTCGTTTGTTCGTTTGTTCGTTCGTTCGTTTGTTCGTTCGTTCGTTCGTTCGTTCGTTCGTTCGTTCGTTCGTTCGTTCGTTCGTTCTCTCGTTCGCTCGTTTGCTTGTTTGTTCGCTTGCTTCTTCGTTTGTTGGGAAAGGAGTTGCTATATTTCTCCAAGCTTTTCTTATATATGCCGAGACTAAACTCGGTTTACGGTGCAAACACTTCAAATTGGTATAGCAACAGGTCACAACATGGCGCAGAACAGTGCGTTACAGCATTACACAGTTCTGCAAAGCAACTTCCTTGCATAGAACACAACACGGCAAGGCATCACGCTAAATTGCAGAAGGAAGCGCTGACATACAGACTGACAGACAGACTGACTGAAAGACTTTATTTATCCACCAGTACATTTAATCATCAGTACAATAAGGATAAACAAAATAGTACATGGAAGACACATAATTATAAAGTTATAAAAGAAAGACGACGTGCTGGTTTACATGACTACCGTGAAAGAAAACTATTCAGAAAAGACCTATTGACCCCTTTTTTACAACATATTTAGAGATTCACATAATCTCAGGTTGCTAGGATGGTTATTTGATAAAGATGCTCCACCAAAGCAAAATCTACGTTTCAAATCATCTGTGCTAGGTTTAGGTATGGTAGTTTTATTTTCATACGTGTAGCATAATGCAGTGCAGGTAATCCAGTCAAGCAAAAACTGCGTTTTAAATCTGTGCTAGGTTTAGATGTGGTGAGTTTACTATCACACGTGTAGTACAGTGCAGTGCAATACAGCAAAGTATAGTGCAACCTTCACCTTGTACCAAATTACAATAAGTCGGCTGCGTACTGTTTCATTCACAGGTTTATTTTAGACAGAAATCTTTGGGATTTTTTGGGTTAAAGCAGGTGGGCTCAACAGCGGAATAGTTTTGTTGGCCATGCTTTCATGTCCAGCGAAGTTACCATAGCCAGGTGTTGATTGGATGGCTGATAATTCAGTGGTAGCTGGGGTAAAACGTCCTTGATGGTATTGTGGTACTGCTGTTGAGCTTGAACTCTCCAAGATCATTTCATACGTTGGCGGTGGATTTGCTGCTAGAACTGTTGGCTGAATGCGTACTGTGACTTCATTTTCTTCCTACATTTAAAGCGGAGATAATTATTTACACGTGTGTATATAGGTAAACGTGAGCACGTGATGTAGATCCATACGTAGATATATGTATAAAAAGACTTTTACTAAGCAAGTAGCTGAAAAACTATTGAGCGATGTGCGTATTCTTAATGTATCACCACCGTCACAATTATCATTATCATCATTATCGTTATCATCATGGTCATCATCGTTATCTTCGTTATTACTATCATTATTCGCATTGTTATTTTCATTATTATTATCATTATCTTCATTATCTTTCTCATTAATATCTATCTCATTATTATCTTTCTCATTATTATCTTTCTCATTATTATAATTTTTATTATCTTTATAATCATTATCGTTATTATTCTCATTATTATTATCATTACTATTATCATTATTATTATCATTATCAAAACTTTTTTTGAATTCACCCAATGTCTGTTCAAGATTCAGATTTTCTCCACAAAATTTCTAGTAATCCAAAATTCAGCTGATCGACTACTTTCTTCGTTAGGTTAGTGTTTATGACCCTCGACTGTGTGTGCGTAAAATGTAGATATTTCCAAACAAGTACTTGTAACAAATAAAATATTTCGCCGATTACTATAAAGACTATTCTTACAATGAAACAAGACACGCGGCTTTTAGTTTACCTTTGGAGGACAACAGCATCCCAGAATTCCAAGAGCAAAACCACTAAATGCGATTCCGGATAAAAAAATGTTTAAGATTGTGAACATGCCAGACGACTTCAGTAAGTTTTCCATCTGATCGCACTTGTAATAAACTATAAAGGAACATATGTGATACTTAAACGTTCATGTTGCCAAAGTCCTCAGATTAAACTGCATTGTATTTAAGTACTTTCCCAGAAAATTGTGGTGCGTAAGGCACGATATTTAAGCCTAGTCCACACGAGTAAATTTTCTGAGGCAAGTTTTCCATGATAAAGATATTTGCTTGTGTATAAAGACCGCAAATGCTATAGTGAAAACTCGTTTGCTGATGCGCCAGAAATGGCTAAGGACAGTGGAGACAAAACCGAAGAAGCCACTGCCAACCATTGAGTATGTGGCCGATTTTCTGTGACGGATAATGCACGCAAACAAACTCTCGCATATGACATGTTTTTCTTTGCCACGAAAACTGACTCGCTAGTTTTTCAGCAAATGCATTTGTCACATAAAATTCGACCAAGTTTTCTCATGTACACGAGAAAATAAAAATGGTCATTGAAAAACTTGCTACAGAAAATGTGCTTGTGTGGACTAGGCTTTACTCTTAACCCAAAACTCTCGATCTTAGATCCGACTCGAACCCGTTACGTTAAAAGGCTTTTAGTAGAAAGATTTTTTACCAAGAGTTTTCCGGACGTTTTCCGATTAAAATTTTGCGATCCAGGTTTGGAATGCCTCTAGACGGAGTAAATATCTGATGATTTGGCATTTCACAAATTGTTCCTTGATCTTGTAAAAATTTATTGTGCATGTTTCGTGTGGCTTTAATGTATATCCAGACTCGGTACCAATTCTCAAAATTGTCTGATTGCATAGCTGCAGTCGTTGAAATTTTCTACCGTTTTTAATCCCACTTGATCTAAATTGGTCAAACAAATTGTAACTACAAATGCACAATATATTTTGGTAAGATCTCTTTCAACGAGTGAGGATAGAGTTTCACGATACAATTACTTGACCTACTTCTCTGTTTTTTTTCCCATTACACCAGGTCTACTTCTTACATTAGTAAATTTTGAGTTACGTTGGTAAGTTGTAGTTTTATGTTACTAAAGATATTCTGCAGTATGATGGGCAAGCTGTGTCAGTTGACCTGTAAACCGTCAGAAAAAGTCGCTTAGACCTCAGAGTTTTTGAAAGTAGTTACATCTGGCACATCTTGTACAGCACACAACGATAAGATAAAGTATCATTATTTATACTGGATAACTCTCTCAGCTATCTGAGCTATTCTTCTTAGAGGTCCAGTAAGGGCCCTACCCTCATGGGTCCAGTGTTATGACAGGAGGAAACCGGAGTACCCGGAGAAAACCTGCGATGCTTGGTAGAGTCAAACTGGATAACACTTTTCTCACATGTAATCAAGGTAACTTTAATCAGATAACTACATGGAGCCGGAATCGAACCCTAGTCACAGTGGTGAGAGACATGTGCACTACCACTGTGCCACCAGCATCTCCCAACCGAACACCTTTTATTGTTTGACAGCATCATTACTGTGGGGTGGGGGCTAAAGTCTCCTAGCCGCTGCTTTTCCGCCAATAAGGTTTATGCGCGGTTGGCATGGTGCGTATTAAATGTGACAGGTGCGTGCAGAATTGACTTTCCTCATTTTAAATGAGGCAAGCGCATGTGAAGTTGGCTTCCTACGTGCTAAATGTGACAGCTACGTGTGCGCTCGACTGGAATTATGGTAAAAGACTACCGTGATTTGAGAAATATTTCCTTGGGCACAAACAGATGTTTCTGCCAGTTCTGTCGAGCACATCTACACATAGGTTTTCGTTGTGCTGTTTACTCCGCTGGGAAAAGTTGCCGACCATGAAACCTCCAAAGACTACCACTGTCACATAACCTCCCATAGCGAAGAAATGGAAGAATGCGACGCAACCCATCACCTGAAAAGATTCATTAAAACGCACATATTTACACAATTTTCAATTCAATGAGCTTGCGATAAAAGCGAAATTTGATTTATTAATACTCTTGAGGATGTTTACCAGTTGTTAAACTACCTGTTACATTTAAGCCTGCTTCACACTTGAACATAAGCATAAGGACAAAACAAAAGGATGAAGTCAAGCCTGCGACATAAGGATCGTCGTAATCATAAGTGTAATAACCTCCGACGGTCGGGGGTCGGACAAATTCCCGATTCTTACAATCAAGTGTGAACTAGGCATCGTCATCCTATTGCCAATGATGTTATCGTCACTGACAATGCTATTGTTATTGTTCCCGTCACTGTTGTTTTTTATACTGTTGTTGCTGTTAGTGTTGCTGGTGTTATTTATGTTGTAATCATTACTATCGTTCGTGTTCTTGTTGTTTACCAATTTTAGCTGTTATAATTAATTGTTAAATGTTGTAGTTGACAGCTAAATGCGCTAATGATTGTTGTAGTTTATACTATTACTTTTGTCGTCGTCGTTGTTGTTCTCGTTTTTGTTGTTGTTGTTGTATTTGTGTTGTTGACACTGTTGGAGTGATTGTTATCAGAGATGTTAAACTTCACGTTCATCCGTGTGGCAAACGCTGTATATTCGGTTAAAAGGACTAAGAGAGAGAGCTCTTCTCTTTAACTAAATCTTGTCATTTTTTAATGACAAGATAAAATGGGACGTTACTTTTGGAGGAGTCGGAAAAATTCATTGGTAAGACCGACTCTAACGTGAGGTTGGGCTTGCAAAAGTGAAATTTTGTCTTCATATTTTTAGTATTTGTGTTAATGTGACGATCAAAGGCACTGATCGTTGTGTTGCGTAATTAAACTGCATTATTTCCACCACCTTGCAAAGTTTCAAACGTTCAACCTAAACATCACATTACACGCTTTTCCGAGTGTAATAATTAATGTATGTTGGTGTAGTATATGTGGGTGTGAGGTATGTTTCTTGGACATGTTTTAGTGTTGTGTATCCTGTAGTGGTGTATCTTTTTGCTATTAGTGTCTGTGTGCATGTCAATGTGCATGCGTCTATATGTTACTCAGTGTGTACTTACACCGCGATTCTTGCCCAAGCCAGATGCTATCAAAGTTATTCCTGAAATGAAGTTCTGTAAAAAAACAAATCAGGTCGAGGTTTAATCGCTTATTATATTAAGTCATATTTACTGTTCTGCGGTGTTGTTAAAAAATATTGGCGACTTGCTCTTTTTAAGAACCATTTCAGGATTTGCTCTCAAATGAATCCTCAAAAAATCGGTTTGTCGTTAAATTTAGCTAAGAGGAAATAAAGGGGATGCTTGGGGCCATCCACCCCCTGTTTAGTGCTTTTTAGAAATTGCCTCAGTTGAAAAATAACCTAGAACAGTCCCTGAACTGTATTTTATTTGTTAACTGACTCCGTCATTGAACGCATAGTTTCGAACTAAAAGTTGCCCTGATGCAATTAGACACGAACGCAAGCGGTCACCTTAGTACTAACATTCACTATTACTAAAACTGCTACAACACATTAACTGAGTATGTCGTTCGCTTTGCTGCAGTGCTCAGTAGCTGCGAACAATGTCAGGTATTTGTCTAATTTATTTGTTGGAGCTCGACGAAGTGTTGCTTCACCATCCCAGCTTAAACGGTGTCGGGATTTAACTAATTACATAATTAGTATTATTGACAAATTAATAAATATTGTTGGCGAACTAAAGCAGCAAAATTTAATAAGCCGTATGTTATTTTCTACTTCAGAAACACTTCTTAGCAATTTTAATCTAAATGTTTACTTTTTAGTGATCGACAACTTTCCCAGCAGTAAGTTTCAACTTCGTCATGAAAACCAAGAAATCGTCTCGGTTTCGTTCAGTGCGTTACAGTGACTACGTCGAGGAAATCCTGCGAAAATACGATTATTAATACCCTTTATTTTGAATCATCGATCTCACTGTACGAAATAATCCTTACAGACAGTCCCGCGGAGATTAAGTCCCTACTATGTACAGAAAGACTGTTCATTTGTGACCAACTATGCACCATATGAGCCCCGATTGATAATTCGTCGATGCCCGATTTTAAAGAAAGCTGTGAAATTACCCTGGTGATTCTCTTCAGTACAATTTCTAAGCTTCCTGAACGTTTAAAGGCTCTCGCACTTGCTCGGCATGAAACTCGACCCGCCGCCTTGCTGAAGTACTTACCACTGTGCTCCAGAGTCCAATAGAGCGCCAGAATTTGTTTTCGTCGTTCAATCCGTTATAGAAAAACGTAGCCCAAACCGTGCTACCGATGAGAAGCAAACATTGTAAAATGCCAAGACACAACGCAGTCTTCTGAACGCAAGTATTCTTCGCCATTGCCGACTGTAGATAAGCAATACCTTGACTGTCTACTTTCGTTTTCGCACAAGCTAAGATATAATTTATTAACTAGATTACCTGGAAATCGTTAACTGCTGCCACTCGCTCGCTTCCTCCCTCACTCCCTTCCTCATTCACTCACCACTTGCACAGTGCCCTCTCCCTTCCTCATCTGCTCGCTTTCTCATTCCGGTCAGGTGATAAGAGAAAAAACAAAACACCAGCCGAAGAATTTAAACAATTAGTTCTGTCTCTCTAAAGGTGACTAAAATTTTGAAAAACGTAGGGAAACTATGGCATAATGATTCCAATTCCATACAATCAGTACAAAATTCCATCATGATACCGAGACGTTTCGAGGCTCTCTGTGGTTTGGCATATTTGAAAAAGTGTCGGTCTAGTGCACATGTTCTATGGCTACGAACTCTAGTATATGGATACACAAAGTAGAGGTCTAGAAAATATACTGAATGTATCTTACATGCAAAACTGTTCATTCCCTGATACCCTGGTAAGTCTTGCTCGCCTACAAGAACTCTTTTGGGTATAAGTAGTGTATTAAAAGAATTGATGTTACTGCTTTTAGTTAATTCGATCCTTGGAGTTAGTTGATGTCGATATATTATTTCTTCATCATGAAAGGATTTAAATACACAGTATTGATTATTTAAAAATGTCTCTTGCCACAAGACAAACTAGATCCATATTTATATGCTAACCGTATTTATATGCTAACCTAACTAATATACGGGGGGTATGACACATTAGGTTAGCATATAAATAACACAAGTAAATATCCATAATCACTTGTACTGAAGATGGCGTAAGTCTTCCCGAAACGTATACCATTAAAAGATTTGATAATAAATAATTCTATTTCCCATGCTTATCTACTGTACAATCTATCGTAGTGTTACAGACGAGCAATTGCAGTTGGGGATTTCGATTGCTTGGCAGTCCTACAGTTGGCAAAGTAAATGATATGCAAGAAAATTTAAAATACACCACGATTGTCGTTAATACTCCCAGTCTGTGATTTACCAAACGTTGGTCGTGGTACACTGATAATTTGTACCTGGGACTTGTACTAAATGCTGTGGTTTGTGTTGGATTTTAATTCTTTCACGCATGATTTTTTTCTTTTGTTCTTTGTTGTCTCTTTGTTTTTCCTTCGTTCTCTCACTGGTTCTTTTGTTCTTAGGTGTCCGATGTGTCGGACACTGGGCGTTAAGGGGTTAAATGTCCTTTCGAACGTTTAGATTGCACGAAAGGTTACTCGAAGAAGATGAAGCCGTCAAATATTACACGGATTATGTACAGAAAATCGAGGTCTTGGGGGTAGGTCTATATCACCTTGTTACGCAGTTAATTATCAAAATTCGGGAATATGATATATTTCGCTAGTTACAAGGCCGTGTGGGTCGACAAAGTAGAATAGCTAAACCGAAACTATCCACCTTGGAGCTTAGTCTTGAAGTAAACAGGTACCACGATTACTTTGTCTTTTCTTGTGTTTACTTTGAATATGAAGTTCCAAGGTGGATATTTTCGGCTTAATTTTTTCCACTTTATTTTAAATTGTCGGCTGGCTCTGGTTTTTACCAGAGTAGATACTGACGTTTGAAAGAAGGCTCTTCGTAGAGTGAGAAATGAAATGATATGAATTTAGGCGATGTTTTTATCTATAAAATGTCATGTGACGCCAAATTCATCAGTTGGGTTGAAAAATCAGTAACAAACTCAGGAGATGCAAATTGTCGAAAGCCATTCGCTATTTTTAATGTCATTCAGCACCGAGTATAAGTTCAAACTCATTACTAAGTTTGTTATTGACGTTTTAATCCCCTTGGCCATTTTAGCGTCACATGACTTTTTATCTGTGAAAAATATCGTGTACAATCATGTCATGTCACGTTTCCCTTTACCCCAAAGAGCGTTCGCATGAACGGTCGGGTGCCCACCAACTGTAAGAAATGTTGCAGACACAACAAAGAGCTTAGACCGCACACGGTTGTAAACTTTTTATTAACTAGCCAGGCAAATGAAACTTATCTGAGACCATTGTAATTAATCACTTACAGGTATTGTCTACCGAAGATCTGTCAGCTGCTTACAAGTTCTTAGCTCGTCATTTCATTGGAAAGAAAAAACTGGACGAGGCAGCGTCATATGCTCAGAAATGCTGCAGTTATAGCGAGGTAAGTGATCGACTAATGGTGAGCTTAAGATTGTTCCATACAGTTTCGTAAAAGATGGAAAAATGCGAATATGCTTTTCAGAACAATCCTCAGAGATATACATGAGCAGAAATTTTTTATGATAATCTGACGCTGCGGAAGTCGACTGAAAAGTAATTTTTCGGATGACTTAGGCAGTGTCAGATTATCATGAAAAATTTCTCTTCAGAAAAGTTTAATACTTTTGAGAATGCAAGATGTTAAGTGGAAAAAATTTTCGGCGTCAAAAATTGTTGGTGGGAAAAGTCTTCTGCAAGTTGCTGTCATGTCAAAATGGCTACTAATTTCGTTTCAGCCTTACTTAGGCTAAAAACGAGTTCTAAATGCCAGTCTGATGTATTTCATACACCACAATACTCTTTTGCAGACCCGTGAAGATAGGAAATCTTTTCTAAGACAAATCTCCGAGTTGCGAGCAGTGTCCGAGTGCACCTCGACGCCCGTCAACCAGTTTCCATCGGAATCTCTAGACCCTCGAGCGTCAGAAAGGCAACTGTCGCCAATGAACTTAACGTTTTCGCCTTGATATTCGCTTATGGAGAACTAAGAGTCTAGTTTCTGATATTTACAACCTATATTTTTCTGTCATGGCTTTCTAAAATATCGTAATGTGAACGACAGTATTGTGTGTGAATAACAGTGTTGACTTACGACATCTAAATATTCATTTCGGATATTAATGAAGAACTTTCCTGAAAGTTGAGTTTTATTAAGGAAGAGTTTTACTTTCTGTTTGTTGGTTTCTTCAGTTTTTCTTCGTTCGTTAGTTCGTTCGTTCGTTCGTTCGTTAGTTCGTTAGTTCGTTCGTTCGTTAGTTCGTTCATTCGTTAGTTCGTTCGTTCGTTAGTTCGTTAGTTCGTTCGTTCGTTCGTTCGTTCGTTCTTTCGTTCGTTCGTTCGTTCGTTCGTTCGTTCGTTCGTTCGTTCGTTCGTTCGTTCTCTCGTTCGCTCGTTTGCTTGTTTGTTCGCTTGCTTCTTTGTTTGTTGGGTAAGGAGTTGCTGTATTTCTTCAAGCTTTTCTTATATATGTCGAGACTAAACTCGGTTTACGGTGCGGACACTTCAAATTGGTATAGCAACAGGTCACAACATAGCGCAGAACAGTACGTTACAGCATTACACAGTTCTGCAAAGCAACTTCCTTGCATAGAACACAACACGGCACGGCATCACGCTAAATTGCTCAAGGAAGCGCTGACAGACAGACTGACAGAAAGATTTTATTTATTCACCAGTACATTTAATCATCAGTACAATAATGATAAACAAAATAGTACATGGAAGACACATAAATATAAAATTACAAAAGAAAGACGACGTGCTGGTTTACATGAAAACCGTGAAGGAAAACTATTCAGAAAAGACCTATTGACCTCTTTTTTACAACATATTTAGAGATTCACATAATCTCAGGTTGCTAGGAAGGCTATTTGATAAAGATGCTCCACCAAAGCAAAATCTACGTTTTAAATCATCTGTGCTAGGTTTAGGTATGGTAGTTTTATTTTCATACGCGTAGCATAATGCAGTGCAGGTAATCCAGTCAAGCAAAAACTGCGTTTTAAATCTGTGCTAGGTTAAGGTGTGGTGGGTTTACTATCACACGTGTAGTACAGTGCAATACAGCAAAGTATAGTGCAACCTTCACCTTGTACCAAGTTACAAGACGTCGGCTGCGTACTGTTTCATTCACAGGTTTATTTTAGACACAAATCTTTGGGTTTTTCGGTTAAAACAGGTGGGCTCAACGGCGGAATAGTTTGTTGGCTGATTTGTGAGTTGTTTTCATGTTCATGCCCAACGAGGTTACCATACGCAGGTGTTGATTGGATGGCTGATAATTCAGTGGTAGGTGTGGGAAAACTTCCTTGATGGTATTCTGATACTGTTGTTGAGCTTGAACTCTCCAAGATCATCTCATACGTTGGCGGTGGATCTGCTGCTAGAACTGTTGGTTGAATGCGTACTGTGAATTCATTTTCTTCCTACAGTTAAAGTGGAGATAATTATTTACAGGTGTATATATAGGTAAATGTGAGCACGTGATGAAGATCCATACGTAGATACATGTATAAAAAGACTTTTACTAAGCAAGTAGCTGAAAAACACTTCAGTGATGTTTGTATTCTTATTGTATCAGCACCGTCACAATTATCATTATCATCATTATCGTTATCATCATGGTGATCATCGTTATCTTTGTTATTACTATCGTTATTCGAATCATTATTTTCATTATTATTATCATTATCTGTGTTATTATCTTTATTGTCTTTCTCATTATCTTTCTCATTATTATCTTTCTCATTATTATCTTTCTCATTAATATCTTTCTCATTATTATCTTTCTCATTATTATCTTTCTCATTATTATCTTTCTCATTATTATCTTTCTCATTATTATCTTTCTCATTATTATCTTTTTCCACTATTATCTTTTTCATTATTATCTTTATAATCATTATCGTTATTATTCTCATTATTCATTATTTTTCTCATTATTTTTCTCATTATTGTTCTCATTATTGTTCTTATTATTATTATCATTATTATTATCATTATTATTATCATTATTATTATCATTATCATTGTCTTTATTAAAACTTTTTTGAATTCACCCAATGTCTGTTCAAGATTCAGATTTTCTCCACAAAATTTCTAGTAATCCAAAATTCAGCTGATCGACTACTTTCTTCGTTAGGTTAGTGTTTATGACCCTCGACTGTGTGTGCGTAAAATGTAGATATTTCCAAACAAGTACTTGTAACAAATAAAATATTTCGCCGATTACTATAAAGACTATTCTTACAATAAAACAAGACACGCGGCTTTTAGTTTACCTTTGGAGGACAACAGCATCCCAGAATTCCAAGAGCAAACGCACTAAATGCGATTCCGGATAAAAAAATATTTAAGATTGTGAACATGCCAGACAACGTCAGTAAGTTTTCCACCTGATCGCACTTGTAATAACCTACCAAGAAACATGTGATACTTAAACGTTCATGTTGCCAAAGTCCTCAGATTAAACTGCACTTTATTCGGGTACTCTCCCGCAAATTGTGGTGCGTAAGGCACGATATTTAAGCCTAGTCCACACGAGTAAATTTTCTGAGGCAAGTTTTCCGTGATAAAGATATTTGCTTGTGTATAAAGATCGCAAATGCTATAATGAAAACTCGTTTACTGATGCGCCAGAAATGGCTATGGACAGTGGAGACAAAACCGAAGAAGCCACTGCCAACCATTGAGCATGTGGCCGATTTTCTGTGACGGATAATGCACGCAAACAAACCCTCGCATATGACATGTTTTTCTTTGCCACGAAAACTGACTCGCTAGTTTTTCAGCAAATGCATTAGTCACATAAAATTCGACCAAGTTTTCTCATGTACACGAGCAAATAAAAATGGTCACTGAAAAACTTGCTACAGAAAATGTGCTTGTGCGGACTAGGCTTTACTCTTAACCCAGCACTCTAGATCTGAGATCTGACTCAAACCCGTTGCCTTAAAAGGCTTTTAGTAGAAAGACTTTTTACTAAGAGTTTTCCGGACGTTTTACGATTAAAATTTGGCGATCCAGGTTTGGAGTGCCTCTAAACGGAGTAAATATCTGATGATTTGGCATTTCACAAATTGTTCCTTGATCTTGTAAAAATATATTGTGCATGTTTCGTATGGCTTTACAGTATATCGAGACTCGGTACCAATCCTCAAAATTGTCTGATTGCATAGCTGCAGTCGTTGAAATTTTCAACCGTTTTTAATCCCACTTGATCTAAGTTGGTCAAACAAATTGTAACTACAAATGCACAATATATTTTGGTAAGATCTCTTTCAACGAGTGAGGATAGAGTTTCACGATACAATTACTTGACCTACTTCTCTGTTTTTTTTTCCCATTACACCAGGTCTACTTCTTACATTAGTAAATGTTGAGCTACGTTGGGAAGTTGTAGTTTTATGTTACTAAAGATATTCTGTAGTATGATGTGCCAGCTGTCAGATGCGGCGGAACTGGGAAGGGGGGGGGGCTAGGGGGGCTTTATCCCACCCCAAAAGTAAAAGTGGGGGGCTTGGCCCCCTCGAAAATGTTTACTGGAAAAATATATAATTACGAGATAGACAATATAACAGACATTGTGATTCATTGAAGATTTGAGTAAGCAAAAAGTGTATTTAAATTGGGGGGGTTTTTTTTTTACCTATCTTTACCTTTAAATCTGAAGCATTGATAAAAAGTTCACGAGTTAAGATGGTTAATATTGTCTCACATCTCGAAATTTCCGACCGCCATCTTGCATAAATTGAATTCGTTTATTTGGAGTAAATTTTTCATGTAAAACTGAAACTCAGAGATCAAAGGATAACAATAAATTTCGTTACCGATCCAAAGCAAGCCATAATGGAGCAATCAAAACTGTTTAAGTTCTTTTCACCTCTTCCACGGAAGCGGCAAAGGGGTTGAGAAAACCAAAATTCTGAATACAGGCAAAACGAAGTATTAACTGTAGAAAGTGAAAGTGGTATTACATTTGAATAAATGTTTTCATTTGGCTTATGCTAACATATCTTGTTAATGATTGTCTTAATGCAAAGAAAAATCCATTTAGACTTTATGTATACGAAACAACCGGGCACAATTTTTATGTTCGGATGCGCATTAAGAAATGTCTCATAGCTAATAGTCCAAACTCAATTAAAATTTTACTTTGGCTTTGGTGAAAATTACCCCCCCCAAAATAAATATTGTTCCGCCGCCCCTGCCAGCTGTGTCGGTTGACCTGTAAATCGTCAGAAAAACTCTCTTAGACCACAGAGTTGTTCAAAGTACCTACATCTGGCACAGCTTGTACAGCACACAGCGATAAGATAAAGTATCATTATTTATACTGGATAACCCTATCAGCTAGCTAAGCTGCTTTCCTTAGAGGTCTGTTAAGGGCCATCCTTCATGGGTCCAGTGTTACTACAGGAGGAAACGGAGTACCCGGAGAAAACCTGCGATGCTTGGTGGAGTCAAACTGGACAACACTCTTCTCACATGTGACCAAGGTAACTTTAATCAGATAACTGCATGTAGCCGGAATCGAACCCTAGTCACAGTGGTGAGAGACAAGTGCACTACCACTGTGCCACCAGCACCCCATCTAAACCGAACACCTTTTATTGTTTGACAGCATCATTACTGTGGGGTGGGGGATAAAGCCTCCTAGCCCCTGCTTTTCCGCCGACCGTGGAATCGGTTTACTTCGTGACAAATAAGGTATATGCGCGGTTGACATGGTGCGTATTAAATATGACAAGTGCGTGCAGAATTGACTTTCGTCATTTTAAATGAGGCAAGTGCGTGTGCAGTTGGCTTCCTACGTGCTAAATGTGACAGCTACGTGTGCGCTCGACTGGAATTATGGGAAAAGGCTACCGTCATTTAAGAAATATTTCCTGTGACACCAACAGATGTTTCTGCCAGTTCTGTCGAGCACATCTGCACATAGGTTTTCGTTGTGCTGTTTACTCCACCGGAGAAGATTGTCGACCATGAAACCTCCAAAGACTATCACTGTCATATAACCTCCCATAGCGAAGAAATGGAAGAATGCGACGCAACCCATTACCTGAAAACATTCATTAAAACGCGTATATTTACACAATTTTCAATTCAGTGAGCTTGTGATAAAAGCGAAATTTGATTTATTAATACTCTTGAGAATGTTTACCAGTTGTTAAACTACCTGTTACATTTAAGCCTGGTTCACACTTGAACATAACCCTAAGCATAAGGACAAAACAAAAGAATGAAGTCAAGCCTGCGACATAAGGATCGTCGTAATCACCTCCGACGGTCTGGGGTCAGACAAATTCCCGATTCATACAATCAAATGTGAACTAGGGATCGTCATCCTATTGCCAATGATGTTATCGTCACTGACAATGCTATTGTTATTGTTCCCGTCACTGTTGTTTTTTATACTGTTGTTGCTGTTAGTGTTGCTGGTGTTAGTGTTGCTGGTGTTATTTATGTTGTAATCATTACTATCGTTCGTGTTCTTGTTGTTTACCAATTTTAGCTGTTATAATTAATTGTTAAATGTTGTAGTTGACAGCTAAATGCGCTAATGATTGTTGTAGTTTATACTATTACTTTTGTCGTCGTCGTTGTTGTTCTCGTTTTTGTTGTTGTTGTTGTCGTCTTTGTGTTGCTGACACTGTTGGAGTGATTGTTATCAGAGACGTTAAACTTCACGTTCATCCGTGTGGCAAACGCTGTATATTCGGTTAAAAGGACTAAGAGTGAAAGCTCTTCTTTTTAACTAAATCGTGTAATTTTTTAATGACACGATAAAACGGGACGTTACTTTTGGAGGAGTCGGAAAAAATTCATTGGTAAGACCGACTCTAACGTGAGGTTGGGCTTGCAAAAGTGAAATTTGGTCTTCATATTTTTTATATTTGTGTTAATGTGACGATCAAAGGCACTGATCGTTGTGTTGCGTAATTGAACTGCATTATTTCCACCACCTTGCAAAGTTTCAAACGTTCAACCTAAACATCACATTACACGCTTTTCCGAGTGTAATAATTAATGTATGTTGGTGTGGTATATGTGGGCGTGAGGTATGTTTCTTGGACATGTTTTAGTGTTGTGTATCCTCTGGTTGTGTATCTTTTTGCTATTAGTGTGTGTGCGCATGTCAATGTGCATGTGTCTATATGTTACTCAGTGTGTACTTACACCGCGATTCTTGCCCAAGCCAGATGCTATCAAAGTTATTCCTGAAATGAAGTTCTGTAAAAAAACAAATCAGGTCGAGGTTTAATCGCTTATTATATTAAGTCATATTTACTGTTCTGCGGTGTTGTTAAAAAAAAATTGACGACTTGCTCTTTTTAGGAAGCATTTCAGGATTTGCTCTCAAATGAATCCTCAAAAAATCGATTTGTCGTTAAATTTAGCCAAGAGGGAATAAAGGGGATGCTTGGGGTCATTCACCCCCTGTTTAGTGCTTTTTAGAAATTGCCTCAGTTGAAAAATAACCTAGAACCGCCCCTGAACTGTATTTTATTTGTTAACTGACTCCGTCATTGAACGCATAGTTTTGAATTAAAAGTTGCCCTGCCTGATGGAATTAGACACGAACGCGAGCGGTCACCTTAGTACTAACATTCACTATTACTAAAACTGCTGCAACACATTAACTGAGTATGTCGTTCGCTTTGCTGCAATGCTCAGTAGCTGCGAACAATGCTTGGCATTTGTCTAATTTACTCGTTGGAACTCGACGAAGTATTGCTTCACCTTCCCAGCT
Organism: Heliopora coerulea; assembly: GCA_030142905.1. Lineage (NCBI taxonomy): Eukaryota > Metazoa > Cnidaria > Anthozoa > Scleralcyonacea > Helioporidae > Heliopora > Heliopora coerulea. The sequence goes on from JASJOG010000020.1 coordinate 301,907, forward strand.
TAAACGGTGTCGGGATTTAACTAAATACTTAATTAGTATTATTGACAAACTAATAAATATTGTTGGCGAACTAAAGCAGCAAAATTTAATAAGCCGTATGTTACTTCCTACCTCAGAAACACTTCTTAGCAATTTTAATCTAATTGTTTACTTTTTAGTGATCGACAACTTTCCCAGCAGCAAGTTTCAACTTCGTCATGAAAACCAAGAAATCGTCTCGGTTTCGTTCAGTGTGTTACAGTGACTACGTCGAGGAAATCCTGCGAAAATACGATTATTAATACCCTTTATTTTGAATCATCGATCTCACTGTACGAAATAATCCTTACAGACAGTCCCGCGGTGATTAAGTCCCTACTATGTACAGAAAGACTGTTCATTTGTCACCAATTATGCACTATAAGCCCCGATCGATAATTCGCCGATGTCCGATTTTAAAGAAAGCTGTGTTTTTCTACCCTGATGATTCTCTGCAATACAATTTCTAAGCTTCCTGAACGTTTAAGGCTCTCGCACTTGCTCGGCATGAGTCTCGACCCGCCTTGCTGAAGTACTTACCACTGTGCTCCAGAGTCCAATAGAACGCCAGAAGTTGTTTTCGTCGTTCGATCCGTTATAGAAAACCGAAGCACAAACCGTGCTAGCGAAGAGAAGCAAACATTGTAAAATGCCAAGACACAACGCAGTCTTCTGAACGTAAGTTTTCTTCGCCATTGCCGACTGTAGGTAAGCCATCCCTTGACTGTCTACTTTCGTTTTCGCATGAGCTACGATATAATTTATTCACTAGATTACCTGGAATTCGTTAACTGCTGCCACTCGCTCGCTTCCTCCCTCCCTCCTTCCCTCCCTCATTCACTCACCACTTGCACAGTTCCCTCTCCCTTCCTCATCTGCTCGCTCATTCACTCTGGTTAGGTTATAAGAGAGAAAACAAAACACCAGCCGAAGAATTTAAACAATTAGTTTTGTCTTTCTAAAAGAGACTAAAATTTGGGAAAACGTAGGGAAACTATGGCATAATGATTCCAGTTCCATACAATCAGTACAAAATTCCATCATGATACCGAGACGTTTCGAGGCTCTCTGTGGTTTGTCATATTTGAAAAAGTGTCGGTCTAGTGCACATGTTGTATGGCTACGAACTCTAGTATATGGATACACAAAGTAGAGATCTAGAAAATATACTGAATGTATCTTACATGCAGAACTGTTCAATCCCTGATACCCTGGTACATCTTGCTCGCCTACATGAAGTCTTTTGGGTATAAGTAGTGTATTAACAGAATTGATGTTACTGCTTTTAGTTAATTCGATCCCTGAAGTTAGTTTATGTCGATATATTATTTCTTCTTCATGAAAGGATTTAAATACACAGTATTGACTATTTAAAAATGTCTCTCGCCACAAGACAAACTAGATCCATATTTATGAACAAAGTGAAATTAGATGAGTTAGGTAATTCACCCAGGCTTGCTTCAAGACGTATCCAGCTATGTTTCGGGGAAAACCACAATGTTAAGTGGCGCCCCCTCCACACGTGCAAATAAACTATCATTATTCTAATGGAGAAACTTGTCGCCACATTCACAACCATGCACAAAACACTTCGTGCAACCAAACGATGATAAGAAACCACTTGTCTTTCATAACATGACATCAGCATTTGTCAACGTGCATAAACAGCTTCCTTAGCCAACTTAAAATGATAGATGGACGTTTGTCAAGCTCTATCCTTAGTGAAACGAATTCCTGATCATCAGAAGGTTGCGGGTTCGATCTCCGTCTAGGGCTCAGAAATCGTTTTTGTGAGAATAGAGCTTGATAAACGTTCATCAATCATTTTAAGATATCTCCAAGCTCCCACATTTCTAAAATATATATCTCATTAGCCAATTTAATTTGCCAGTGTAATTATCATATGACGATACAACAAAGTAAAACAAAATACGCCGCGCCATTTACATATGACATGTTGAACGTGTAAGCATATTTACTTGTAATAATAGTAGTTGAAACCTTTGAAACAGCTGTTAATTTTTCATGCATACCACGTTATTTCACTTCAATTTCCATTTTATGAAGATCACTTTTTCTTCTTCATGTAGATTTATATAAAAAGTAATGTCCGACATTTTTGTTGTACTAACTGATCTTCAGCATGCTGCAGTTACGTTCGCTTCCACCATATTGAAACGAAACAAGAGTTGTCAAATCTAATGGTCATAATGTGTTCCACAATTCGAAAGCTTGTTCGTACTTCAGGAATAGTTTCTCGAAGATGTGTTATTTTTGCATGTTTGTTTCAAAACTTTACGAGCTTCTTTACTCAAAGTCGGTTTCCTCCAGAAGACTATGATTGAATTGAGGTTTGTATTCATCCTAAAAACAAGCAAAGGCAAGGCATTTGCCGACGACCCCTGCAGCCTTTCTCTACTTACAAAGAAACGAGCAACAGCGGAAACGCGATACAGCAGGCCATGGTACACAAAAACAGAATTACGTAGGACTTCACAAGTTTTATGTTTGTGAAAAATGTTTTCGTATCTCAAGTTCCTTGCTTTGCTAATTGTGAAATGATCTTTCTTTTCAATTTGTAAGTATAGAAGATCTTAGCATGCATGAACCCAATTGTTAGAGCCATTGCCACGGTGTTAATAATGCTGTAGCCTATTTTGTTGTTAACTACGTTCATTGAAAAGATGACAAGAATGGCCTGTAGCCACTGCACAGACGTGAGAATCAAAACTGAACGCTTTGTCACCTCAGTTCGATGACATACAGGATGGATGACTGCCAAATCTATTTCAATATTCATTGCCAGTAGGGTACCTATCGACGTCCTGGCAAAGACTCCCATCATTGTCATGAAAACGCCACAGATCACACCAGACCCTTGAAAAATCAAACCTTGCTGCTCAAGAACTGCAGACAGTAGTGGAAAACACAGTACTCCCACATGAAGATCGTTTAAAGAGAGCAGCATAATCATGAAAAAACTCAACTTTTTCCTCATATGAGGCGATCTCAAATATACCAGTACAATGACGAGGTTTAGGTAGTGGCGTAACGGAATCACTGGGGGCCCTTAGGAAATTTTCGTTCAGGGCCCCCGTCACCTCCTTAGTATAAACATATATTTCAAGAGTTTAATCTCAGTTGTCTTTACAGAATCATCGGGGCCCCATAGACGTCGGGGGCCCTTAGGAGTTCCTCTAACCCTGACCATTGTCCGTTACGCCACTGGGTTTAGGCAGACCGTCGTGATTGCTAAAAATACAGTCACTACGAAACATGCAATATAATCAGTAACAAAATCTTTCCTTGGTGGAAGGCAAATAGTTGTTAGACTTAACGCATCCACAATCGAACATGACTCTAAGAATCTCTGTATTGTTGATATGCAGTTCATGTTAACCGTTGTAATTGGCAAGTGGCTGAAAAACTCCGCGACTTTTTGCAGATTGTAGTGCTATTTGTTAATACTATATGTTCCCAGCCTGTTACTAAGATAAAAAGGGAACAGTCCATTTGCTAACCACCAGCTGTGAAGGCCGTTGCTGGGAGTATGGGCGCGCGTTTTACATGGTTAAGTGGTTGCGAAGTGAAGTGAAGGGCATTTACAAGGTACTTCACCATGCATTGCGCTAGATTCGCCGGCAAGCTGGCTACATTCACAGCCGCGGGCTGACGAGTTGTACTTTTTGCAGCTGCTCCTGGTTGAGTCTAAGATACATGATTTCGACATTCGAAAATTTGCTATCACTTCATCAGATTCCATTTCATTGTAATTTTTGTATTCTTTGAAATGCTACAGGTGTGCATATTTTTATCGAAATCTTAAGAACTTTTTGCCAAGTATTATTTTCGTTTTTGAGAAAGTTCTTGGAAAGTGGAACTGGTCACGTGATCATGTATGTACTTATCACCCAGGCAACGCTTTCAAAATCAATATGGCGGTCGCATAATATGACACCCCCGAAGCTGTCGTTGCTCCTGAATAAACTGAAAACTGTAGCTGGGTTTTCGAAGACGTGTTGATGGGAAAACGAGGGAGTATTGATAAACCCTCCGGGATCAATATTGCCGCTTCAGAGAAGCCTGGCAGCGAAATAAATAACCAGTCAATCGAAGGTACAGTCCAATGCGAATAATAACAGTGAGGGTAACGAAAGTTTGAAACCTTGATGAAACACTCCAAAACCGAGAGGAGAGGCTAAAATTTGCAATGAAAGCCAATGGTACTTCCCTGTATTAGCTCTTAACGTTATTCTCTATATTAAGTTAGCCAAAACATCAGACTTGATGAACATTGGGCAATATTTTATAACAATTGAATTCGTGGGTACACGGAGTTAACAGTTTATTAGTCATATTTCAGGTACTCACTGAATGAAAGACCGTGTCAAGAACAGTCCCCCATTGTTTCTCCGTTCTTAAAAAACCCCCTAAATTGTGCACAGTGTATAAACTCTAACTCTAGTCCTTAGCCAGACCTTTACCCATTTCTCCTTATGTTGTTGTTTCGAATTTATTCTGGCTTATGTTACAGAATTCATTTAACAGAGGCAGACATCTGTGAGAGAAAGGGTTAAACTGAGTACATGTATTAAGTGAAGAACCTGGGGGTAGGCATACATTCTTTTTTATTTGACTGATGGGCATGTTTTGAAGGTGGTTTACATAGTAAGCAGGATTACATCTCATTCTTTCAACTTCAATCATGCCTGTGTGATAACTGGATTTTGTTTATCCTTTAGAACCATACACATTGACAAACAACTTTAGTCGCGATTTCTGTGAGCTGGCAAAAAGAGCTGGATTTCCTCAATTATCTGTGCTATCTAGGCCTCATCGTCCTCTCTCTGTCATCAGTGGAGGACAGGAGAGTGTCCAGCCCCCTGGGAAAAATGAGAAACGTGATGGTAAGTTGTTCAATTTTCTGATTATATTCATCAGATTGCTGATATTTCCACTAGCCTCCAGTACTTAATCATCTATCTGAGTTACAAGTAATCATCAGTTTACCACTTGAATCATGAGATTAGATAACCGTATATGAATGCACTTTCTGCTGAGTTTGACTAAGCGACTGAAGCCTTCAGGACTTATTGCTATATCAGAGAGGGAAAACTGGGACTGTTAGGGGTGTCAGTGGCACAGTGGTAGTGCATGTGTTTCTCGTCACTGTGACTTGGGTTTGATTCCATCTGTAAGCAGTTCTCTCATTAACATCGCCTTTAGTTGGTCTTGTGAGAAGAGTATTGTCCAGTTTGAACCTGGCAAGCTTCGCAGTTATTCTCTGAGCACTCTGGTTTCCTCCGGTAATAACACTGGACCCATGAGGGGTGGCCAAAGTGGGACCAGTTGCAAAAAATACAGTTGTGAGTACTAAGCATCCAGCTGGGTATCGAACCAATGATCCTGCAAATTGAATACAATAGTCTGTCAAGTGAGTTATGAAGATCATTGCCAAGAGCTTTGGCAATGAGTTCTGCATTTATAATGTTAGTGTTGCCTGTGTAGAAATGGCTGCATTCAACAGATATATTTAGCATTTATACATGATTATTTCATGATTGACAGCATTTTCTTTGTTATTCATGATCCTTTATTTAGCTTACATACTTGTTAAACAATCGAGCGACTGATAGCCTGGGGAGGGAATTTGATATTCAGCAGGGAACAATAGAGCTGATAAATTAAGTATAATGTTGTATTATAAATTCAAGGGATGTATGCTGACCTTCCCAGGGATGTATTTGTGTACATCCCTGGGAAATCATATACACCCCTTGAATTTATAATTCGAAACCTTATTTAATTTACTAAACTCACTTTGACTAAATGTATAATTCCTCTGGACACAATTTAAGATTTTAACGTTACATACACCAACTCTAACAACTTCGACATTTTCCTTCTGAAAATACGTGAAAATCCTTCGAAACGAAAAATGTACACTTCTCAAAAACAACGGGAATTTCCTCTTAATATTATAAGTTTGATAAGATTTCTAAATCTCACTGAAAGCGCTTATCGGTAAACTATTCTCTCACGGATTTAGATTTCACATTACATACGCCTGCTACTTCAGTCCAACAACGAACTCCCCAAGCAGACATGATCTTAGTATTTGCAGTAATCCTCAACGCCTTCCATTTCTCCAGCTCTTCGTCCGTCACAAATGAAATGTTTCTCTCATCTTTGAAATTATTTATTGACAAATTGTCATCTTTTCCCTTCTTTAATTGATTCGTCGTTTGCAATATGAGCAAAAAGTTCTTTCATTTCAATGAAATTCAGAGCGAATATTTTGGTCCGAAAACATGACGTGATAAACTTTTTAATTCATAGCCTCCTTGCTTGCGACTCGACCAAATGCAAATAACTCTGATCATTTGTAAGACGCCCTCCAGTGAAAAAACAGCATTGATATTAAAAATCACTTCTTGTAAAATCCTTTTAGCAAATACATTAACCTTTTGTTAAATGCCAATCAACCATTTTATTTCAGTCCAATGTTTATACATTCATATATCAAAAACATGTTTTCCCAAATGAAATCCTTTTGTTAGAAAATGCATCTTATCATGAAATAAGTTAGTTAAAGGCCTCGAACGTCGGCTTTACGCCTGATACAACCCTCGGGCTACGCCCTCGGGATGTATCTGGCGTAAAGCGTCCGTTCTCGGGCTTTAACTCTTACTTACAATGGAATGAAGTTTATATATGACAAAGAATGTTTTTGAGAGTTAGAATCTTGCATTTAGAGGCAATTGATATAAGTTTCATTTCATGCTCTTGTGAGCAGGTATGATCACACATGAACAACATGTGTTAACATTCGAAGCATTACATGGAAATAGCTTGTATTTAGTGTGGAGAATAGAGGCCTTTTTGTGAGCAAAACGGCGCGCGTGTGGTGATTCACACGCGTAAATCAACTTGCGCGTGCGAATAGCACGGGTGTTTAAATTGATCTATTATGACAAGGAAATACCATGAAAGCAATTATTTTACCTCATCATGTTACTAAGGTTATTGTCTGCACTTTAACAGTCAATCAAAACACACTTAAAACTACAGCAAAAGGAAAATTTACAAACAGTGCTATTTATTCAAATGGTTTATCTTTACGTTAATCATCTTCTTCGCTTTCTGCATCAAAAGGATCGTGATCAGAATTGTGAAAAATATCAGAATCTTCAGAATTAACTGTGCATGCTAATTGCGCTATTCTCTAGTTATTGATACCTAAGTCCAACAGTACTGTGCTAAACTTAACGTAATTTCATTGAGAACTTTGGTCCGGTCACATCTTGCAGCAGGCAATTTTGCTCGGAAATGATTGGCAAAACTGGTAATAGTACTGTTTCCATAGTCCTTTTCATCTGTCCAGTTTTTTGGGTGAAAATAAACAACTCATCATCGCATACATTCTGTCCTCAGAATCTTCCATTCGGTGGTTTAAAAGCTTGAACAGATTGACTTTTGCGGGTTTTTTTGCATCACTAGCTTAAACAACCTGTTGTGGATGTTCAGACTACGCATCTTTTCAAAACTGACACGGGTTAATCTCCCGTGTTTGACAACTCTTAACGCTCCCCCTCCCTTCAAAATATCCTATGAGAGGGAAAATATCCCTTCATTTTACTTTCAGCCTAAAACACTAAAACAAGCTAGATAGCTGTTAAAAAATTTGTCAATGGTGCCAGCGGAGTTCTCTAACTCCAACAAAGTGCAGTTGTTGGTTTTAACTTTTGGGCAAGGAGACCAAGCAGACGTGAAGATGAACCTTCACGCGTGCGACAAATAGAACGTGCAGTTTGGTTTGCGCGTGTGCTGACGCGTGCGATCACACGCGTCAAATGAAAAGGTCTGAGAATATGACATACGAAAGTGTATCATTTCTTTCAGAAAGTAAAAAAGAAGATGTCAAGCAAGATGCATCCTTGCTAGTGCCTGGAAATGGCGGTGATAATCAACCAATTACCACTTTCCTCATCAAAGAGAAATTTGAATACTTCAAACCCTGTGTCCAGGTTGAGTGGGATGAAGAAGGAAACAGGTCAATGTTAAAAGAATTGTATATAAGAGGTAACATATATTGAATATTAGTAAATACATACTCTATAGTAGTTCTGTATTTTGATAAACTTTGATAAAACAATAGTAATGTCGCGAAGGCCTTTTTCCAGGTGTGACCGTTAGTGTCAGCAAAAATTCCTTTCTTTCATGTTATTTAATTTTATTTTAGGTTGGCGTATAGATGGTCGTATCATGGATATTTTTAACTTAACGTTGCCACCACAAGACAAGCTAGTCAAGATTGAGTAAGATAGCTAGGAGTCAAATACAAAAGAAAGGGTAGCTTCGAAAATTATCAACATACATACATACCTGTGTAGTGTTATATAAAAATATGTTGACAATATTCAGAGTTACTGTTGTTTTGTACTTAATCACAATGCTCAATGGTTCCCCACAGTTTCTAGTTCATAGTTATTTGATGGTAACTTTAGTTTTTTTTTTTATTTGTCTGTTGTGTGTTTTTAGCTTTTGGAACACAGGTCTGACTGATAAATACCTGGACAGCTTGGCTGACATAGTGAAACAGCTACCTTCGCTGAAGTTAGTCATTTAATATGTTCTTTGTAGTGAAATTACAGCAGTAAAGTGTCCAAAACTTTCCCGCTTTGGTAAAACTACATTGTCCTCCTTTATTCACTTCAGCTGGTTCTTGAAACTTTTCATGGTCAATTTCTGTTTCTTAGAACCCTTGCACTTGATGCTAATCCTCTTATTCTTCAAAGATATGGCGTTTTATTGGGTGAGGAAAGCACGTAAGTTCAACCTTCAGCGCATTTGTTTTCTGTTCCTTGTTCTTCATCTTTTTCACCTTCTGCTCCTTCCTCTTCTCTTTCTCCTCCCCCACCTTCATATCCCGTCCCAACATCTCGTCTTCCCCATCCTTCTCAGTATTCTTCTTCTCTTTTCCTCCTCCCATTTCTACCCCCCGTTTCACTTTTCTGTTCCACGTTCTTCTTTTCCTTCTTCCTTTCCTTTCCCTTTGCCATTTCCTCCTTCTTCTACTTATCCTCTTCTCCTCCTTCTTCTACTTTTCCTCTTCTCCTCCTTCTTCTACTTATCCTCTTCTCCTTTTTCTTCTACTTTTCCTCTTTTCCTTTTTCTTCTTCTTGTCCTCTTCTCCTCCTTCTTCTACTTATCCTCTTTACCTCCTCCTACTTATCTTCTTCTCCTCCTTCTTCTACTTATCTTCTTCTCCTTCTTCTACTCTTCCTCTTCTCCTTCTTTTTCTCATTCATCTCTTCTCTCTTCCTCCTTCTCCTTCTCTTTTTCGTTCTTCTTTTCCTTTTCCTCTTCCTCGGACAGAATGAGGATGACTTTGAAATAAAGTCGAAATATCACAGTTTCAACCAAAACGTCGTCTTGTCATTTATTCGTATCTTGAGTTTTCAAGATGACGTTATTCTTCGGAATGTGTTTTATCCTTTATTGATCCTACCAAACATCGTAGGTTTTCTCCGGGTACTCCGGTTTCCTCCTCTAGTAACACTGGACCAATGAGGGGTGGACTTTCCTGGACCTCTAGGGAAAACAGCCTAAGTAGCTGATAGGGTTATCCAGTATGAATAAACACTTCTATTCTCGTTTATTTTACCTTCCTGTTAGTCTTTATTTTTTTTATCTTTGTCTAATTGTTCCCTTCAGTGCCTTCTTACCTTCCTCATAATGATGCATTTTCACATATTCAATTTGATCCTGTAGGCTGCAACATTTATCCCTGCGGAACTGCTACGTTAACGACATGGGAGCCAATCACATTGGACGAGCGTTATCGATAAATAAAAACCTTTTAACCCTTAATCTGTGCTACAACAAAATAACATGCGAAGGAGCAGCGTTGATAGCTAAGGTGAGAACGCTCTGGAATATTTCCCAAATTTATTGTGGCTTCACAAATTAAAACAGATTACGAAAAATGTCCTTCTTAACTTATACTGTAATCCAAGTACAAAAGAATGAACAAAACGAAATCCGGTAATATTTCGATTCTATTCCAAGTAAGGAGGCAATGAATTAAAAAGTTTATCACGTTATGTTTTCGGACCAAAATATTCGCTCTGAATTTCATTGGAATGAAAGAACTTTTTGCTCATATTGCAAACGACGAATCAATTAAAGAAGGGAAAAGATGACAATTTGTCAATAAATAATTTCAAAGATGAGAGAAACATTTCATTTGTGACGGACAAAGAGCTGGAGAAATGGAAGGCGTTGAGGATTACTGCAAATACTAAGATCATGTCTGCTTGGGGAGTTCGTTGTTGGGCTGAATTGGCAGGCGTATGTAATGTGAAATCTAAATCCGTTAAGGAATAGTTTGCCGATCGATATGGGAAGAAGTGCTTTCAGTGAGATTGAGAAATCTTATCAAACTTATAATGTTAAGAGGAAATTCCCGTTGTTTTTGAGAAGTGTACATTTTTCGTTTCGAAGGATTTTCACGTATTTTCAGAAGGAAAATGTCGAAGTTGTTAGAGTTGGTGTATGTAACGTTAAAATCTTAAATTGTGTCCAGAGGAATTATACATTTAGTCGAAGTGAGTTTAGTAAATTAAATAAGGTTTCGAATTATAAATTCAATGGATGTATATGATTTCCCAGGGATGTATACATATACATCTCTGGGAAGCTCAGCATACATCCCTTGAATTTATAATACAACATTATACTTAATTCATCAGCCCCACTCTTCTCTGCTGAATATCAAATTCCCTGCCCGGGCTATCAGTCGCTCGATTGTTTGACAAGTATGTAAGCTAAATAAAGGATCATGAATAACAAAGAAAATGCCGTCAATCATGAAATAATAGGACTTAGTTCCCTGGTTCCCCTTTGACCCTGTAGGGTGTTTCTGAATTCCAAAACTTCATGACTTCATCTTTCTATGCATTTTCTTTTTCAGGGGCTAAGAATAAACAGGACATTATTGTGTTTGGATCTTGGTAGTAACTTAATAAAAGATGCCGGAGCTTCCACGTTGGCCGAGGTAAGACCATCTTCACTAAAGCGACAACCTTGCGGGACTTCAAACATCCAGTGGAGAAATTTATATCGTATAAGCTGCGCGCAAAATATCGTAGATATTATGGCATTGTTGTGATTAAGAATTCAAAAACTTTGTACTATGACATGTTTTTTCATGCTGAAATTATCTGATATTTTCTGCAGACAATCTCTAAGTTTGCCCTGAACCATGAGGAAACTGTGGCTCGTCGGCTTCTTTTGTCCAAGAAGAATGTGGAGGAGGTTAGACACAAGAACTCTTTGTAACATTAGAAACGTTTTTGTTGTATTTGTCTGCGAGGCTCGGCCTTTTCTTTTCTTTCCTTTAAATTATCGTTTTCCTTCTTTCTCTCTCCTTCGTTCCCCTTCGGTCTCCTTCGTTCCCATTCGTTTCCGTTTGTTCCCAGTCTTTCCCGTCCCTTTACTATTCTGTACATCTCCCTGTTGCTGTTGTTGTTATATGTATGGTGATCAAAATGATAACAATTTGTAAAATTCGTCAAATAGACACAAAAGTTTGCGGTAATATCGTATAGTTTATTGTTGACTTTGCTGAGCTTTCGTCTCGGATACTCAAGACGTTCTCGGAGCAAGAAACTTACGTTTTGACATGTTAACTTCTGTTTCTTGCTCTGAGGAAGTCCTCAGTATCCAGAACGAAAGCTCAGGAAAATTAACAACAGACAACATGACGTTACTGCAAGCTCTTGTGTCTATTTAATGAATTTATAGACATGCCAAGTTCTAAGATACTAATTTGTAAAATTAATGATAATAATGATAATAATTAACGACAACAGAAATTAGAAAAAGCATAATAACACCGTAACAGACAGCAATCTTTAAAAATTAACGATAATCATGGCAAGTAATTAGTATATTATGGTAATTTATAATACTGATATTTGTCATTTTTATAATTATTTTTAATCTTTTTACTATGATAATATTGCGCAATCTATTTATCTATTTTATTTTCTAAAACACATAATTTACGTAATCACAATTTGTAATATGTAATTCTAATTTATAGCAATAACGATCTTAATAATAATGGTAGTACTGCTATTTCTATGCTTTGTATGTATTCCGCTGGGATTTCAGATGCCGATCCTTGAAATTCCTAGAAAACCTGTTGAGCGTGCACCATCTCGGAAAAAAAACATAAACACAAAAGTAAAATTTCTCGTCGTAAGTTAAACAATCTAACTATTGAAATTTTAGACTGATATTAACGTTAGCTTAATTTGATATCTAATATGATAATAAAATAATAACAATAATGATAACAATAATAATAATGATAATACCAAAAGCCATAATAATAAAGATTTCAACTTGCAATAATTATAATGCTCGAAATAATTAGCAAATGATAAATAATCACTACAACAATAAATTTAATTTTAATAAAAAATTATATATATATATATATATATATATATATATATATGTAAGGATAAAATTATAACAATTATTTCTTTTATAATTGACACCATTCACTTTCACTGCCACCAAATGTTAATACATCTCTAGATTTTGTGTAGAGACTTTCCTTTGGCAATTTTCAGGAAGTATTTGCTCAAAAAATGTACTTGTTTGCTTTGTGTACACATATTGTGTTTATGGTTTACATTTACAATCAATAGTTTTTTTTTAAAACTATGTACAATGTAAAAAAACCCCAAAGATTCTCGATCTGCTCGATTATCATGAAGATAATCTGGATAAATCAAAAACGCTCGTTTTTATTAACCTTCAAAATTTTCAAATTTTAACTATGAAGAACTCTGCATTGTTTTTATAAAAAAATGCATAACCTACTTATTAGTAAACCTATCGTCAATCGTGTGTGATTGAAAGACTTTTTCTAAAGAAGATTCGCACAAAATTTTACTATAAATCATACCAAACCCAAGCAATACGTTGTTTCCTCTCTCAATGAAATTGATCTAATACAGTCTGCTGCCTCGTTTGTGTTTCCCTGGGAAGGGAATAATTTTTATCCATGTTTCTAGTTTCTCTCTTTTGTTTTGGCTTTTTCTCCCAGCCTGTTACCCAGTTGAGAAGTGCAAACCAACCAACGCCAAAAAGCGAACGACCTCCAAGTGTTAGAAGTGGGTAGGTTACTCAGCACTTTTCTGTTCAGACAGTGAGGTGTCAAAATATATCCCATATCTATCTTTCTATTTATCATCCTCAATATTTCATTAGAAGTCATATAACAAAAGAAGATCGCCCGAGAAAGGACAAAGCCAAAGGAACGAAAAAGGTAAATTCAGTACGTGCTTCATCAACATTTGTTTCATCATCGACGCTTCGACTGTTGTCGATTAATGCCAAAGCATGTGAGCTTAGAATATGATCTTGGCCTCAGCCAGTTAGGGATGTAGAAACATTTTCTGAGAATTTGAGTGAGACACATTTGCTTGTCGTCTGTCATACATGTTGATTCTAACCTTCCTTATCAAGGCGTGAGTGTCGGTGAAACTAAAGAAATCCAAACAATTTTTACTCTTTCCCTTTCAGTATCAATCTTCTATTATTTTACTCCGCTTAACGCTCGATCATTTTACTCTGGCTAACGCCTGACGTTTTTACTTGTCAATGGGAGGCTCAGGGATTGTCCTACAGGGAAAGAGTTGTAACCTATCTTATATCATCGTTGGTTCAGTTTCTTTTGTTCTAGAGAGGTTTATAATTAACTAACGAACCTCATAAAGATATTCACGAGCTTTCTACCATTTGCCGTTTCTATACGTTTTTCGGGCAAGTTAAATACGTCTTTCGAAAGTTCACCAGCGATGATATAATTCGGTTAAATAACTTGACCTCGGTGCTCAAACGACATATCAAACTTTAGGCTTCACTCTCATGTTCATATATCGGTTAAACATATGGGGCAGGTATATAACCTTTACTCAATTCTTTCTTGACAAGATTAGCCCGCTGATATTTTACCCTGGCTAACGCCTGACGAATTATATAGTCAAAGGTAGCCGTCGTTCCAGAAAGGGATTAAAGGTATCCAAATCGAAAACTTTCCTCAGGCCCTTGGCAGAATTTTGGACTGTTGTGGGGGGGGGGGGGGGGGGGAGGGAAGAGGAGACATGGTTGTTCTTCTTTGGAAAACCCGGTTGATTTTGCCCAGCTGGAGGTGTTTTTCGTCTCATCTTTCGCAGGACAGCAAAAAGGTCGAGGAAAAACCAGCAAAGAAAGGTAAAGTAGTTTTAGAAAATTTGAATTAGGACACCTTTAGTGACGAAAATCTATATAATTGGACGAAACAACCAAAGAATAAATAGAGTGAATGATGGATGAACGTTCGTCAAACTCTATCCTTAGAAGAACGATTTCTGAGCCCCAGACGGGGATCGAAGCTACAACCTTCTGATGACCAGTGAGACGCTCTAACCATTGAGCTACCAAGACTCAGATCGTGAGCTAAGGTGCAATTAGAGCATCTCACCGGTCATCAGAAGGTTGCGGGTTTGATCCTCGTCCGGGGCTCAGCAATCATTCAGTTTAGGGAACTGTCAAATCTCAAGAGAAAACTGACGTTTTGAGCGAAGACCTTTTGATAGTGGGAAACTATTCTCTCTTTCACTGAAACTTTAGGTCAGTAATAAGCACTAACTAATGAAGTACAATTACTGATTTCAAACTAAACTAACGTAAACAGAGCTAAGTATATCAAAAAAGTTATATAATTTGAGACCAATCGAGTATCTAAAGGAGTGCACTTTTTACAACTAAAATATAATACGCTCAGGCCTCCGATATTAGTGCTTGTTGAAGAAATGCTAGCATTAAAAGAGTGCAGAGACTTTTGATTTCTTAATTCACATGGGAAGCTATTTCACTATTTACCCCCTCTATAGCTCAGCTTCTTTTTAGGATTTTCCGTCCTAGATTGTGGTGAGAACGTCAAGTGAAGTGCTGAGAACGAACCTTTTATGTTGTATCACGGGGACGCCTAGGGATTAGAGGTGATTAAGGGGGATTTCATTACGTTGGAAATTCAGTCTGTTTCATAGTCTTGGTATTCCTTTACTTGTTATCAGTGATGGAAAAGCTACACAAATAGTTTGACTGTATGTTTTGAAGAAGGTTCTGGCTGGTAAACATACACTCGAAAATTACTCTTCTAGCTTTTTTCTCACTTTGTTGTAGCAGCTTCCTCGACGGACGCAGTCAAAGAATCTAAGAAAGGGAAGAAGACATCAATGGCCAAAACGGATAAGAAAGGATCTACGGGACCTGCTGATCAAGAGGTAACATTTGTACTAGGGGGTAGTTAACTCGTTTTGATTTGGAGTGTCCAGCTTAATTTGCTCGAATATTGTATCCTTTCAAAAACTGCCCGAATTTAATTTGACGCGCATTCATTCCATATATGGTGTACCCTCGCCCCCTTCAGCCCTAATACGTAAGTTAAATATAAACTAGTACCCAAAAAGGATTTTGACCTACCTTTCTCAACCAATTACCTTCCAATTTTTCTGGAAGCTTAGCATTGGGAACTAGTGTTCGTGGGACGCATTAGAAGCGCTTCAAGTTGGCTTGCTACTCACACTTAACACGCTTATCAACCACGATATCTTTTTATATTTGGTTTTCTTTTTATTTTCCAGACAACTGACGTTGTGGAATTTCCAAACCCGCTGTTAGAACCTGTAGAGGAAATCCAAGGCGAACTTCACGTTCCCGGCAACAGAGCCCTCATTAACTTGAATTTATCCAGTAAGATATGATCGCACGTTGTATTGATAGTACCAGAGACTCGTACATATAGTGCACTTTAGTCCAAAGGCCAGACGGAGGATACTAGGAAACTTGAATTGAACGTTGATTATTTTAGAGGTTCGAAGGAAATGTCGAAGGCAACGTTGATTATTTTAGAGACTTCTACATTTATTGCGCTGTAGACCAAAGGACAGGTGGAGGGCACCAGGAAGGGTCTGAGAAGACTGGGCTGTTACAAAGTTTGTAGAGAGCCGACAAAAGTGTCGTAGTAGGCGGCAGATTTTATGTCTCTGCCAAATGCACGATTCTTTAAGCCTTGAGGGGACAAGGAAATTTGCTTCCAGAAAACATTTGAAATTCAGGTGTTCTGCACTACCACTTTCCGCTTTCTCTTGGACGTGAGCCAGAGTAAAATAAACCAAGACATCTCTGGATGGAAATGAGTTAGAGAAACATCTGAAACACACATCAACAATGTTCATTCTAACTACAAATTAGACGAACTTCGGCCTGTTCGACCTTCAAGCCACTTTCATGTAGCTATTGCAGAACTTCATTCACGGAAAGCGAACCTTTCCCTTTAGAAATGGCCAACAAAGTAGATGACAGAGATGCGACAGTAGGTGGTGATTTTCGCCGGCCGCTGGCTACTTTTGATATCACTGGAAGAACACCCTTTCTCCAGAAAGATGAAACTCTTTTACGGACAAGGAGTCAGTTGAATCATGACTCATTGTTTTTAGCTCCTGTTTTAGTAATTCTAACTTTGTTCTAAGCTTGTGGAATCCCACATCTATCAAGTAATATTTAAAAAACGGGAAAGAATGTTTTATTAATTTGTTTTCTATATTAAGTGCCTAATTAATTTGTTTAGGGAACCAAATTGGCGAAGCTGGGATCAAAAGTCTGTTGAATGCCGTCCAGTATCAAGCACAGCTTGCCGCTGCTCAAGGGAGGACAGTCGGAACAGGATTAATGAGATTATCCTTGCAGGTAGGTTGGAGGAAGATAGAAGGACAGCGAGGGTAAGGAGGGAAAGGTTGAAGGAACAGGGGGTAGAAACAAAGAGAAGGAGAGATCTAAGGACGAAATGGAAACGGAAAGAGGGAGGGAGGTAGAATGGGAGAGAAGGAAGATGGAGAGGGGAAGGGAGAGAGAAGGAGGGGGAGATGAGGAGGAACGCTGAGGGAGAAGGAAAGGGCAATGGAGAGAGGGGGAGTGGGGGAGGGAGAACGAGAGGGAGGGAGTGAGTAGGTAGGATGGGAGGGAGGAAGGGAGGAAGGGAGGAAGGGAGACAGAGAGACAGGGAAGAAGAGGGATACCCTCGTCCCCAGATTCCAGCATCAAAAGACAGTTTACCGTTTAAACTAGTGGACGAGTAACTCAGCTTCATATATGTGGCGATAGGAATGGACGAACCATACAGTTTTTGCCACAGAATAATGAACACAAAGTATTTTAAATTTCCAATGCTTGGTGAAAGTTCCACTTTCATACCCTGTCAAGAGACTGTGACTAACACCCAGGCTTCAGGCCAGCGATTTGTAAGTCGCATTTGGATAAATCGAAATAACATAATTAATCCACTTAAATTCTCTTCGATATCTTTAAACTCTTGTGACATCAATCTCGGGAAGTTGTGCTGTCGTCAAGGGGGATATTCTAGTTCGTGATCTGGGAGAGATAGAGGACGAGAAAATGGAGTGGAAGGGGGGTAAAAGGTAAAGAAGTGAAAGTCAGGATAAGGGGGAAGAGACCATAGGGAGACAAAAATCAGAAGGTGTTCAATTTGTCCGTCGTGTAATCGTGGAAACAACCTAACACACTTTCTTGTCATCAGCGAAATCTCGCCACCGAAGACAACCCTGTATATCAGAATTTGCTGGACCTTATGATCACCCGGGATCCCTTCTTTAAGCCGTTAGATAACGTTTCACATGACGACATTACACCTATTAAGGTAAAGGGTAATCATGTTATTGTTATCATTATTATTATTATAATTAATATGTTATAATATAATAATTATTATAACTACTATTGTTATTATTATTATTATAAAATAATTATTGTAATTATTATTATCATTGTTATTACCGTTATTTCTTCTAATTGTAGTTATTATTATTGCTATTATGATTTCATTACCTTTGCCATTAAATAACCAAGAGTATTTCTATTGCCACTTGCCGTTGCCATTGCCATTACTAGCATTAATATTTCTGACTATAACCTAAACCATTGCTATGATTATGTCCATGACCATGTCCGTGACCATGTCCGTGACCATGTCCATGACCATGACCATGACCATGACCATGACCATGACCATGACCATGTCCATGACCATGACCATGACCATGACCATGTCCATGTCCATGTCCATGTCCATGACCATGTCCATGTCCATCACCGTGTCCATGTCCATCACCATGTCCATGACTATGACCATTGCTAGGACCATTACCCCTGCTATGACTGACTACGACAACTATGACTAATGCAATTAGTATTACTGTATCTCACTCGGTTTATACATTCTGATTGGCTCCTACTAGTATCATTACAATTATCCCCATATTGCCACTTTTGTTGTTTGCATTATTCTTTACAAATATCGCTCTAGTTTGTTCTTCCCACTTTGGTTGTTTAGGAAGTGGAGTAATCCACGTAAGGACAACGACGTCGCCTTGAACCTGATGCTCCTAGGCAGCCTTTCCGAAACTTCTTACAGAAATTCAAACACGTATGCGTTATATCTACCTAAAGGAGTGACATACTTTTCCTTCATTAGTCACTTTTGAACTTCGCCTCTTTCACGAAGCCAAAGTCGATCACATGGCTAAAGCTTTAAGAGCTATGATCATGGAAATAATATAAACGAAGATGATATTTGGCAATTTATTGGTTTGTATGAAAGTGTTTTTAAAATAAAGCTGTAAAAGTAACTTTTGGCGGAGTCTAGTAGCTGACGTATACATTTAAACAAATTAATACTTCCTTTAAAAATCACCAAGGAGTCCTTTTGTTCATGAAAACATCAGACCAGTCCCTCGCTGACTGGAATTGACGCAGGTAAATTTGTGCGACTTTGTAAAGTGTCTTGTAAGAGTTGTTTAGTACATGACTGTCTGAACTCGTTTTTTTGTCGGTACGCGAAATTACGCACGCTCATTGGTTGCTGAGCGGTCCGAGATTTTACGACACTCAACGGTCCAGTCCAATACGTTTTTTCCAGACCGGTGTGTTGTGGCGGGAAAATGTTGGAGACGAGTCAAATGAAGTTTCAGGAGAACTACGTTTCTACACTGAAAAGTATCCGAATAATAAGATGTACTAGAACACTTAGAACCGCTTTTCTTTAAAGCTACATGTATAAAAGTACAATAAATGTTTAACTGGTGGAAACAAGCAAAATGAACAAGTGACGAGGTAAGATAAACAGCGGCATCCGACAGCGAAAACCCAGTTGAAAAGAGGGAAAAAATCCAACCAAAAGCCATGTAATAAATTCCTTATTAACCTGGTTTGCTCGGTCCGCACTGGAAAGTACTTGCCTTCGATTTTCTCCCAAAGAAAAACAAAAACCTCAGGCAAATACTTTACCGCGCGGACCTCCAACTTCGCTGTCGGATAATTTGTATTTAGTATCCGTCATGCCTTTCGTGACTGCGCTGCTCCACCGTTAAAGCTGTATCAAGTATGCACTGATCCCAGTTGACTCGACAGCTCATCTGGAACAGCAACGGGCTTGAAACCCAAAGATACAAGGACGAACACTCTCCCTTAAGTCAAAATCCAGTTTTTCAAGTTGACTTTTCGCAGTTCAGGTCAGTCATGAAATTTTGGCTGAAACTTTCATTCACTTTTTTCTAAATAAATATGAAATGATAGGGAATAACAGGGGTGATATATGAAGCTATATGGATGAAACTATACAGTTATTCAAGATGTTTTGACTTTGTGTTGCGTACAGGATTGCTCGCTTGACATACCCGTTGATTTACTGAGACGAATTAAAGCATTCTAAGTGGATGGATAAGCTGGGCGGCATCGTAAGTACTCGTTTAACTCGCTTAATAGAAGTTCATAAAGTTAAACATTATGTAGATGTAATGACATGCTCTTTGACTTTAAATCGCGTTTTTTTGTGCAATAACGAACGGTGCCAAGGGGCGCCACGGTGCTCTTCCCGTGGAAATTTGACGTGGATTCTCGAACTACTTGCTTTGAACAAAAACTCTTGAATGATTTAGTAGAAAATGCAAACGCTGAAAACTGGCGTTGAAGGCCTGGCCGTTCAAGGGTCAACAAAACCTCAGTTCTTCAGAAGGTCTTTGTCCACGACTTCCTCACTTTGCTATGGTAAGAATTCGACCGAAACAGAAAATCTTTGCTGAGCGTTTTCAATAGTTTAAAAATGTTTTTGTTCGAGAGTGATTGGAAAAGGAAAAGTTCATTAGTTTTTTGATTCTCAATTTTTCCCCACTTATTTCAAGACGTTCTGTTTCGGCGACAAAAAGCAAGATCCGAACGCTGTGTACAAATACCAACATGAAGCAGTGTTTCGTAAAAACTGAACGAAAGTAAAACAGAGTAATGTGTGTATTATCTATTTTGATAAATAATAGGCACGGTTTCTTTCAGTTTCTTTCTGGTTTGTTTTTTATCTTTCTCTTTCGAAATAGAAAATGCACACATTATTCGGTTTAACTTTCATCTTGGTTTTATTATTGTAATCGGTTAACGGAGGCTTTGAGCAAAGTCTTATTTACCGTCTTCAGCAAACTAACGAAGCCAACAAATTCTGTAAAAGTTTACGCCACACGACATTGAAAAGTTAATTTTATTGAATTTGTTTCTTTCTCTAAAAGTTCACACCACACGACAGTGAACACTTAACTTTATTGAATCTGTTTATTTTTCTAAAAGTTCACACAGCGCAACAGTGAACAGTTAATTCTATTGAATATTTTTTACGTTTTTCATTCTTCGCGTTATAATTTAGAAAAAAGTATTTAAAAACCGTTCGATTATTATCATTAAATATTCGATCGTCACGCAATAACTTATTCATAAAGTATTCATATTAAAACGTATCTTTTTGTGTGGAAAAATTCACAATAATATTTACACTCTCACGTCTAATTAGTTTCGTAACCAGTACAATTGCCGTGGAGTCCGCCTTTCTAACTTAGGAGCTGCCTGTTTCACAAAAGGAAAATTCCGCTTTCCCAAACAGCTCGAAAGGACTTCAATTACGACTCTACCTTGTTCAAACAGCTACAAAAATGGAGAAACATGCGTAGAAATGCGTTACAATTGATAAACCTTGCTACTCTATCACACGCACTGCAACCTTAGATCTAGTTATAGGCGTATAGGGCGAAGACGTGAAGCTACAATCGTACCGATGAGTGGACAAGAATTCTCACTCGGTAACATTAACATTCAGTCAATTATTCTGAAATTTAACTTACTTAGGGTAATCCAGTGTCGTTATAATTCCTTTCACCTTTGTAACAATATCTTTATAAAGGGTGGGATTTTGAAACAACTTGTATAGTTCTTCCACAAAATCATCAATAGATTCCTCCTTCGGCTCCGTGTCGGATTCCGGCAAGCGAACTTCGGAAAGACTTCGCACCAAGATCTCTCTGAAGTTTCTGAGGCGGGATTCTAGCTGTTTTTTCTCCTCTCTCGATTTTGTTGCCTCGTCTTCCAGTTTGTCAATCGCAGCCTTCATGTTGTCGATGTGTTTGCTAAGCATGGCGTTCTGTTCTTCGTACTCAGTGTTGGCTTTTCGTAGCTTACGTAGCTCGGTTTCTCGACCTAACAGAGGCCAAAACAAACACCAATAAACATACAGTAGCTTATAATAGACACCTTAGTGTATAGTACCGTTGCATACCTCAAGAATCACGTCATGTATACTGCATCTTTGACGTAACAACACTCTTGAGAAATTGGCAGTACCTTCCCATGTTTGCAGCAACTTCTTGGAATTCAGTAAAAGATTTGAATCCGAGTTTTGAAGATATTGTATTTCGTTCATCCAGATTATTGTTTTGTGTTGAGTCTAAAGTTTCGGTTTCCTGTACGGAGACCATCTCCAGACACGTTAATGATGGCAGTTGATGGAAAATGTTTATGTTGCGTCAGCGTATAGTTTGGACTTGTTTGTCTGACGCTGACGCAACATAAAAACTTTCCATCAACTGCCATCACTAACGTCTCTGAAGACAGTCTCAGTACAGGAACGCGAAACGTCAGACTCAACACAAAACAATAATCTGGATGAACGAAACACAATATTAACTTCTTTGAACTTAGATGAAGTATGATGATATGTAGACCTTTCTAGCAAAGTTATAGCAGTATTTATTGCAACCGATATCCTAAGTTAAATATTTTTCAGGCGGGATAAAATCGATTTTTTCCTTCATAGGACAGGATGGGAGAGAAATATCTGATGGGTTAAACAATAATAGATAATGAAGGCCTAAATTCTCGTAAATATGTTCAGAACATTTTACATCCATACTTTTAATCTTTTAGCCAACTCTAAATTTTAAATAGTCGACTTTTTGAAAAAAATTCCCCATAAAATTACTAGTTACCGATGCTTTGCGCCTTAAAGTAAAGTACTGTCTGTTTCATTAGCTGCTTGCATCATGGCCTTTTTTTCAAATAGTCCGGTGCTAACTCAAGAAATTTCGCTGCTAACGAAATGGTAACAGAGATTAACGTCACATACAAACCGCATGTGAAAGCTCGGTGATATTACAGACGATATGCGGATGTTTGTCAAGCCCATCGACATCAGTTCAAAATCAAAATCGATATCATTGTTGACATATCATGGCTGCCACATAGACAGCACATATGTCGAACTTGCACCTTAGCTCGCCATATGAGTCT
The DNA here is from genome assembly GCA_030142905.1 of Heliopora coerulea. Taxonomy (NCBI): domain Eukaryota; kingdom Metazoa; phylum Cnidaria; class Anthozoa; order Scleralcyonacea; family Helioporidae; genus Heliopora; species Heliopora coerulea. The sequence goes on from JASJOG010000020.1 coordinate 324,668, forward strand.
TGGTAGGTCATGGTTAGATTCTCTCGCCGGTCGTCAGAAGGTTGATGGTTGTACACATTTACAACCTTCGCTCTCTATCTGAGTCTTGGTAGCCCAATGGTTAGAGTGTTTCACTGGTCGTCAAAGGTTGAGGGTTCTACATATTTATAACCTTCGCTCTCTATCTGAGTCTTAGTAACTCACTGGTCGTCAGAAGGTTGCGGGTTGTACACATTCATAACCTTCGCTGTCTATCTGAGTCTTGGTAGCTCATTGCTTAGAGTGTCCCACTGGTCATCAGAAGGTTGCGGGTTCGATCCCCGTATGGGGCTCAGAAATCGCTTCTCTGAGATACGAACTTGACCAACGTCGACATACCGTTCGTGAAAAACGAAGAACTGCACTTGCAAATTTGAACTTTGACTGGCAGTCCCGCACTTGTTAGAGAAAGAATTTGCAGTTGAATCTTTCAAAGCATTGCTGGATAACCGTATTTTGCTTGGCAACGTGATCAATACTGAAAACATGAAAAGTGATTTCAACTTTTGTATTAAACACTTTATGATCACTTACTCCTGTTAAAGTTGAGAAATTCCTCGGAGAAGATTGGTACATCCAAATTGTTTTCACCGATAGCGACGACGAGGGTGTTATTCTCTAGCAAAGCACCACCTTCCTTTGTTGTCGTTTCATCGGTCGTCTCCATCTTCCCTCCGGGTTTCTCGGCTGATTTATCGCCCGTTTCACCATAAGGGTCAATTTTCTGCATCGCCAACAAGTGCTTGCGACCTCCCATGTGTTCTCGCTTGTTATGAATGGAGTTGAAGTGCATGTTGCATGGTCGGCAAACGAGATCGAGATCTATAGGTTTCTACACAAAAGAACGTTTGAAATAAGCTAAAATGAAGGACTTAAAGTTTGTCACACAATTATACGTGGTTTGGAGAAGCTACAATGCGTGCTTTCAGTCTTACTTGGCCCAGACTCAAACGGAGAATTACGTGTATGACGCAAAGAATCGGTTTAGGCCTACGTTACACGAGGAAACATTGTTGCGGAAACATTGGAGAATTTTCATTTTTACTATTTCAAACTCAACAAACCAAACAAACATAATGCAACCATGAATAAACCACCAGTTACAACATTTAAAAGGAACAATAAAGAAACACTTCATAGATCTTCTAAAACAAAGAATATGTTTCAACTCACCAATTTAGTAATAGAACTTTCAGCTACAAAACGTAAAATACGTGTACAGTAAAAGAGAGTTAAACAAGAGTGTTATACATATTATGAGACCCAGGGGTTTCAAAAAGATTGAGGAGTATGAGCTGGAATTCGCAGAGCAGAAGTTGCGGGTTTATCGAGGGCTAAACACCAGAGCACCCTAGAGGTAGGGAAGCACGCTCCCGCTGAAAACGGGAAATCTAGCAGTCTGACTTATAAGTTCCAAAAAAACCAAGATAATATTTGACTAGAGCCTGAGCATCTATCGTCAAAATGGCTGCTGGAAATACGATGACAAACTTCGCTTGCGACGCGCGACGCCTTGTTTTGAAACCCCTGAATGAGTGACAAATTATAAACTATAGGCGAACTTAGTTTGTGCGGAAGAATCGACAGCTTTCTTTTCCATTCTGCACTCCCAGCTTTTGACCTGTGCGAATATAGGGTTTTCTAAATTAGATACACAAACCTGGACTTGTTATTTTTTTTTTGATTCTACAGAAAACAATTAGGTTCGTAATTACTGTGTCAAGTAATGGATGTTTTGTAATTAAATAGCAGGACTCCAACATTCGCCCACCTTTACTTGCAATTTCTTGCTTGGCTACAAATGATCTGTAAGCATCTGTCTGCTGGTATTCCACTAGCTCCTTCATGTATCTCTCTTTGTCTTTCTCAGCTTCATTAAGATACGACTACACGATAAAATAGAAAATGTGTTGGCCGATGAAAATTGGACATTCGTCAAGCTTATATCTCAGGAAATTCCAGAGCCCCAGACGGGAATCAAATATGCAACCATAAGACTGAGGGGATGCAGTAACTACTGAGCTACCAAGATGGAGAGCTACGGTATTGGTCAGACATTAGTATTCCTTATGCTGTAGCCATGATACCATAATAATGTTAATCAATGGCTTGAGTATGTTATACAGGTAGTAGATGACATGGGGACCATCGTTTCTTCTCAGTGAAGAAACTTTACGTCCGTTAATCACCAGTCTTGACACCAAAGCTTCCACTTGTGCAACGTTTATCACTGTGTAATATTCACAATGTGAGTTGTCATGATTGCAACAACAACAGTTAATAAGACAGGACAAGGTTATGCACCTGGTGAACTACATGTAAACCATCAATCGTGCACCAGATTGGTCAATCCACAAGACAACAACGGCAATAATTGTGCTACTGTCTTGTCGTGATTGCCATGTTTTATTACCATACGTGCGGATTTTATACTGTTTTGCAGGTAACTGTTACTTCAATTCACCAGCATCAACACCATTATAAATACAGAATTCATGGCCAAGCTTTCAGTGGTGGCCTTTGTATGTGCAGCTCGGTTGATAGAGTACTGCACTACATTAGCAAGGTGACTGATTTGATTCCAAGTGGGAGGCCCTCGTATTGCATTTTTTGCAACTGGTCTTGGATTCTCATGCTCAAAAATTCCCTTCATCATATTACAGAGACTCCATCTCCTGCAGATGCCTCTTAATCTCCAGTTGCCATTAACTACCAGTACCTGTTTCTGGTCTTGAGGTAATTGACTCCACATCATTCCAAGAATTTTGGTAATTTCATGGAAAGGCAGCTCAGGTTTTTCAGCACGAACTTTTTCACGGTGCTCATTCAAAAAACGAACATATCCTGTCAGTGGTGCTTTGGGTGCATTGGAATCTTTCATTGACTTCTTTCGTTTCTTCCCCCGTCCAAATGCATTTGGCTTGACCACAGGCTCCTGCATAAAAGAACCACCATCTAGTGAGACTGACACATAACTTAATTTTCAGCCATATTTACATCAACTATTTCTCAGAGTTAAACCCTTTCCTTTTTATGATGGCTGCTGGAATTTCATTCTAGCTAATATTAGACAACCTGTCTAATCAGAGGAGAGAAGTTTAGAAAGGAAAGAATGAGACATTTAGGTAATTCAGGTAATCTGGCTTCATGTCTACTGAGTATTTGATGTGTTACTGTAGGTGTCTGTTTGATACATTAATGTATCACTCCATAATCTGATATAAGAGATACTTGTCAATATATATTACTGTATGTATAATATATGGAATTTGTTACAATAAATGGTTGGTCTGAATACATGTAGGTTAATTACTAAAAGCAATGCATTACCCAATTATTCTCACTGGTTCTTATGCAGAATTCTTGCATGACAATCAAAACTTTTGCATGCTGTTACCATTTTTATAAGTTCTTGCTGCTTGAAAAGTTGAGATCCTCAAATTTTCAATTAGGGGGTTCTAGCCCCCTAAAAGAACCCCCTGGCTTAAGGTTGTAGTTCTTTAATGATTTACCTTTGACCCAGAGTCTTGGCATTCAAAGTTCACAGGACTACCATTACTACTGTTGGGAGAGCCATCTTTCTCTACAACACCTAGGAGAAAAAGCAGTTTGGATATCTCATTTAAGCATATACCTCGCACATGAATAGTGTTTTTTAGAATAATTGCTAAAGATTTACACTATAAAACATTACCAACAACATACAGATGAATTCTGGCAATGCAATTATGCCCTGGTAACCTGGTACTTGAGAAAGGTATAGTATAGGTTAGCATCCCTGAGCAGCTTATATTGCCATTTCAATTCATGCCATGGAAAAGAAGAGAACTCATTAAAAGTCAAATAAAACTTAGGCTTTCCTTAAGTATTTCTGACAACACTTTGGATAATGGGTCACTCAAGTTATTTTTACTTTGACCTGAAGAAGGACGTGATCCAAAACTTCATCGTAAATGTGTTTGTACAACTTATAATAAGTAAGTTTTTGAGTTTTAGTGCATTCTCTCCTTTTCTCTTACTTACCATCAAAATTGTTTTGCTTAATATGTGAATACTGTATACTGGTATAACTTTAGATTTATATAGCATGACTCTACTATTTATACTGAGATATATATTTTAGAAATATGAAAGTTAGGAGATATCTTGAATGATGACAGATGAATGTTAGTCAAGCTCTATCCTCAGAAAAACGATTTCTGAGCCCAGGTGGGGATCGAACTTGCAAATTGTTGATTGATGAGATGCTCTAACCATTGAGCTACAAAGACTCAGAAGTTGAGCTACTAAAGTGCAAGCTCAACTTATGTGTGACTATATGTACTGTATAATGGCTTCCACTCAGGTCACACACATGTTGATCTTGCACCTTAGCTCACCATCTAAGTCTTTTTAGCTTAATGGTTAAAGTGTCTCACTGGTCACGAGAAGGTTCCACGTTCAATCCCCTTCTGGGGCTCAGAAATCATTTTTCTGAGTATGGAGCTTGAAAACTGTTCATCTACCATCCATTATTTATATTTTATCAAGGATTCATGCCTGGTTCTTCTATTATTTAAACTGCAGGGTACAACAAGCTCCTGGTAATCTTACTTGGTGATGGCTGGTAGTCTGTAGTTTCCATGACATCATTGCTACCGGTTGATCTATATGATAAAGTGAACTTATTACTGAATTTACTGTACTTGTGTCCTTCAAGCTGAGGTGAAGTCAATCAGACACTTCAAACCCAAGCAAAAAAGTAACACATTTATCCATACGTCCTACGTTTAATTCCCTTTATCAACAGACGGGGCAACTCAGCTTTAGAAGAGCACAGTCAAACTGTCTCTTAGGGAAGTAGTTGAAGAAACTTATTAGCATACGATAACACTCAACAGTTGTCACTCTCCATCGACCTTGAAGTTCACTTGTAGTGAACCAAGATTCACCGATCGACCTGGTTGGTCGTCTACTGTCAGAGAAATGCCAGAGAAGAAATCAATTTAGTTAAAACTTAAAAATTGCACTGATCCCTCGACATACTCTATAAAGACCGGTACCTGAAATTATGTTTTGATTAAGAGAAAATACAGTAAGTTTCGCAAGTTCGCCACTTCATCTTTCTAAATCGAGAGATCGACAGAGTTAATTGAGATTTTCATTCAACTTACTGTGGTGTTTCAGACCTCTCTGTATCCATTTCTCTTGGACCGCGACTTGGGTTGTCTTTGCCGGGAGATTTACCGAGTTGATGTTTCAAAAAAACCTCGTCATTTGCATTCCAGCACGGAACAATGGCACGGAAAAGATGCCACGATTAATTCACTCTGCGCCTATATAACGAACTCTCAGGGAGTGGTAATTTCAGCACATCCTTTCTGACTTAGGTTGCACTATAAAACCAAACGATCTCGCAAAGAATCGCTTTAGAAAACCCCAACAATCCAACACAAGTACTCAAGCGCCTCGTGAGGAAATCTTTTGATTTACAACTGTTGCCCATATATGGTAGCCGTCTCTACGGCAGGAGCGCCCATCGTACCTGGAGGTCTGGGTCCCAACCGTTGTACTTGCTTGAGTTGTGGTTTGCAGTAATGAACTTCTTGGGATACTAAATTAAAATTTCCCTGACCGAATCCCCGATACTAATCCTCCACTTTCAGTTTCAATAACTCCTGGTATACAATGCCAGTGATTATTTAATTAAACGGATACAATGTGCGAAACGCTGCACAATTCGCAGACCGGCTCTTAGAGTCTACCAACCGCTGACCATGCACATTCCATGCTCAACCAACATATTCAGCCTGATATAGTGAAACTTTATACTGCAAAATATCGAACTGTGATGATTAAACGTTAATATTTTTGAACGTGTCTTTTCAAAGACTCTCTTCCGCAAGCCCAGTAGAAGATGGAGAAAATGGAAATGGATACGCAGTCAGCTGAAGCACCCCAGTAAGTTTGATGAAAACGTTTAAGGTGACCCACACAGTACAATTGTCACATACGTTGTTACTCGTGATGTATGTGATTTCATTTGCAACAGTCTTTACGAGATATTGCAGCAATTGTGAACGAATGGTTCGTACGAATAACGCTCTTAAAGTATAATCACATACGCCAAGGAAAGCAATGGTATATGACAATCGTATCATGTAATGGGCCTTTAAATGCACATGTTAGTTAGAAAGTCGTATCATGCAGTGGCCCTTTAAATGCACATATTAGTTAGAAAGTCATATCATGCAATTGGCCCTTTAAATGCACATATTAGTTAGAAAATTGTATCATGCAATTGGCCCTTTAAATGCACATATTAGTTAGAAAATCATATCATGCAATGGTCCTTTAATTATTATTATTATTTACAATATTTTTACACGGTACAATTTCACTGTTATAAAAGGGAAAAGAAAAGAAAAGAGTGATCTTCCAACTGGCCGTGCTTATTTACAAGATTTAACAAACTATTCTTAACTACTATTTACAATAATAAAGCTAAATTAATAGATAAACAAATCACAATAAAAACAAATATAAATTATATTGAAATACAGTTATACATATATATGTGTGCATCGGTGCATGTAGATAAATGTGTGCATATATATTTTATTATCTCATGTTACGTCTTAGCAAAGATTTGAAAATGATAACACTTTCTGACTTTTTAAGGCTATTGTGTAATGTATTCCAATTTTCTGCACCTCTATAGCTAAATGAGCATTTCATATAATTTGTTCTTAGCTTTGGCAAAGCCAAATGCACATATTAGTTAGAAAATTGATAGGGCTAAGCCCTACTCATTAGAAATATTTTTCAGCTACCTATGAACATGCACTTTCCTAAATCTAACTGCTTTAGTTTTGGAGTTGGTTAATGCTCTAACATGCCAAAAACCCAAAATTGATCTTTCACCATTACCATATTTCCAATAAATTAGCAGTTTTTGAATTATATTTCATACAATATGTTATATGGTGGAAAATGAAGCATTAAATTCCAGCCAACTGATATTTGATCTCAAGCATGCATCAGTGTCAGAGGTTCAGGGAATCATTACTAATTGTCTAAATTAGAATTGTACCAGTAAGCTAATGACCAGGTTGACAATCTAGACATTAGGTTACACAAGATAGGCTAAAGAGTGGAAAACTGGGCAGTTTAGGGTCATTATTATTTATGAAGTGGACTGGGATTGAGTTGACAATTCCACAACATTCTGGAGAATTGAGAGGACAGCTTAAAATGTTGACAAAATCCTTTTGGTTTGAGCCTGTATCCATAAATCACATACTTGAATAGAAACAACTGTCTGTGTGTTGATGTTTCTATATCAAGTTTCAAATGAAAATTTCTAGAATAGATGCTGTAAGCAGATTTTCAATGTCCTTTAACATTTTCTGGTTTTCCTTGGTTGTCACCTGCTCACTCTGTATGAGCAGATTTGCCAAGCCATAGATCACCAATGGCTTACAGTTGGCAGAGTAATGTGATGGAATCCTTGATTGTTTTCCAGTCTGTTGCATAGAATAATTACTTTCCAATTCAGTTGCCCACTTGCAAGATAAATTAGAGGCTTCACTACTCAGGAACTTGAGTAGACCTTTTGGTTGGAAATCCTAATGAACAGACAAACAGTTTTCAAAAACACCATTTAAATATCATATGACTTGAGTAAGAAGTCATTTTCAATTCTACTGGGAAAAGTTAAAAAAATAAACACAAAACTAAACAAAACACACACCAAAAAAACATTAAATTGGTTTCTCAATGACAAATTGCATAAAAATACTAAAAGTCTGCCCACCTTTGAATTTCATCTGATCAATGTTAATTTATTAGACCCATTAATTGATTAATTCATCTACACCTGCCATGGCTTTACTCCAGTATTCCTTCAGTCCTCAAAAGATTTACAAAGCCCAAAAGACTTCTGTAAAACTAATGACTGTGGTTCTGACAGACAAATCCTGTTGGCATAAATAGGCCCTTAGAAGCTGACTTACTGTATGGGTTATCTGTCCAGGAAGATGAGCTAAAATTTCTCAAAATTCAACCCTTTAAAAGGTTTGACTTTCTTATATAAAGACTTTTAAATTACTTGTTACATGACAAACCAAGAGGAAGCAGTGACATGATGATGACAATAGTTTTAGCTTCAAACTTACTTCTTTAATACAATAACTTTGTGAGGAATTAATTCTAGCACAGATCTAAACAAATTTTAACTGTCTAATTTATTTACCCATCTAAGGAATGCCCATTCTATTTATGTTTTGAAAACTTTACTGCATGGTCGTCTGTTTTGGGTTTCTATTTCTTATTGTAAACAAGTGTTTGATTGGTGGTTCTGTATGTGAAGTGTCCATCTGTGCATGGCTCTGTTAATTTATTCTTAGCAATTGCTTTTTAGAGACATTTCAAAAGAAGGGAACATATTTTTCTTTGGCACTGTATCTCCTGATTTATTTGAGATAGAAATTCCCCAATTGCCTCATCTAAAATTTTTCGAGATCCCCAGTCCCAAGCACCAGGAGTCGTATAATTGACTAGCGGCAATCGTGCAATACTCAGCAGATAATTCCAGTCGACCTCTTCCATTTTGGCAACAATTATACCACTTCCGACTAAGATCTTGATTCCAGCTCGAATACTATCTTCATGCTGAAGCCATCCCTCCTTATAAACATGAGCAAGCTTGACCGAAAACTGCACATTCCTCGGTTTCAAACGGTTTACATAAAGACCTTCCAGAGCCTCGCAGCAGCTGTAATCCCGTTGGTTCCTCGTGTCTGACGCAGATTTGTGGCGTGGTGGCCATGTAATATACATAGTTATTTTCTTGGCAATTCCTCGGTTGATTAAATCTCCTAGTGCTCCTACTGTCGCGTCTCGCATAAAAAATTCTTCTGCAGACACTGCGAAGCCATAGCAGTCGGTGTATCTTGCCTCGTACACCTTTACTCCATTAACTTCACATTTCACCACGGCGACCGTCGTCTTCGGTAATTCAAACAGGCCTTTCAACTTCCGCCTTTTCCTGGAAGTGAAGCAACTGCGACTATCAAAACACAGAAAGCGCTCGGAGGAAACTGCCCGTTCTTCGTAGATGTGATAGAAAGCGGCACAAATCTTACTCTTGTTTCCCAGGAAATTGCAATCAGGTACTTCCTGGCGCAGTAGAGTGTGTCGACAATCGTCATAAATCCCAAAACTGGTATCACATTTGTGGGAAAATGGTTGCTCCACAGCAATATCAATCTTAAGATAATTTATGACCATTCCAATTTCTATATCGAGAGTTTCTCGGGGGCTTCCACGATAGGCTGGGATTCTTTTATCTGTTACCATACCAAGCAGATACTCCCAGTCAGTTTCGTCCATTCTGCTAACCTCAATATCAGCTCTCATCAGGATCTTGATGCCTTCCACAGCATTTCTGATCGTTTCGTTGAGCTCATAGTCAACCGGGGTCCATTTCATATCTGCTTTGTATATGTGCGTAGGCTTGATACATATTTCTATATTGTTGAGACGTGTTGAGAATTGATGATCACGAAATAACGTCAAAAGTGTATCACAACAACTGTGTTCTTCTCTTGCCCCAAATGTGCCTTTGACAGTCATATGACACGGTTGAAATGTGATGTACATAGTTATCATATTCACTTTGTTGTCGTTAATAACAGTTCGCAAAGCACCTCTTTCGACATCGAGCCTGAAGTAGTCTTCGGCGTGCATTTTATCATTATAGCAATTAGTATACCTCGCCTCATATGTTACTATGCCATCTTTGTCTTCGCACTTTATTACGGCGACTACAGTTCTTGGATAGACACCTTGACCGTTGTTTACTATCCTTCTTCCAATTTTGCATTGGCTTTCGTCTAGGCAGTAATGAGCCCCGGCGTTTCTTGCAGGAACGTGGTAGAAGGCGCCACAAAACTGTCCAAGAGAGCCAAGACAAACCGTTGGCCTTGAAACTACAGGTGTATTGTTCCACATAACGTGGTTGCGGTCTTCATAAATAGCGGTGTCCGTACTACAAGAACGATGGCTTCCTCTTGAAGACATTTTCATTACTCGAAGTATTCTTAACGAAGAAAAATTTCAGGAAGCAGCGTGAATTATTCTAAACCGTTGCTGAAGTTTAAAATTTCAAATTTTCTTGAGTGCTAAATTTGCGTTATATGTAAGCGAAGTTCCAAAGTTCGGCTGGTCGACCAACTCAGCTTTCAGTGTTGTCGCCAAGGTGGGCAAGTTAGGGCAAAACAAAAAGTTTCAGCCTCGGTTGAAAGGTTGATTGACAAGTAGGGACGATGCAAACTATCACAACAACAAAAGCTACCATGAGGCTTCCGGTCAATTCACTTTCGATTTCAGTTTGAGCCCAGGCAGATGTTTCTCGTGCAATGGAGAATTTTTTTAACCCAGTTAGTAGCACTTCAACTCACGAGAGAGCCTTTTGAAAACGTGGTTGAATGGACCTCAAAACACTTTTTCGTGAGTGTCTTCTTGAAGGATAAAAGCGCAAAATATCTTGCTATTTTACAGATACTTCGGGTAGCTGATTGAACTACCCATGGAATGGTCTTTGTCACTGCGAAATGTAGTTTGACTTTCAAGAAGGTGTCAGTCTTGTGTGGCATATTTTCAACCACATTTGTCTTGTGATACTGGCTTTTCACAAGGAAATGTCAACTTGAACCTGCCCATTGCTTGATACTACCCGTAACTTTAAATAGCCACCATGCCTTTTAAATGAATACCTTCGCTGCCTTTGTCATTTCAGGCTATAATGTTTGGTCGATTTCAGATACAACAAGAATCAATTCTTATGCTGCTACACAAACAGAATCTTTGATAGTTTAGTTCCGGTTTAGACTTTGGCTTCAATATGTAAAGTAGATCTGAATGCTCCCTTCCCTTTCTAGGAAGTGCACTGAATATAACAGCAGTGGATGTCCAATATAATTCCCTCCCTCGAAAAGAAAAAAAGCGTTTTGGTCATCGAATCATCATAATGTAAATTCTTGAATTGATTCAAAGGTTGGTAACCATCGTAACTGATCGAAAAGAATTCTAGTGTTTCCAGCAAAGGCCTTTCGTCAGAGAATGAAACGTGTTCAGAACACGTTTCTTTCTCTGACAAAGGTCGTTTGCTCGAAACGTTAGAATTCTTTACGATCAATTACAGCAGTTGCCAACCTTTTAACTTTTTACGTTATTTAACACTTGTCTACGCAGTATCTTATTTTTATATTCTTGAATTAATCCTTGCTTTTTTAGTGCCATTGAAACAGTAACGACCGATTTGACGATTTTTTCCCAACCAACGACGTCAAACGATCACTTATTTATTCTCGTGGTCACTCATACAACCTGGTCTCCTTATCTAATTAGGAATATCAAAGCCCAGTATAATATCTTTATGAAAGCCATTGGGAGAGAAGTAAAATCATAGTATTTAGTAGTATTTTAAAGTTTCGTCGTAGGCATCACAACAACGAAACGTTAGAGTATTATTAAATATTATGATTTTACTTCTCTCTCAATGGCTTTTATAAAGATATTATACTTGGCTTTGATATTCCTGATTAGATTACGCTTCGCGCTTAGTCAATCGATAGGAAATGTTCTGGTCTATTTCATGGAATAATGAACACTCAATTTAGAAGCCCACAGAATAGGTTTATGGTGCGTGGATTAAAGTACTTGAGTACACCTTTTAGTGGTAAATCCAATACAACAGCAAAAATAGTTAGTCAGAAACCCATATCATACTGCATAATGCTTCACCTTTTACTTAAAAGAAATATTAACTCTATTCATTTTATGTGGGTATTCATTTCATGCTATTTAAATGTAATTTTAAGTATTTTTAATTGTCAATTTATATCAATAAATCAGTTCGCAAGTGAGTGTAGAGAGAAAGCATAATCAGTATTTGTGCCACAGTTATGATTTTCCAAGACCTTTATTGTAACATTAATTTTCGAAACCCTTGATTGTCACACTTTTCCAAATGAGTTTTAGACCGATTTCTTCACCCCTCAAAAGGCAAAGCATCTTTTGAAAGTTTTATTATGTTTTATTTTTTACGTTATCCTATGTACTTGTTCACGGCCCTGCTAATATTTGCTCACTGCTTTCTTGTCATTTCCTAATAATGGAACAATGTATTTCCATTTTTCCATTATTATCTTCTGTTTTATTCCATACAGAAATTCTCCAATCTCCTGATCCAACATATTTCGAGATTTCCATTCCCAAGCAGTCTTTTCAGACCCAGGTGGCGTATAATGGGCTTGAGAGAACCGAACAATACTTAGAAGGTAGTCCCAGTCTATCCATCCCATTCTAGTTACCAGTATACCATTCTCGAGCAATATCTTGATTTCAACGTGGACTTTTTCTTCGTGCTGAGGCTTTCCCTCCGTATAAACACTAGCAAGCTTGACTGAAAACTGTATATTCTTTGGTTTGAAATGGCTGGAATTAAGATCCACTATTACCTTGCAACAGTTGTAGTCTCGTGAGTTCCACGGGTCTGATGCAGACACGTCACTAGGTGGCCATGTTGTATATAGAGTAACCTTTACTGTGCGGCCACGGTCGATTACGGCTCGTAGGTCTCCTCTTCTCGCATCTCGTGCAAAAAACTCTTCAGCACTAACTCCAAAGCCATAGCAGTCGGTGTATCTTGCTTCGTATGCTATCGCACCATCAACTTCACACTTAACCACGACCATCGTAGGCTTTGGTCGATCGTATAGGCCTTTCAACTTCCGGCTTTTCCTGGACGTTAAGCAGCTGTGACTGTCCAAACAAAGGCAACGTTGGGCGGAAGCTGCCTTTTGTCCTTCGTGGATGTGATAGAAAGCAGCGCATACCTGACCTGGGCTACCAAGGAAACTGCCATCAGACACTTCTTGGCGATTCAGAGTGTGTCGACAATGGTCATAAATCCCAAAGCCGGGATCACATCTGTGAGAAAATGGTTCCCCCAAAGCAGCATCAATTTTAATACCACTTAAGATATTTCCAATTTCTCGATCAAGGTTTTCTCGGGGGCTACCTCGATAAGGCGGGATAATAATTTTATTCCTTTTATCTTCGACCATACTTAACATGTATTCCCAGTCGCTTCCATCCATTCTTGTAACGTCAATATCAGCTTTCAAGAGGATCTTGATACCTTCGGCAGCATCTCTGACCGCTCCTTTTAGCTTCTTGTCTACTGGCGTCTGTTTCCAGTCCACTTTGTATAGGTTGGTTGGCTTGATGCGTATTTTTATATCATTACGACGGGTTGAAAATTGACGATCACGAAATAACGTCAAAAGCGTTTCACTGCAACTGTGTTCTTCTCGTGCGCCAGCTGTGCCTTTGACAGTCGTATGACACGGTTGAAATGTGATGTACATAGTTATCATATTTACTTTGTTGTCGTTAATAACAGTTCGCAAAGCCCCACTTTCGACATCGAGCCTGAAGTAGTCTTCGGCGTGCATTTTATCATCATAGCAATTAGTATACCTCGCCTCGTATGTTACTCTGCCATCTTTGTCTTCGCACTTTATTACGGCGACTACAGTTCTTGGGTGAGCTCCTTGACCGTTGTTTTCTATCCTTCTTCCAATCTTGCATTGGCTTTCGTCTAGGCAGTAATGAGCCCCAGAGTTTCGTGCAGGAACGTGGTAGAAGGCGCCACAAAACTGTCCAAGAGAGCCAAGACAAACCATTGGCCTTGAAACTACAGGTGTATTATTCCACCGAACGTGGTTGCGGTCTTCATAAATAGCAGTCCTTGTGCTACAGGAACGATGGCTTTGTATTGAAGTTCCAAGCATTCCGAACGATGAATTGTTTCACGGAGCAGCGTAAATCCTTCTGAACCATTGGTAAAGGTTAAATTCAAACATGACCAGGAAAAATTAATTCATCTTTAAACACGAGATATAAGTTAAAGAACGAGACTGATCGAAACGGTGATACTTCTATTTTATCAGAGACTTATCTTCCGATAAAGTGATCACAAACCTTGGTTATATATACCAGAGTTAGGATGACATCACTGGCGAAGAGAATAGCCAATCATATATCAATTTACTTTATGAAATTTTTAAATCTCTCGAGTGCTAAGTCATTGTAGATTACGTACTCCCGTGGTATCAAGTGCTGTCGTATGTAAACAAAGTGTCAAAGTTAATTGGTTCGACCAACTCAGCTTTGAAGGTTTTCACATGTTGGGGCACGTAAACCCGAAAATTTTGTGTGTCTGTGCCAACCTTCAAGTGAGAATTGTGGTGTCAAAAAATTATTGCAGTCTTACCCGTACAGATGTTACAAATGCCGGGAAATTCCCAAACTAATAACATGCTAAATTGCGTTATCATAGAAAATTCTAGATCACATATGTAATAAGTTATGAATAGCATTATGTAATCGAAAGTTCTATGACGATGTAATTTTAGGCGAACTACAAGGCGAGCCGTAGTAAATCCTATACAGATCGGATGCTAATATTGTACCTTTCTTAAAATACGAATACATTTAAATGGCCATGTTTACCGGTTAATTTGAAGTTTCAGTAAATTTTAACGTAGAAAATCGAAAGGAAATGTTCATGATTCTGATTAGTATTCTCTGTCCGATTTACAACATACTTAATTAGGAGCCAACTTCTTTTGTGTTTTCTTCGTGAATTGTTAATGAATTTTTAAGGTAATATTTAAAAACCGAGCAGGAGTGCTTAATCGGGATTTAAAACACGAGGCGATAGTCGAGTGTTCTAGATCCCATCAAGCACGCACTGCGAGTTTTTTAAATGTCTTAAATAACTTAACCCCTAACACGTTGATTCGCGAAGAAAGTTTGAAAATTTATGTTTGAAAATTGACGCAAAAATTTGAGGAGTAAATCAAGAGTGTTTCTATCCCATTTAAAGATACGACACGGTTATGGTTTGCCTTTCTACTTTCCTCATGAGTTATTTAATACATGGTAAGTTACTAAAAATAGGATATCCGAAAAGATACAAAAGGAGACACTTCAGTCTGAGTTGTCGGTCAGTAGTTGAGTTGAGAGAAGGTACATTCTTCAATCTGACATTAATTTGATAATGAACTATGCTTAAAGCCTTGTTTAGTTCGTATTATGCTGAGAAAGATTCAACAGAAACGAACATATGTTTCTTGTCTGCCGTATGTCGTGCTCTATTCCAGCCAAAAAGGCTCCAGTTGCCTCATCTAACATTTTTCGAGGTTGCCAGTCCCAAGCTCGCCTTGGCTGCCCAGGAGGTGTATAAAGACCAAATGGTAATCTTGCAATAGTAAGAAAGTAATCCCAATCAAACTCTTCCATTTTGGTAACAAGTATACCATTACCGACCAATGTCATGATTCCAGTTCGAATGCTTTCTTCAAACAGGGGCCATCCTTCTTTATATACATGCGCAAGCTTGACTAAAAATTGTATATTCTTCCATTTGAAATGGCTAGAATATAGATCCACTAGTGCCTCGCAGCAACTGTGATCTCTTGGATTCCATGTGTCTGATGTAGACGTGTGACGCGGTGGCCATGTAGTATACAGAGTAATCTTTATTGTGTGGCCACGTTTGATTGCGGCTGCTAAGTCTCCTTTTCTTGCATCTCGTACAAAAAACTCTTCAGCAGATACCTCGAGGCCACAGCAGTCAGTGTACCTTGCCTCATACTCTACTTTGTCATTAACCTCACACTTTACTACGGCGACCATTGTTTTTGGTCGATCGTACAAGCCTCTCAACTTCCGCCTTTTCCTGGAAGTGAAGCAGCTGTGACTGTCCAAACAAAGGCAATTTTGGGAGAAAGCTGCCCGTTGTCCTTCGTAGATGTGATAGAAAGCAGCACAGAGCTGTGCTGGTTTTCCTAAGAAATTGCCATCCGACACTTCTTGGCGATTCAAGATGTGTCGACAATCGTCATAAATCCCAAAGCCGATGTCACATCTGTGTGTAAGTGGTCGCTGCAGAGCAGTATCCATCTTCAGGTCACTTAAGATCTTTTCAATTTCTCTGTCAAGGGCTTCTCGGACGCTACCACGATAAGGCGGAATAATTCTTCTGTCTCCAACCATACCGCGAAGGTATTCCCAGTCACTTTCGTCCATTCTGGTTACCTCAATATCGGCTTTTATTAGCATCTTGATGCCTTCCGCAGCATTTCTGATCGCGTCGTTTCGCTCCTCGTCTACCGGCGTCTGCTTCCAATCTACTTTATATACATGAGTAGGCTTGATACATATTTCTATATCATCATTACTGGCTGAGAACTGTCGATCTCGAAATAAAGTCAAAAGTGTCTCACAACAACTGTGTTCTTGTCGTGCTCCAGCGGTGCCTTTCACAGTCATATGACACGGTTGAAACGTGATGTACATGGTTATCGTGTCAACCTTCTTGTCGTCAATGAGTGCTCGCAGAGCCCCTCTTTCGATGTCAAGTTTAAAGTAGTCTTCGGCATGCATCTTATCATCGTAGCAATTGGTATACCTCGCCTCGTATGTTATCCTTCTATATTTGTCTTCACACTTTACCACAGCGACGACAGTTCTGGGATGCGCCCAAAGTTCATTGAATTCAATTTTCCTTCTTCCAATTTTGCATTGGCTTTCGTCTAGGCAGCAATATGCCGCATAGTTACGTGCGGGTACGTGGTAGAAAGCAGCGCAGAACTGTCCAAGAGAGCCAAGAAAAACCTGTTGATCTCGACAAACATGATTCCGATCGCGATAAATAGCAGTGTCCGTGCTACAGGAACGGTGGCTACCTCGCGAAGTCATTTGTGTTAGTTTTGTCTAAAAGGCTTAAGACTCGAGTTACCGACTAATCAAGAGCTTGTTGAAATGGGAGTATTTCAACTCTGTTGCCAAGTCACCTCCAGACAAAGTAAAGGCACGTCAACATAACTCGGTCTGTATATTCAATAGTTAATAACGATGACGTCATTGATGAAGAAAGAAGCTGGTAGTGTGTAATTGCTTTCAAGAAATATACTAGCAGCATCTCGCTTCCAGTTGAAGAGTTTATATATTAAGCTTCTTCAAGCATCACTTACCAGGTTTAGTGAGCCTGAACAAACCTCAAGTCTTCAAGGTATGAAAAAACTGGCACTTTCACTTTTCTTTGCTTCATAATTTATTCATATTTTTTTACTTGTCATCTGCACAATAATGTCACTGTCAGCATCCGGTTCCGTATTTATAGATTTGATGTCTGATTACGATCTTACCTCGTAGGTACAAAAGCTACAAAACAATGGTGCAAGGATAATAACTGGTAGGACGTACTAAACCAGATCCAGCCAGCTACTCGAAGAGCTGGGTCGGCAAGCACTTAAAGAGTGGCGTAATGAGAAAAAAAAGCTATATTCATGTACAAAGTCAACAGCCATTTGACTGCTGATACCGTGACTAACGTGTTCAATCTTTCAAATCACGAAAGATACCTACCTCGTAATCACATGAATAATTACTCTCTCCCAAGACCGAATACCAACTACTTAAAGAAAAGCGTAAGTTACTCAGCAGCTGCATATTGGAAAAACCAGAGAAAAGAGCGTAAAAAGAAAAATGCCTCTCTGGGTGAATTTAAATCATTATTGGCAGAACATTAAGTTTTAAAATTTGTGAGTAGTTGTATTTACAACGTTTGTATCCATTGTAAGTTAAGTGTTTTTTAAAAATAGCTCATTTAATCTGTAATTATATTTTAGGCAGGGTACGGCCCCTTGAAAAGTAGACAGTTATACGTTCTGAAGGGTAACCGTTGTAAAATAACTTTACATAACTTAAATAACTTTAAATAACTTGTAAACAGTAATCCACGATATATAGCCTGTGTTTAGAGTTTAACTGCTGTCTAGTTTGAGTGTCATTGCATTGTTCATTCCGGCTTTGACGTCATGATTGTGCAGTGCTAAAGTGAGTCTCCACAGTAATCAGAGAAACAAACTCAGGAATTCAAACCTGTGAGAAAAATACACCAAACAATTATCCCGTGACGAGAATCGGAAAGAGCACCCCCGTCGCACGGATATTTTGCATTTTGGCCGGTTGACTGATTCCACCTATTGATTCAGATGTCAAGCTCAGCGCAACTTTTACACAATTACAACGTACAAAAAAAGGGGCATATCCTCCTTCCGTGCCTTAACTCCACTATCCGTTCAGTACCCGTTATCTCGTAATCTTGTAGCTGGTGGTATTCCGACTAAGCGTGATCTTCTTACCTTTGCGGCAGGATACCAGGCCTCTGAAAGTGACACCAGGTTTCTGAAAGGTTGAAGTTTTTGGTGATAGTTTTGATAAATTGTGAGATTTTTCCATTTCAAAAGTAACGTTAGGGCCCATTTATTGTGACTTTTAATGCTAGCTTTGAGGCCATAATAGTCACCACCGTCTGTCAACGAAGTTCGGCTCTCTTCCATATCTGAAAAAGACCCTTCATCAAGCCATCGACGAACGATAATTTTTATTTCATCTTAAAGGACTGGTGATACTGCAGATGCTTTGGAGAGTACAAAGTGTGAACCATCTTCTGGTAAGGGGCCGCTTTAAATGCTATAATTTATTTCCGGTAACTCTTTTACTGTGTTAGATTTTATCTGGAACCCTTTCTCCAATCCTTTGAAAGATCTTCATGAGAAAAGGTTCTCGTTTATTTACCCACGTAATTTGAGCTTAAGCTAGTGCAATGCATGTTTACTGAGGTCATAATGTTTACGATGAATCCAAGAGTCTTCGATACCATCTGAGGCAGAGCTTAAATGTGGTGTGATTTCGCTTAATATTTTATGGTTGCTACTCCGAGTTTCACGCGGATGTGATCTTCAGGCAACTGCTGCCTTATATATATATATATATATATATATATATATATATGTATATGTATATATATATATATATATATATATGTATATATATATATATATATATATATATATATATATATATATATACATATACATATACATATATATATATATAAACACACACACACACACACACACACATATATATCTAAAGATAAGTGAGATTTTATTAAAAATCGTACGAAGAGAGTGCTCAATACCAGAGTAGAGCGAATTACAATAGCAAGACTAGGTAAACTTGGGTTACTTCATAAAGATTTACTATCCAAGTAACCCAAGTTTACCTTGTCTTGCTATAATATATATATCTATCTATATAGATAGATGGATGGATGGATGGATGGATGGATGGATGGATATAGATATAGATATAGATATAGATATAGATATAGATATAGATATGTATATAGATATAGATATAGATATATAGATATATAATATCATCAAGAGCCCGCTCAACATAAAGTTTAAACGTCATATAATCATCATAAAAACCTTATTAAAAAAGAATATAAAACTTACGTTTCGGGGACCGGTCCCTTCTTCGGCAGCTCACAGTTAAAGAATAGAGTCCTTATATACCTTATAACACAACTACACCATTTAGGTTAAGGTTCAATAACCATAAGAGCTCATTGAGACGATATGAAAGGAGACAAAGGGGAATTTGTGGGGAACACCTGTATGCACATTTTCTTGAAGATGAGCATATAGGTCTGGACGATTTATCGGTTAAAATAATTGATGTTACCGATGTTAAGGGTCCGACAGCAAGGGAAAGTTTTTGGATTGAAAAATTAAAATGTTATGTTCCTCTGGGACTAAATGTATTGGAGGTTTGAAATTTATATAAATTTAAGGAAGAACGATAAGGTATATAAGGACTCTATTCTTTAACTGTGAGCTGCTGAAGAAGGGGCCGGTCCTTGAAACGTAAGTTGTATATTCTTTTTTAGTAAAGTTTTTATGATGATTATATATATATATATATGCTGCGAGCAGGCTGTTTGTATGGTGGAAATGACCTCGTCCACCATCCTTTTTGATCACATATATTTTGTGACTGTAAGTCAAAAAATCGTTTAACGATCCCCAAGAGGAGAACCAAGGGGACCTTTAATATCTGATCCGGACGATTAATGTACGCTCACTTTAATGTGAGAGTCTTGGCATAAAAAATATCGAAATTCTTACGAAATGGAAAAGATTTTTTCACTGGCCTCGGATTGACATTTTGTCAAAAATCTGAATTAAGACTTTGGACTAAAAACTGATTTAGGGTTCATGTTAGAATGAGAGTTTGGAACAGGATTAGGGAAAAAGCTGGGATTGAGATTAGGGTTATAGTTAGGATCACGGTTTGAATAGAATTAGGTTTTGGATTTGAGTTAAAATTCGGGTTAGGATTTGAGTTAAAATTAGGGTTAGGATTGGAAAAGGGATTCGAGTTAGCGTTAAAGTTTAGGTTATTACTAATATCGATAAAATTTTTAAATGATCACTTAATGTCTCTCTAAGGCCAATGCAGTAGCATCGACCTTATCGAATGGAATCTTTTGGTAAGTATCACGCGATCTTGAATTGCGTCTTGAAAGAATCGCCTGATCCGGTACTGTTGGTGTCGTTCTTCGCATAAACAATCTATTCTGAGCATCACGCTTTAACTACATTGTCCTGGCTAACTGGTGGGCTTGGGTAAATGGCACGGAAAATTCGACAACAGCTTTGAGGAAGTATAGAATAGAAAGGATCGTTAAGTGAAGGAGTAGAAAATAACAGCTGTACAAGTTTAAGAAGTTAAGCACCGGAAAGAGCTGCGTGCCATTCGCACTCTAACCGAGCTTCGTAAAATGTGTAATTTACAACTCGGTGGGAGTTGAAGCCAGGATCTTGTACTTACTGGGTCCAGAAACACCTAGATTTGGTTCATTTGGGCAGACAGCTCTGAAATAAATACGACGCTTTTTTCTGGTTCAATTTCCAAACGCCATTGAAGTTTAGATACCTTACTTGTTTTAGGTGCTCCAGAGAAAGAAGCCTCTCCAAGTAAAAGCAATATTGGGAGTCCGGTAAGTTCGTTTCATGAATTAAAATGAAGTATTAGCCGTTGAGATAAAGATTTAAGCATGAGGACGGTAATATTCTGCCCCGAGCTCATGAAAGATTGAACTAAACATTTCGGATTTTTGTACCCCTCATCCTGATCTGACCTGAACTGAAGTATCTTTGACTTGTTCAAGAATTTGTCGGCAGTTTTTTTTTTTGGTCATAGTCTGCCCATAAAAGACAGGAGTCTCAAGCAGCCGTGGACGAAAAGCGTTTTGGAAAAATAGGAAAAATATATATATATATATATATATATATATATAATATCATCAAGAACCCGCTCAACATAAAGCTTAAAACATCATATCATCATACAAACTTTATTTAAAAAAAGAAGAAGAAACAACTACGTTTCGGGAACCGGCCCCTTCTTCAGCAGCTCACAGTTAAAGAATAGAGTTCTTATATACCTTATCGTTCTTCCTTAAATTTACATAAGTTTCAAACCTCCATTACATTTAGTCCCAGAGGAGCATAACATTTTAATTTTTCAATCCAATTCCCTTGCTGTCGGATCTCTAACATCGGTAACATCAATTATTTTATCCGATAAATCTTCCAGACCTATATGCTCATCTTCAAGAAAATGTGCATACAGGTGTTCCCACAAATTCCCCTTTGTCCCCTTTCATATCGTCTCAAAGAGCTCTTATGGTTATTGAACCTTAACCTAAATAGTGTTGTTGTGCTCCCCACATATTGTTTGCAAACAATATGGGAAACATACAGGGAACACCTGTATGCACATTTTCTTGAAGATGAGCATACAGGTCTGGAAGATTTATCTGTTAAAATAATTGATGTTACCGATGTTAGGGATCCGACAGCAAGGGAAGGTTTTTGGATTGAAAAATTAAAATGTTATGCTCCTCTGGGACTAAATGTAATGGAGGTTTGAAATTTATATAAATTTAAGGAAGAACGATAAGGTATATGAGGACTTTATTCTTTAACTGTGAGCTGCTGAAGAAGGGGTCTGTCCCCGAAACGTAGTTGCTTCTTCTTCTTTTTTAAATAAAGTTTGTATGATGATTATATATATATATATATTAAAACTGGCGAAACTCAATTTCGCGGTTTTTGAAAAGCACCCTCAAATTTAATTCCAAGTTTACCCCCAAACCGTATGATTACCTACTCTGCACGAGGTTTTTCTCTGTACTTAGGGACCCGACGCAAAACCAGTGGCAGCTGGGCCGGGAAGGAAACGAAAGAAGCCCGTAAGAGACTCGAATGCACCGAAAGCACCGTTGTCGGGTTACCTTCGTTTCATGAATGAACACCGTGAAAGCCTTCGATCCGAAAAGCCGGACCTGCCTTTCCATGAAGTTACAAGAATTCTTGGAATGATGTGGACTGATTTGCCACTCGAGCAGAAACAGGTGACGAGATGAAATGTCTCTGTATATCATTCAAGTGGTTTCAGTTTTAAACCTTGGCAAGACATGCCTTGGCGGACCCAGGGTGGAGTCATTCCCTCTCCCAAAGTCACACATTCGTGGTGGAGTCATTCCCTCTCTCCCAAAGTCACACATTCGTACCGATGCGCCCTTCGCTATTGACCTGTAAACTTCGAAAGCTTAGTAGTGTCGATAATGCATCAGCAAAGCGGTTGCGTGAAGAAATTATCTAACACTACGATGTCCGATTAATTGAGGACGTAATTGTTGATGTCTTGTTAATTGTTGATATATTGTGATCATATTATTAAAATTAATCAGATTCTACTTTGTCATTCAGGCTTACCTAGATGAAGCGGAGAAGGACAAAGAGAAGTACATGAAGGAGCTGGCGGAATATCAGAAGACGGATGCATACAAGTCGTTCGTAGCCCAGCAAGAACCGACAAAGAAAGGTAAATGAAGAGATTTTATTTAAAAAATGGCCGCTGATATATTATTATTTTATATTATCCCGTTTAACCTCCTTTTCGCGTAAAAATTCTTTTAAATTTTATACGTGATAGCGAGGTCACGAGGACCAATTAACGTTTAAATGAATCATTAATCGGTCACTATTATTGAATTAATGGCGCTTACCAGAATAAAAGGTTTTTGTACAACTGTATGTTTACAATAATGCAAACGTTTGTGACTTGAATCGTTTTTTTTTCTTTCTATAGTCAAAAAATCTCCTACAAAAACGGTCAGTCCATTGTACATTGTGTACAATGACATTTCTTTCTTTTTTTATATATTTTGGTTTAAGACTGTTAGAGTTGCTGTTTTTGGTGGTTTGTTGCTTGTTGAGTTGGATCGTAAGTGGTCGGTTGTTGATATTTTTGTTCGTGCAATCGGCTGTGCAATTCATTCGTTAAAAAATTAGATATATTGATTGGATAGGTTCAGTCGGTTGGGTGGGGTGGGTAGTTTTTTGGCTGGTCAGATCCGGATCAGGTCCGTCGGTTGGTCAGTCGTGTGTTTGGTGGATTTGGGTTGGATTGGGTCCGGTCCTGTCAGGTCGGTCGGTGGATTTGGTTGGGTTTCGTTAGGTCGGGTGGGGTCGCGATGGGTTAGGTTGGGCCGGGATGGCTTGGGTCGGGATGGCTTGGGTTGGGTTGGGCTGAACTTTGAATGTGGTTGGGTAACTTGGATTGAGTTTGGCTGGATTGTGATGGTTTGGATTGGATTTATTGGTTGGTTGGCTTGTTGGTTGTTTGGTTGGTCTTCAAGTTGTTACTATAATTCCTATGGTTGATCCTACGTTTAAAGTTCGTAAAACTTTAGTATTTGATTGTTACTTCATTTTCCTACTGTGGTAATTTTCTGGCACTATGCTAGGCCGTCTGTAATCCTTACCTCTGACAATCCTCTGACGTATTTCCCATGGCCTATTTATTAGACGCCCAAGAACCCGGACCTCGTATGTCGTCCTTGCAACAAACATTTCTCCTCGACCCACAACAAACTCGAACACATCGCTGGCCGCAAACATCGAATGGTGATGAAGAAAATTGACCCTTACGGCGAAGCAAAAGACAAGCCGATCGAGAAACCGGGGATGAAAGTAATCAGAGAAAACGTGGCAGAAAAGGAAAGTGACGATTCACCAGAGAATAAAACATTCGACTTCACTGTTGGTGAACAAAACTTAGATATCCCTATCTTCTCTGAAGAGTTTCTCAACTATAACCGAAGTAGGTGGTTATGATATTATACTGAACAAGTTGACGCTATCCTAAGTGACCAACTCATTCCTAGTAAGCACAGAAAACATAGTTTCACAATGCCTGGGGTTCAAAACCACGTACTTTTATTTATTTATTTGTCTATTTGTTTATTTATTTATTTATTTGTTTGTTTGTTTATTTATTTATTTATGTATTTACTTAAAAGCGGCGACCCTTCAGTACTCGAATGGAACTTATTTCCAAGGGACCGTTTAACCACAACTATTAAAATACTACTTAATATATAAACTATTTACAGATAATATACAATACAGATAATATACTAGTCTGACATTCACCCTTGTTTACTGACCCTCTCATATTTTATTTAGCGTCGTAATCTTAATACCCTAGACTGAGGACTTTGAAAGAAATTGGATTTGACTTTTATAGTTTAACTGCAATGTGCTGACTGCCCCGCTTGCCTTGTAGATCATTTGATAGATCGTCCATCTGGTAAGCCGAAAGGCCATTTCCAGGTGATTGTCAAGGACCTATCCCTGTTTTCACAGGGCCAAGGATTAAATACCTTTCTCGACTGAAATAATTGATATACTACAAATGGAGAACAGTGGGATTTCATGAGGATCAATAATTATTTAGTCATAGCTTTACTTTCGCAAGAGCCATACTGTACGATAATTGCCTACGATTTCTCGTTCAGTGTAAACCATGTTTAAATAGGTTCATTAGAGACCTTTCTTGTTTTGATCTTTGTTAGATCGAGAATCTGAGCTACGAAAGCTACGCAAAGCAAGCAAGGAGTACGAAGAACAGAATGCCATTCTGAGTAAACATATTGATAACTTGAAGGCCGCCATTAGCAAACTGGAGGACGAAGAGACGAGGTCGAAAGAGGATATTAAAGGACTGGAACCCTTTCTTAAAAACTTCCGACATATTCTGTTCCAGACTCTTTACGGCGTTCACTTACCGGATTCCGAAGTTGAACTGAAGGAGGAATCGATTGATCAGTTTGTGGAAGAATTGTGCAAGTTGTATCAGAATCCTACTGCTAATGGCGAGATTATGGCAAAGATCAAACAGATTATATCAAGCATGGATTATCCGAAGTAAGTTGATGTGATTGCTGAAATTCATCATCGCGAATTATCGCTTTAAAGTTACAATCATGATAGCAATCGGAACACTCTGTTTATGCCTGCTGCTTTCTTTTCATTCTCATTTTGAATCTTTTGTTAGCCATTTGTTCAGCAGTTGTCTCCATAGATGTGTGACCAAAAAAAATTGAGATTTTAACTCTATTTAAAAAAGTCATTAAGAATTCATGAGGAAAATACAAAAGAAAATCATAACCGTGTCGTGTCTTTATATGTGATAAAGACATGTGTGACTTTATTCTGAATTTTTCTTCAAATTTTTCTCAATATTTTTAGCCTTAGAAAACAGAAATTGCCAAACTTACGTAAGGAATTAGCGTATAAAACGTTTCGTTTTTTAAGCCGATCAAAAAACTCGCAGTACGTGCTTTATCGGACCCAAAACACTCGGCTTCCGCCTTGTGTTTTATATCCGATAAAGCAGTCCTGCTCGTTTTTTAAACATTACATAACGATCAGGTTGATGTATATCCCTGAATATCTTTTACTGCTGATGTTACTTCATATAATTTCAGAATCATCCTCAGAGATATACATGAATAGAAATTTTTCATGATAATCTGACTTTGCCGAAGTCAAGTGAAAACAGTTGACTCCAGTTCTCAGATTATTATGAAAAGTTCCTGTTTACTTCATATAAACTTTCTGTTTATATGCTTATACAGTAGTTTATATGTTTATAAATGTTTTCTTCATATAAACAAAAAGTTTATACGAAGTTAAATCAACCTCAGCACCTTATAACAGCATCAGCGTTCAATTCTACCGACGCTGTTACACAATGCAGCAGTTCCTTGAAACTGCAATGCTCTGCTATTGTCAAGTTGAAAATTTCGACGTGCAACATGAACAAGAAACCTTGGATATGCTCTGGTTGAACGTTGGGCGAGACAAATTTCACGAGGTGTATTACACAGAACAACGAGTGGAAAATATCTAGCTTTGGAAATAAAGTGGAGTTACCCTCCAGACACTCAAACATCTTTCTCTAAAATCTAGTTTCTAACTTTTCATGCTCTTTATTTTTCTTTTCAATATTTTCTTTTGTTTTTTGTTGTTGTAGTTTTGCTCTGTTTTGCTTCATTTTTTCATAAGTTGTTTTGTTGAAATTTGTAGTTATAGGACAGCGGTATACATGAGAGGGTTAAGCGTAGTTTCTAAGTAATCATAACCGATACAAGATAAGGAAAAGTGACCTAGGAGCTCAGTCACACCTCGTTCATTGATCCCTAGTTACCAGTTACTACTTCAGGTTGAGATTTGGTTCCTGGTTAGAGTTAGAGGTTGGGTTAAGATTAGTTATATTTTAGAATTTTTGACCAAATAAATTTAAGTGATCATCATCTCTGTGGTTGAAAGACCGGGGAGTCATCTATGTCTGGGGATTAGTGACCGAGGCCATTCATTCCTGGCAATCATTCATCCTTCCGCCACCGGCATGACCCTGGCAGTTGTAAAGAAATGGCGACATTTTCCCATGTTCAGGCCTAATATACATACGATACCGTCTTTTTAATGCACAATCGAAACACTATCATATGTTCGTTTGTTTAGCTGTTTGAACAAAGTGGAGTCATGACCAGTACACTTCGTCGTCTTAAAAGTCGGGATTTCTTCGTGAGAAGAACAAACTCCGAAACATCAGTTGATGGCGCGACGTTAAGTGATGAAGTCATAAGTTTCATGACGTTTTTGTCCGAAAAAGAATTCTTTGATATCAAGAATAATGTTCTTGTGCAGGAATGTTGTATTTTAAAACGGTAGAAAGGTATAGTTTTCGTAAGGGTAGAATACTAAGTGTAAAAAGAGTTTCAAGTGAGATGAAATAAAGTATTTGTTGCTATTAAATTACAGCCACTGTGAACTTAATGTCTGCCTGTGTGCTTGGCAATGTTGTTGTGCTAGGACTGTACTGCTTAATAGCAAAACTATTTGTCACAATTTGTAAGCAGTTGCGACAAATAAATGACACTCAGTTCTACTTAAAGAGAATGAATATGGGAATAGTTTCTCCCAATCAAATGTATCATTATGCAGTTGTTAAGTTTGCACAGGGTCTAAACTAGAACTCTGAAAGGTAGCCATCCGAAATAGAACTTAGGCTCCGTTCACACCAGCGAGCTTAGTTTGTCCGAGATCTACCGGACTGTATGTTGAGGTATGAAGCTCTCGACATGCGAACTTACATCGGTCCAAGATCGATCCAACTACTCAAGTGTAAACCCTTAATACAGACAAGCGAACTCAAATCCTTCTGAGATCGGTAGATCCACAGGCGTTCTATACGTGAGCCGAGCACATGTCCGTTCCCTTAGAAGACACAAACAGATTATATTTTATTCAGAATCATCCTCAGGGTAACATTAAGAGAGAAACTTTCGTAGTTAACGTACACTGCGAAAACCAACTCGAAAATCCGAGTTAACTTGAGCGGAATTGGAACTCGTACCATCGTGTTACCGGACCTCTGCTTTACCTGTTGAGATATCAAGTCAGCTGAAAAGAGTATTTTAGTAAAGTCCATTTGAAATACACGTGATGTTGCCGTCACAACTAAACACACTCTTTTTATTGACTTAATAGCTCAATTGGTAGACCAATGGTGCGATAGACTGAAGCTTCATATTCACCCACTCCCGTTGCACGCGATTGGATGGAATAGCCACAGTTGATACTTCCTGGTGAGTTGCTACGGACTTATCTTTAGTCAATTTACTTTGCTTACTTACTTAGTTGGAGTTGCCTGATAATTACCAATGTGCGTAGAACTAACTGTAGATACGTGCACATAATCGTGCTCTGCATGAATTGATGAATGTGCCTTGGACAAGCGAACACACAGGCCGACAAACGGTTGGTGCCATGGCGAACGAATCAAGCCAGGGTGTTGGTGACACAGTGATAACCTACGTGTCTCTTTCACATCTTTCACTGTGGTTCAATTCCTGCTCCGCAGATTTGGACGGAGTGACTGCTGGACGGGTGGGTGTTTATTGCTATGCTTTTTCGCCGGGTTACTTCAGCAATGAACTGGCATCTCAATATACGCGAGCCTCCGGCGAAGTTCGCCTACCAATCACGATTCTGTTCCGATGTAACGCGAAATTTACGACCTGCGACATTTTTTGGTTGTGCGTACGTGCATAACGATGCACAGTAAACATGCGTTGTATATTTAACTAGTGCAATGAAATGAAGTTGTTTAGTTGCATGCATTTTAAGTAAGAGTTAAAGCCCAAGAACTGAACCTTTACGCCAGATACGTCCCGAGGGCGTACCCCGAGGGCTGTATCAGGCGTAAAGCCGACGTTCGAGGGCTATAACTAACTTATTTACTTTACTTTACTTAAATTTATTTTAGCACGGTGGCCTATTCAGTCTCCTGTTTTTAAAAGGGCCGTGCATTAATTTAGTACAAAAATACATTATTAACTAATAACTATATTTACATCTAAAATATTGATGCTAAATATATTACTATATACACAAAGCAGATTATTAACAACGGTTAACATGGAAGGTCATGGTGAAGTACGCTCCGATAAAGTCTTGGAAGATTTAGTTGTTAGTGATGGCGATTGTTTAAGAAAGCTGTTGGAAATCACTAGTAAAGGGAAGCTGAAATGGTTGGGAGATTTCAAATCCTTCCAGCAGTTTGTTGAAGATGTTTTGGGGATAAAATCGAAATGGAGTTCGCCAGGCGGTGAGTGCAAGCTTATCGAAACTGACGATGTATCAATTCGCTGGTATCCTTCTAAACAAATGTTTATTGTGGGAGGACTAAAGGGCAAGGAAATCAAGGCGAGACTTTCCTCGTTACTCTATTCTTCAATGGACAGTAAAGATAACTTGGAGGATTGCGAAGATAGTGAACAACTTATTGATCAAGCTATTCTTGACGAACAAAATCGGCCATTACCAGTTACTTGCATAACTAATGATCGGCTAACTACACTGGAACATTCGATTGAGGAAATTAAATCCCAAATGAATAACATTAAAGAAGAACTTAAACATCACTGTTCTCATTTCGATAAGACACCCGAAAGCACATCAACACCAGCAAACCACGACAAAGATCAGAAATCTCGTGTGACTCAACCGTCTCTTACGTTGTAGCTGATTTGAATACCAAAATCAAAGATGTAGAGAGTGAAAAGTCAAGTTTACTTGCTGCTATTACACTCATATATGAAGAATATCGAAAGGTATGCGAGAACATTGAGCCATCCCGTAAATTAACGAGCAAAGATGCTACAGGCGAATCACATAATAAAGGAGTAAATGAATTAAATCCTGAAGAGGACCAAGTAGAAAGATGGCACACTGTTCATCAACAAACTGGTAGATATAAAACAAATAGCATCATAGCACCCACTGTCGAAGTTACCAACAGATATGAAGTTCTTAGTGAACTATCTCAAGACGAAGACAAGACGCCGCAGAACATCCAACCGACAAATGGCAAAAGGGATTTAAAACAAAAACAGAAACAGATACGAATAAACACCTCTACGACCAATTCTGCCGAATACACCGACGGTCAACCTCGAGCAGAAGAAGAACAGAAAAACCATCGCCAAGGTAGTCTCAATCAACGCCAAAATTTGCCTAGGCAACGACGAAGTGTTACTATTGTTGGTGATTCCATGCTAAAATATCTTAGTCCTATGAAACTCGAGAGAAATTCAGGAGTAAAGGTTCAAGTTAAAACCTTCCCAGGCGCTCGATTGGAAGACATGACTCACTATATCAAACCTACCCTGAAATCTGCTCCTGAATGTGTGGTATTACATGTAGGAACAAACGATGTAAAATTTAAATCTTCACAAGAAATCTCTGCGAATATAAATTCAATTGGAAAAGAGATTATGGACACAAATCCAAGTATAAAACTTACTATATCCGAAATAATCACCAGGGCCGATGATTTACATCTTGCTGGAAAGATCATGCAAGTAAATGCTGACATACAGAAGGTATGTAAACAGAACAACTGGAAATTAATCTCAAATGAGAACATTAATCGTGGCCATTTAAACTCATATGACGTGCATCCTAATCGATAGGGCACAGCTATTTTGGCGAAAAACATTATAGGCTACTTAAAGCAATTAAATTAACTATTGGTAAATAAAGATAAGTCTTCAGATATTAAAGAATCTAATTTATCTGAAAGTACCAACCACGAGAACCCGTTATTACAAGTGAGCCACAGCCCATATCCAAAATTAAAAGCCTTTAGAATTGGACATCTAAACATAACAAGCCTATACAAACATATCGAAGAGCTTAGAATTCTGTTAAGTGGACAATCATTCGATATAATATGCATTATTGAAACAAGATTAGACAGAACCATACGAGATGAGGAAGTTGAAATCACGGGCTATGAAATAGTAAGAGTAGATAGAAATAGAAATGGTGGGGGCGTTGCAATTTATATAAAAAACAATATTTCATATAACCTACGAGAAAATATAATTCCTGATGAGGCTGAAGCTATCTGTTTGGAAGTCAAAACCAAAAACTAAATCCTTCTTGATTTCAACATGGTATCGCCCACCTAACTTAGATGCTACATTTTACGAAAAATTTGAGTACTTTTTGCGTAAAGCCGATGACGAAAATCTTGAGATAGTCACAACTGGTGATTTCAACTGTAATCTCTTAAAGACAGAAGAAGACTCTCGCACCAGTAAACTCAAGGACATATTCGATATATATCAGTTACAACAACATATTCTTAAACCGACAAGAGTTACAACAACTACTCAAAGCCTAATCGATTTAATATTAACAAAATTACATGACAATAAAACCATAGATTCAGGGGTTATGCATGTCGGGATTTGTGATCATAGCCTTGTTTATATATGTCGTAAAGCAAGCATTCCGAAAGAAACTTCTAAATTAGTTGAAACGAGACAATTTAAAAATTTCAATGCAATTCACTTTCAACATGATCTAAAACATTCATTTAATGAATTGTATCATCATACTAATCCTAACACAGCTTGGAACTGTTGGAAAGAGACTTTCTTAAAAATTGCCGACACCCATGCGCCTATTAGGACTAAAAAAGTTAAAAATAAATACAAGCCGTGGCCAACTAACGACATTAAAAATATGAGTCACCGTAGGGATTATTTAAGGAAAAAAGCAGTAAAATACAATTCTACTATATATCACGAGGCATACAAGAACTGTCGAAACCATGTTAATAAAATAATAAAGGAAGCTAAAGCAAAATATTTCAAGCCTAATTTGGAAAATTGCAAAAATAGTAAGGAAGATTGGAAATTTTTAAATGAATTGTTAAATAAGCAATTAGAAGTAACAACAGTAAAATAGGTTGTTGTCAACGGTGAAACACTGACTGATGATAAGGATATTGCTGATGAATTCAATAAATACTTTTCCACAATTGGTCCTAGACTTGCAGGAGATATCCTTCCTAATGATCACGATCATCGACATTACATGACGCCCGAATCTCGTGGGATTGGCGTATTTCAATTTCGAAATATCACAAATACGCAAATTAAGAAGGAAATAAAAAAAGCTAAAGCAACTAAATCATCGGGCATTGACAGGATCTCCATTAAATTTTTACAAGCGGTAGGGGACTCCATTATAGGCTCACTAACGTATATATTCAATTTGTCTCTAAATACAAGAATACTTCCAGATGATCTGAAATACGCCAAAATTTCACCAATTTACAAATCAGGTGATAAATCAACTTGCGGAAATTACAGACCGATATCAGTTATATCCGCCGTTGCCAAAATTTTTGAAAAGATCGTTTACGGACAACTTTACGAATTCTTGTCCCATAACGAAATACTTTCGATTTACCAGTCAGGATTTCGTCCTCAACATTCAACTGAAACGGCCCTCCTACACTCTACAATAAAATGGCTTTCGAATATGGATGAGGGTTTAATTAATGGAATATTATTTTTGGACCTTAAAAAAGAGTTTGACACTGTCGACCGTAAGATTCTGATTTCCAAATTAGAATATTATGGAGTGAGAGGAACGCCGTTGCATTGGTTTCAATCATACTTATTTCAAAGAAAACAAATTTGTAAAATAAAGCTTGCAATGTCAGAACCACAAAATATTACCTGTGGAATCCCACAGGGATCAAATTTTGGCCCATTATTATTCCTCATATAGATTAACGATCTACCTAATTGCCTTGAAACAACTCATGCTGCGATGTGTGCGGACGACACCAATATCTCATGTCGAGGGGAGTCGTCCGCAGACATTGAGCAACAACTTAACATTGATCTAGAAAATGTACATAAATGGCTAATAGCCAATAGGCTTACCCTAAATATGGAAAAAACGGAGTATATGATCATTGGATCAAGGCAAAAACTAAATCACATTTCAACTAATCCACATATAGTTATTGGAGATCAGGTCATTTCTCGAGTGAAAGAAAAAAGGTACTAGGAGTAATAATTGATGAGCAATTGAAGTGGAAAGAGCACATAGATGCTCAATCTAAAAAGATTTCAAACAATATAGCTCTTTTAAGAAGAGCAAAAGAATATGTGACTCAGGAAACATTAGTAAAAATGTATAACACTCTAGTTTTACCACACTTCATTTATTGCTCTAATGTATGGCATGATGGCACCACAACAAACATAAACAAACTCTACAAACTTCAAAAGAGGGCTGCACGTGTAATAACGGGAGCAAGATATGAAATCCGATCATCGGAAATTTTCGAAAATCTTGACTGGAAACCAATTGAAATAAATTTAAAAAAGCGAGAACTACTTTCAATATTTAAAGCTTTACGAGGATGGCCACCAAAATATCTAAAAGATCACTTTAAAATTCTCCAAAATAACGTCTACAGACTGAGAAGTAACGATAACAATTTTTATTTACCAAAGCCTAACACTAATTTCTTAAAATATACATCTGCTTGAAATATATTTTGAAATATATTGCTGAAATATATTTCTGAAATATATTTCATGATAAGATGCATTTTCTAACAAAAGGATTTCATTTGGGAAAACATGTTTTTGACATGTGAATGTATAACATTGGACTGAAATAAAATGGTTGATTGGCATTTAACAAAAGGTTAATGTATTTGCTAAAAGGATTTTACAAGTAGTGATTTTTAATATCAATGCAGTTATTTTACTGGAGGGCGTCTTACAAATGATCAGAGCTGTTTGCATTTGGTCGAGTCGCAAGTAAGGAGGCAATGAATTAAAAAGTTTATCACGTCATGTTTTCGGACCAAAATATTCGCTCTGAATTTCATTGAAATGAAAGAACTTTTTGCTCATATTGCAAACGACGAATCAATTAAAGAAGGGAAAAGATGACAATTTGTCAATAAATAATTTCAAAGATGAGAGAAACATTTCATTTGTGACGGACGAAGAGCTGGAGAAATGGAAGGCGTTGAGGATTACTGCAAATACTAAGATCATGTCTGCTTGGGGAGTTCGTTGTTTGGCTGATTTGGCAGGCGTATGTAATGTGAAATCTAAATCCGCTAAAGAATAGTTTGCCGATCGATATGGGAAGAAGCGCTTTCAGTGAGATTGAGAAATCTTATCAAACTTATAATATTAAGAGGAAATTCCCGTTGTTTTTGAGAAGTGTACGTTTTCGTTTCGAAGGATTTTCACGTATTTTCAGAAGGAAAATGTCGAAGTTGTTAGAGTTGGTGTATGTAACGTTAAAATCTTAAATTGTATGCAGAGGAATTATACATTTAGTCAAAGTGAGTTTAGTAAATTAAATAAGGTTTCGAATTATAAATTCAATGGATGTATATGATTTCCCAGGGATGTATACATATACATCCCTGGGAAGCTCAGTCATACATCCCTTGAATTTATAATACAACATTATACTTAATGTATCAGCCCCACTCTTCCCTGCTGAATATCAAATTCCCTGCCCGGGCTATCAGTCGCTCGATTGTTTAACGAGTACGTAAGCTAAATAAAGGATCACGAATAACAAAGAAAATGCCGTCAATCATGAAATAACCACTGTTACCAACTTCACACAGACGCTTTCATTATTACAAAAGCATAAACTATGCTTGTTTTGCCTAGTATATTCATTAATTATTTTCCATACGCAGTGGGTCAGTACTAGATCTTTATCATTTTCCCTCGCAGTTAATTCAGTATAAAACCATAAGGGCAACGAAAATTAACTCTGTGGAAATATTTTTACACTCCTTTATTACAGCAAAGTTTATCACTATTGTTTTTGTAAATATAGTTGTTACTGGTGCAATTACTGGCAATTACAGCGTTTATTTGGAAGAAGACGATACTGCATTTACATAAAAGAACGTAAAGCACCAGTTGGCTGAGAACAACAACATGAAACGTTTATATGGTTATTGTAGAATTCAATTTGATAGTACATAAGAATTGTGAGGAAATCAAGATCTAATCATTCGGCACGTCTGCAGTAAACCAAACGTTTTACCAGAACTCACTCTATAATTTCAAATTTCCTAAGTAATGCTTTAGCATGACGTTTAAAAGCTCGCAAGAAGAACTGAGGAGTCCAGATCTCATTCAAAGTTTTGGATGATATGCCGATACAGTAGGTTATATGATCTGTCCAAAGGTTTTTAAAACTCCACCAAACATGAATACATGTTTTACCATATTTGACATTTCTCTTCGGGATTCATGGGACTGTTTATGGGACAGTTGAAAGCTTGAGCGAATGCTTGCGAATTTTGTACAGCAGCCAATACCCTGTGAAACGACAGAGTTAAAACAGTGTCTTTGAGTCGGTGGTTTGCAAAAGTACAGGTGGACACGTAATAGTCCACAAGACATCATGGTGACGTTGAGCGAAGGATTAAGTTTCTAAATAAGGATTTCCTCTGTCATCAAAACTTCCGAATTACATGAAGAAGTTGAAATGAAAAAGTTGTTTAGAGAAAGGAATGGTTACGCCTTCTTCTGCATGTATAAAATGGGTATTTTGTTGGCGAAAATGTTCTAATTTCACTTTAGTTTTGCAAACAGAGCTTTCCAAAAGTGAAACTTTAGCGTTATCTTGTTGTTCTTGTTTATTACCTCACTTTTTCTGGACTGTGTCCATCTGTCAGTAACGTCTCTTTTGCCTTGTCAGCTGTGCTTGAAGAACACCATACCTAGAGATAGAAATCAGTACCAACACTTCTCTATAAATATTGCGTTATATTGGGTTATGCTGTGTCTTTGTTTTGTTGGATTAGGTTGCAGTGCTCTGCTGTGGTATCCTTTATCGGTTTTCGTGGTGTTGTGTTGTGTCGCGTTGCGTTGTGTTGCTCTGTGTTTTGCATTGTGTTGTGGTATGCTGTGTAGTAAGGTGGTGCGTCGTGTCGTGTTATGTTTTGTTGTTACTGTCCTGTCGTATCACGTGATGTCGTTTTCTTTTGTGTAATTGTATTGTATTCTATTGTTTTCAGTTAAATTGGGTCCCTTAGAGTTGTTTCCTGTATTTTGAAATGCTGTGTTCTGCATCTCTTGGAATTCCATTACTTTATACTGTTCGCATTGTTTTATGTTGCGTGTTATCAGTTTTTTAATATGCTCTCCCGTGTTGTGCATGTTTCATATTTTACCTGTGCGAATGCCACGAAAAACATTTGCTCTGGAGAAAGGTCGAACGAAGGTAGCCTTTGTTCAGCAGGGTTATGCTTCAGCCAATCCTTATAGGCCTTGGGCAACGTAAAACGAAAAAGAAAACACTGTTTAATTATCAAACATGTGGCTTTTTTGTCTCTCGATTGTCCTCTTGGCGTATGCAATGTACCCCAAGACAGTCCACGGAGCAAGATTCCTGCATATGAGTCGCTTCAATTCTTCCTAATGTCTACGAGTGATTGTTCAGGCGGAAACCGTAACTTTAATATGAATAACAATGCCCAGCAGATTGTGCGAAGTATCGCCATATGTAAACATTAACAGTTGCATAAACAAAGAAGGCTAGAAGAGTTTTAAAACATATTTATTGACTGACGTTTCGTCGCTACAAGCAACATCTTCAGAGTTGAGATCAGGGATTACAACGAGATAAATTTATATTAACAAACAGTATCGAATAACAATTAAGATGACATATTTACAACAGTAACGGAAATTGACGGGAGACAGCAGTAAGGTGTTATCAGAAGAGGGAAAGAGGCATCGAACCAATATTCCCGTTAAGAATTGGTTTTAATTTATTAATTATAAGACTTTCTTTAAGGAGTAGTTCAGAAACAGAAGGCGACGAGGATAATATTTTGAAGTCGGAAAAAGAAATGGGATGGCCAGTTTCAATGTGGTGGGAAAGGATACTAGTGGGAGAGGGATTAACTCTTCTGTTACCTGTCAAGGGTGAGATCCCCATATGATCTGAAATGCGTGTGTGTAACTGTCTGCTAGTTTGGCCAACATACAATGCCTTACAGCATTGACACGTAAATAAATAAACCACATGCGATTTCAGGCCATCAGGGATCCTGTCCTTGACAGGTAAAAAAGAGCGAAGGCGAACGGATGGGCGAAAGACGAAGCGTAATGAAACTTGAGGAAAGGCGGACGATAATAGTTTGATGAGTTGAGTGCGAATTTGAAGGCCATGTGAACCAGTATACGGTAGAGAAAAATAAATTAAAAACTTAGGAGCAATAGAAATCTTGGGAGCGGACGAAAAGGATTTATCTAAAAATGAACTTACACATTTGTCAAACAGGGTAGCTGGGAATTCATTTTTAATGAAAATTTGTTTGAGTTTCTGGAGTTCAGAGTGCAAGATGGAGTAGCTCGAGCATAAATTAAAATATCGAAATAGAAGGGAAAAGATAAGGCCTTTTTTATAGCAGTCCGGAATAAAACTATTAAAGTTAGTTAGTAAACCGGTGTAAGTGGATTTTCGGTAGATACTGGTGGTGAAATTAATTTCAGAGCGGTTAATTTTTATGTCAAGGAAAGATAAGGTGCTGTTATTCTCAGTTTCGTGCGTAAATTTGATATTAGCGTGCTGTGAGTTTAGATAGTTAAGAAATGGTAGAATATGAGTCGAAGATCGAAATAGAAGGAAACAGTCGTCAACATAATAGTCGTCGCGAGTTTAATACGTACATTAGGATGACAATCGCGAAGCAGAAAATTGAACATTTAACAA
The DNA here is from genome assembly GCA_030142905.1 of Heliopora coerulea. Lineage (NCBI taxonomy): Eukaryota > Metazoa > Cnidaria > Anthozoa > Scleralcyonacea > Helioporidae > Heliopora > Heliopora coerulea. Next base: position 362,167 of record JASJOG010000020.1, read on the forward strand.
CGTTTTAAACAGAACCTGAAGGTATTTGAATGGTATGGCTAATGAGGTTTAATTATGAAGTATTCTACAGTGCATAAGAAAATAAAAGAACAACTGGTATCTTCACTCAATAGGCTCTGCTCACAACCAGCGTTAGCCTCGGTCCTTTCGGAGTGAGTAACGACAGGACTGTAAGTTGGAGTATTGTAGTTGTCTTTGATTAAATCCATCGAGTACGATACCATTGAGTAGGTTGTATGACGAAGTAAATATTTTAATCTATTTTTCAGTCCTCTGTTTTAAGTATGAAGCTATTGATAAAATTCAGTTTTATACAGTCACCTATGCCATCATAGACTTACGTGTCAACCTCAGATTGGCAGCGAGCGATCTTAAAGCTCACCTGAAAGGCTAATTTAAGTCCACCATTGTCGGCAATGTTCTCCGCTAAGGTCTTCATTCCATCAACCTATTTTGTTAAAACAGATATGTTTGAATTGTCCGGCATTCCCTAACGATGTAAAAGACTTTTTAATAAAGTGACTTGCTAAAACGGACTAGTGAAAGTCAACTAATAGTTTCTCAGGTATCGAGAACGGTTTTATTATCATTTGTGAAGTTAACGGTCACTTGAGACCAAACCACGCTATCCCTAGACTCATTGGCGTCTTCGATTCATACGACTTGTAGGACAAATTGCCGAATGTCCATGACGATATTTCTCAGCTAAAAATTAAAAATTGAGGGTGGTAAAGAGCGAAGGGTCATCAAGCATCACTCAACACTTGAAATTGTTTCTCTTCTTCTTTCAGTGTTCAGTTCTTCACTTCTTCAACAACTACGGTAACTTTCGAGTGAGTTTATTCTTCCATTGGTTGAACAAGTTCCACGACCTGGCTAACACGTCAGTTCCTTTTGATTCATTGCGTAATTAATTATCGCTCAGTGACACTCACCTTCTCTCCCTGCACAGTGAAGTTTGCGTACTGTTTCACCATACATGAAGCACGCTTCTGAAAACGAGCCAGCGATCCATTCATCCACCAGTTAGCAAGATTACCGTACTTGTCAAAACGCCTTCCTATTAAGTATAGGTTGAATAATTAGGAAGTGAAGGATATTTCCCCGTTTCTCTGTAGTAACAGAGCATAAAAGGTCAGATTTTAATTCTTTTGTAAAAGCATCCGTGATAAGTGTTAAAAAGTATGCTGTACGTTACGGAAATACCTTTGCTGTCAAATCCATGTGTTAGTTCATGTCCCATCACCACTCCAATAGCTCCGTAGTTTAAATATCTCGAAAAGAAAAAAAACATAAATTTCAAAAACACGAGAATACTTTTTAAAGACATGTTTCGGCAAGACTTATGCCATCTTCACTTTACAAAGTGATGTTTGTAAGGCTTTAAATAGGAATTATAGTATGAGTAAATTAACTAATTACAATGACGATATGTTAGATGATTAATTACAATGACAGTGTGTTGTGTGAAGATCAACGGAGGCGGTATCAGACGATAATTACTAGCAGAGGAAAGTGTTGATATGTTGCATTTGTGTGTTTAATTCTGGTTTTCTATTTTGGATGTGAATAGCTTCTTTCAATTTGAGTGTGTAAGTGGTTTTGGCCGAATCTAAAATTTTAAAGCAGTTAGGTGTGTAATGGTTTTTGCAGTTTGTAGAGTTATTGAGGTGTTTAAAGACGTGAGAATTTCGATCAGTTAGGGTGTGCTCTTTGATCCGCGTTGAGAAATGGCGAAAGGTTTCACCAATGTAGCGGGAATTACATCCCGCACAAGTAAATTCATAAACTACGAATGATTTAAGAGCTGTGGGAATCGGGTCCTTGAAACTGAAAAGGTTTTGATTTTGAAAGTAGAGAACACTAGTTTGATGTTAAGGTCTTTACAGAAACGTTTACACAATTGTCTTATTTTGATTTGGGTAAGTCTAGAATAATTACCAATGTAAGGGAGTTTGAGATAGTGGATATTGGTATTTTCCGTGTTGTTGGAAACATTTTTGTTGGGGTTTTGTCTGGGTGTCCTTAAATATTGTTTAGTGATTTTGTCAATAAAGTGAGAAGGAAAACAATTACGTTTGAAAATTTCTGGCAGTTTGTTGAGATCTTTGTTTAAGCCGGCGTTGGTGTTGTTAATTTTGAATGTCCTGTGAAGGAGAGTGCGAATTAGACCTGTTTTGTAGTTTAGCGGCGTGAAACTGAAAAAATTTGTTAATAGTCCAGTATAGGTTTTTTTGCGAAAGACAGAAGTGACACAAACGTTGGACGAATTATCTACTAAAACATCAAGGAAGGGGAGTTTACCATTTAACTGTTTACCATTACACACCTAACTGCTTTAAAATTTTAGATTCGGCCAAAACCACTTACACACTCAAATTGAAAGAAGCTATTCACATCCAAAATAGAAAACCAGAATTAAACACACAAATGCAACATATCAACACTTTCCTCTGCTAGTAATTATCGTCTGATACCGCCTCCGTTGATCCTCACACAACACACTGTCATTGTAATTAATCATCTAACATATCGTCATTGTAATTAGTTAATTTATTCATGCTATAATTCCTATTTAAAGCCTTACAAACATCACTTTGTAAAGTGAAGATGGCATAAGTCTTGCCGAAACATGTCTTTAAAAAGTATTCTCGTGTTTTTGAAATTTATAACTGTCCTTTTGCTAACCAGAAGTTTTAAAAAAAACATACCAGTAAACAACGTATCCAGTAGTTAAGACGAAGAAAAGTATTTTCGTTAAATTACTGAGTTTTTCAGTAGAAAGTTCTGTCGGAATGTACTTCTTATTTGGGAAGTTAAATAGCTTCATGTTGTGTCACATTACATTATGTTGAATGATGTGTTGCAAGGTAGCGCACAATGACATGATATTTAACATATGTGACATTTCATAGTCTGTTATATTGACTTGCAATTTATCATGTTGTATGTGGTATTGAATTGGAGTTTATTGAGTTGTATTTATGGTTGTTATGTTGTGTCGTGCCCAGCTGTGTTGATGTATTATTTGAACCAAATGGCTGTCGTACTACATAATCGCAGTAAGCATAAAGTCTGATTTGGCATCGTGTCATATACCAGGAACAGTGAAGTGTATCATATGGTACAACGGTTCCGTATGCTAAGTATGCTAACGGTATCGAATCGTAAGCATGGTATAGTGTGGTATTGCATGTGTTCTGTTGCATCTTAATTATTGTATACCTGGTATGGTACATCATATAGTGTATCATAACATCCTATACAAGGTGTTGTATGATATCCCGTAGGAGATATTGCATAGTGTCGTATCGTATTGCATCGAATTTCATCGTATGTCAGGTATCATTCGGTAATATAGTATCGTATCGTATATCGTGGCCTGCTATAGTAACATGTGGTATAGTATTGGGCTGTACTGTGTTACCTTGCAATACGTTATGTCACGTCCGACAAGCTTCCCCAGTGTACTACACCTGAGATAATGAAGACTGATTGTGCTCTGTTCTGTTTACTTAAAGGCATCTCACTGTTATTTTAGAACTTCTGTTGCTACTGCTCGTCAGAAACTTACTTGGGCCATGATGGTTCGAAGAAAGGTTTTTGTAAGATGCCGAGAGGAAATGCTGTAGAAAACAAGCATGGAAAGATAGACATAAAAATACAACATCAAAGCGATAGTCAACAGTATTAAATCCCTTACTCTGATCAGTGAGAACAAACATGATAGTTCTATGGCTTGCTTACCTATATAATTATTTGGTGTGTTGTAGTAAGCGTTTACTTCAGAGGGAGTCAAATGCCACCTAACATAAGAAGTTGACCATCAGTTACCTTGTTTCTCCTCGTTTTATTTTACTTTAATTTTCTAAAGGTTAATTCGTGCGGTCCTAATTAAATATAGTTGAAAGCCCTTGAGTTAATATGTTTTTCATGAACTTGAAAACCTTTGAGTTCAGATTTGGGTCCTTGAAAGCTCTTGAAAGTTTCACTGTGGAGTCCTTCCTTCCTTCCTTCTTGCCTGCTTTCCTTCATTCATTCCTTTCTTCCTTCGTTCATTCCATCCACTCTTCCTTCCTTCCTTCCTTCTTCCATTCCTCCCAATCTTTCTTTTTATTTTATCAATTATCTCTTTTATTCTTCAGATCGGCTAATTCATTTCCATTTCACCAGCTTCTGGTCTCAAATTCAAGCCTCACAGGAATTCTTATGTAAATTATTTTCAATTTGGTGCTACTCACTCGGTTCTTTCCACAAGTTGCGCTCGTTTGCTCATCATTTTTTCATGATAGAATCTTCGAGCATCCAAATAGTTCTCAAAATGTTCCTCTTTTTTCATCGTCAACTGTGAAGGGACACAACGATACAACATACAGTCAATTAAATAGTTCTTCATGTGTGGAAATCGCTTTCTTTAGTCGGTTTTCAAGAGAGATACCTACGTATGTTTCTATGTTTAGGGTAACTCGTCTTGCTAACTATAGACGGACTTAAACCCCATGGCGAATTAATTACTTTGCACTGGGCGATTCTAAGCAATCTCTCACAATTTGTCTAACTTGCTGGTTTGAGGAGCATGAAATCTCTTTAGTCTGTCAAAACATCCAGTACTAAACCTGTAGGTTGTTTTTCTTATCGTGACCACTTATTGTGATCTAGCAGAACCATTTTACATTCTTATTATTGACCACCCAAACGGTCACGTTATTGCCCTCACGTTTCCGTAGTAAATATCCAATTTGGCAAAATCTTCTATCCAGTTGGGGTATCCAATCATTTCTACCACAGCATTTAACTAGGAAACAAAAAATAATATTGAGTGTTATGACAAGTGCTTAAAAAGTTTATTTTATTTTTGAATAAATTTTTGTCTGTTTGATTATTCTACCTTCAACAGATTTTATGTTTTAGGGAATTGCCTCATCCTGTTTTTGAAATTGCTCTAACTTTTCCCTCCGTCAATGCTTTTCTCATATGTTAGCTTCTTCATCTATTTTTACCTTCTCTAAAGCCTTTTCTTTTGTTTTTTCATCCATCCATTCTGCTTTTGGGATATTTTCCTCAAACGCATGTTTAAGGAAAGCAATCATATCAGAAGCCTGCGAAACAGAATCAAATGTGTTGATATGAAAGGGAACGTGATCAGAGCTTCCTTAACAGGGTTACTTGTAGTTTTCGTCGTCGAAATGTTTATCATTGCTACATCAACTGAGGTTTTTTCGCGGTGAACGTTTGACGGGTTTTGAAATTATTTCGCATGAATGTTTGGTGGTAAGCAGATTATGGAGTTATAAGCAGTATAATGTGAAATTGTTTTGATCTTTCCCCTCAATAAACGTCTGGTAATTTTCATTCATACCTCCAGCTTCGCCTCCTTTCCTCCTCTTTCTTTCACGTACAACATTCCAGTTGCAAAACCAAACAAGGTCTCACTCTTTGCTACACATTCTGTTGGTGACGGTGCGCTTGGCTGGGAGCCTTTTTCAGCCATCTCAAACACGTCGTTAGCGTCTCGGAAAGGTTTGGAAAGAAGATGGACAAGAGGTTTGATCAAATGCCATACCATGTAGTTTGCAAGGACCCTAATTGTATAGAAGGTGGTTAGAAATGTCAGTTATTGCCTAAATTCTCATTCATAATGCCGTGAATTTGGCCAAATATTTTAACCGAAATAACAACCATGATTCTAGTCACTCTAGGTAATTTGTAATTAGTTCTATGTATTTTTGTCTTTAATACGCCGAGCTTTCGTCCCGTTTGCCCGGCACGTCTTCAAACACAAAAATATACAGGGAAGTAAATATAAATTACTTAGAATAAACCTGTTACTTCATGGATACCCAAAGTTTCAAAGAACAAACCATGATTCCTGTTGTTCCATTGTAATGTGTTCCGTCCTAATTAATCTTGCCCAATCTTATCAGATCCAATTATTTATAATTTTATTTGGTTCAGTTTCATTCTGTTCCATCTAATCACATTCCATTGCTATCGCTGTCTGTTTTATACCTCTCAACATAATTCGTCCTTCTACTCTGTCCTGTTCTGTTGTGCTTTTCTTTCATCTGTTCTGCTTTGTTTATCATCTTACCTTAGTTCAACCTTTCATGCCTTGCTTTGCTATACTCTGCTAACTTACCTTCTTTCTGTCTTGGTCACTAGTTCAGACATATTTCGTAGGTAGTGAGGTGTATACACCACTACTGGCTCCGAGAACGTTACTGGTGACGTAAAAATATTGTTCATGTAGTCCATCCAAGGTATCTGTAGTTCAAAAAGTCATTTCAGTGTGGTTTCAGGGTTTACGCTTCTTGCAGTTCGATGGTTGACTTCAATTAAAAGAGCTTACTGTTAGGTGCGGTTTTCTGCAATCAATAAGTCAGTTTGAAGGATGGTGCCGTAATGCATTTGAGACTTAGTTTTTAGGTTAAACGCCATCGAAAATGAGATTCATTGCGGCTATTTATGTTTTGAATGACTCTTCCTTCAGCCTTTATTTTTGTATACTTCTCTATCTGCAACTTTCTGCATGAGCACAATTCATTTTTCAAACTTAACACCTGAATAATGTGCGTTCTTCGGGACCAACCACCACCCTTTTTATCATGTTAGCTACTTTTTGCAGAAAAATATATTTACCAAAATAATACCTGTAGGAAAAGGGATCATTCATGTAATGTGGTCAACTAAAAAGTTGCAGGTGAAAAAAAATACCTCCTCAAAATCATGCCCCCACAAGCGCAAGTAGTCAAATGGTTGGTCCTTTCTTATTCATTCATGTTCCTTTTGCCTTACCGATGGCGCCATTTGTTGTAAGTCTGCGATAGTCATCTTGTTGTAGATGTTCTCACTGTTCCTTAACTTTACTTTTGGTTCGTAAATCTTCGCCAAGTTTTTCTCAAATTCCAAGACCTCTGTCATTTCTTTTTCAACCTTAGCTCGATCCTTTGCACCAAGCAAAGTCCCAACTGTAACCATGAAGTCTTTGTAGGCGACTAATAACTGTTTTGAGAAGAAAAACTTCAAGATTATTTCCTAAGAAATACGAGTGAGAAGTAACCTGACTTTCATTGCTTAAGATAAAACAGGAAAAGATTGTTTCACTGATCTGAGTATTAAGAAACTTTCTTGCTCAAAATGTCCATTTTTATTATTATTGCCTTTGTACAACTGTCTGTATGCCTTTCCTCTTGTTTGTACCTGTCCACCTATCTTCCTTTCTGTCTGCCTGCTTGCATTTTTGCCTTTCTATCAGTGTATATGACTTTTTGTCTGTCTATCTGTCTGTCGGTCAGCTCGTCTGCCCGCCCTTTTGTCTGTCGGTAGGCCTGCCTGCCAGTCTGTTTGTCCGTCTGCCTGCCGGCCCGTCTCTCTGTCTGCCTGTCTGTCTGTCTGTCTGCTTGTCTGTCTGCCTGCCTGTCTGTCAGTCACCCTACCTGCCTCCCTGTCTACCTTGTCTGTTTACTTTCTATTTTATCTCCAATATTCCAAGCGAAGCATGTGTATCATTATACATTTTCTTATAAAACCTCATCTGACCTCCACTCTACATTGTCAGTACAAAGAACATTTTGTATTTTTAAACATTTTATTGCCTTATTTCATTCGCCTCGCTCACCTTGTCATCTTTCTTTCTTTCGTAGTATTCCTCGTCAGGCAAAGTGATTCCAGCTTGCTGAATCTAGTCGTACGACGAAAGGAAACAACATTAAGTAGATCTTCATTCTGTTCTCATACGCATACAATGATATTTAACCTTGTTCTTATGTGAGGTAAGTGAAAACAATGAGTTAAAATGTGATGGAATGATTTCTTCTGATGGTCATTCCAGTGGTTATTGAGTAATACACTCTGTTGGTGATAGAATGCCAACAAAAAGTTGCGTGGGGTGAAAACACGCGGAGGAGAGCTAAGTTGAAAAGGGGTGTGACACATGCTAAGGGAGTAAAAATTGATTTTAGAGTTTCGACTCTCTCTTAATAATTTTATCAGGGCTGATTATCTGGTAGGGTTAAGGGGACACGTCCTGCTCAGCCTTGAAGTTAAAGTGTTAAAGCTTTGCGTGTTTGAAGTATTCCTGAAAGATAACCTGTGAAATGTGTATACAGGAGACATTAAACATGTACAGAGATTTGTTGCGCCGTACTGCAACAACAATACCTGTATTTTTTGGAACTGGGGTTCCGAATTAGTACTTCACTCTTACCTGAATTATATTCCGTGATGAATCCTTATCATCTGGGCCTACAAACATGTAAAACAGGGGCATGCTTTTGAGTTTGTGGATCTGCGTTAGGGCTTGTCCGAAATTCCATGCCTCAGGATTCCACAAAGTATTTGTGACGGTCCATGAGCCCACAAGCTTAATAAGGTCTTGGAGCGGTCCCGCACCTTTGGACTCGATCATCGACTGATCAAGGCATGACGCATAGTAAGTAGCTACTTTCTGGACAGCTGAGCTTTGGTGAGCCTGCAGGTCTCCTCTATCGAGAACTCTCTTCAGGATTCTTTGGTTGTTCTCAGCGACACGGTGAAACGAGGTGAACTTTGATACTCCCATAGGTATTAATGTATTTCGTTCCCAAGCCCCACAGGCGTAATCGTAAAAATCGTCACACGGATTCACCCGCTCGTCGACGTAGTTTGATAGTTCGTTGGCTGCCTCCACGCAGGCCCTTGTCAGGCACACGGGCTTGTCTTTATGAAAGAATGGTAACCTCATGTGGCTTTTATAAAGAAGCAAAAAGGTCAGAAACAAGGTTGTCAAGACGAAGACACTCAGCGCTGTCGTAACACGACGTTCGTAGATCGTCCACGTCCGGCGCTTCCGTCGACGTCGAGAATTGTCGTAATCTTTTTCCAGTTGGGACATCCAGGCGTCATCCTCGTCTGTTTCTCCATCGCTGTCGTGATTCAGTACGCACTTCGTGACGTCTTCACGATACGCTTGTGAACTGATTTCGTCGGAGAAACTAATTTTCGTCCATTTTCCCGAAGGTGAAGGCCATAAGGAAGACATCATTAAAAGCAAACTTGTCTTTAAGAAACTAAGTTATCTACAAAAAGGATTCTCTTTGACTGGATTCTGGTGTACTTTGCAAACCTCAGGTTTACCTTTTCACTCTTTTCCAAATGATCTGGCGAAATGAATGAGCTTTCTTTTTTCGTGCGATACTTCAGGAGTCTGTGTCACACTATTCTTTTAGCCCAGCTTTACTGTCTTCTCCTTCAACTTCTTAAACCACAAACACAAATCTTGTGCTTTATAAGATATATCATGCGCGCTCCCGTTATTTCAAAGAATTCCTTGTAACTTTGAGTCAAAAATTACCTTTTGATTTCGAACTCGGTTTAGTTTCTTGCCTCGATAAATCGTTGGTTGTTGCTCGGTTTACGGCGAACTACTTAACTCTGAATCTTTTCCCTGACTAATGCGATATTTCCTCTGTTAGTGCGTACAAATGAAGAGTCAATTTGACATCGTTTTAAATTCAAAGCCAGTTGTCGCAATTCGATACCTCTTTATTCGTAGTTAAAACCAGTAATAATTCAATGGGGTTCTCAGGCACGGCTTGTTTACATTCACTTCTTCAGGAGATCTTCCGTGATATCTTTTCCGTTCTAGTACACGACTTTTCCAGGGCTACCTTCGTTCGGATTCCTATCTCATTTATAACATTCCCTCCCTGACAACTTTGTCTTCTTCAAGAGATTTCTTCGTGTACAAATTTCCTGCTGGGTTCATTGTGATTTTACTTTTTGTTCGTCGTTAAAACTAGTTCAACCTTAAAACTTCAGTCACCTGCAGTCATTAACTGGGATCATAAAGATGAGTCACAAAGCGATATCAAAGTCACCCGTTGTCACGCCGTCTAAAGCGACTGGTGACAATAAATGGTCTTCGATGCCCCGCCGCTGACCAAAATTTTAAGATTAATTGGGTCTGCGAAACACCAACTCAGTGACGTAGTACGTTTTTCGAGGATCCTGGAATATGTTCCATGATTTTGAGTTTGACTTCCCACATAAAGTGAGTGGTTTGATCCCGGGAAAATAAGTACGTTTTGGTGAAAATTGATGGTCTGGACTAAAGATGTCTCTAGAAAGACTCTGTGGTGTTTTTTTTGACCGACGTTTTGACGCCCTCAGCGGCGGTAATCTTTCAGCGTCAGCTGTGACTCTCTCACCATAATTAGGTGTCTGCGACCCAGATGAGGTGACCTCCTCTTGTAAGCAAACGCCCTCCGTAAGCCACCATCATCTGTAAACGACCAACCTCCGTAAGCGACCACCTCTCGCATATGACCACTCCCGTAAGCAACCACCTCCCGTAAGCGACCACCGTTCGTAACGAACCACCTCCCGCAAGCAATCACCTCCCGTAAGCGACCACCTTTCGTAACCAACCGCCTTTCGCAAGTGACCACCTCTTGTAAGTCATCACCTTTCCTTGAAATTCTGGGTGGTCGCTTCCAAGAAGTACGAATGAGACTGGATCACTGCGTAATTTTCGTTGAAGAATGAAAAAGTATGGAGCGCTGGAAACGTGGAATTTCAATGTTGGACTATAGTTCCGATGAACCTGCAGGTCTCGGTTGAGTGAAGCAGTGTGATCAATCTTTTAGAGTTCTTATCTTGCCTTGTGTGTCCCTTCTTTAACCTCAGAATGGTCTGCATGTTAGCATATTTAGCAAATTCATTAGGGACTGCGTTAAAATAATTGTAATCTAATCGTTTTCCTCCAGGCAGTTAACGACAATAAATGATCTAGTTGACGACGTGACCTCTGACTCTGTATTATTCTGACTGAGTATTAATTACGAAATGATTTATGAGGCTTTGTTATCTTCTTGGCAACAGGGTTGTTCTTATCTCGGCGGCATTCACGATGAAGTTACAGTTGAAGGTTCATTAAAGTTTAAAAGAACACCGATATTCAATTTGTCTGTTGTAATCCTTCGCTATTTACAAGTCATTTTCCCTTCGATCTTGTTGCGTATTGCAAACCTTACGAAGGGACGTAACAGATGGAAATGAGGACAATTTATCGAAAGAAAATAAGGCTGGTCAAAATTTAGAACAAAGGAAATTAAACCCTAGTTACTTTTTATCTTTAAGGGATCACTTGTATGAAAAGGATTAACTTTAATTAATGGTATCCTCATCTTCGTAATTAATTTTTTTGTATCAAACCATCATCAAAAGTTTTGTACAACAGGTTCCAGGTGTGCGTTACATTTTATCGAGAAATAACCGGCGGTCGACAAACGCGGCTTATCCCAACCGAATCAAATCATGCGTGGAAGTGATTTACAACAGTTGATAAAAATAAATAATTCGCATTTGCTGCACTAGTGTGAAACTTAAGTCCTGTTCATCAGCAGAACTTTTCACAAGCCAAACTTGTTTCGTATTTGGTTGGAGTCAAGTAAAGAAAATCCCACCTTTCTGTGGTCAAAGCCAAACACATTTTAGCCGCGTTTCACTTGGCTAAAGAAAACACTCTAGGCTTTTAAAGTAGAGACTATAAATACAAGATTAAAATACAAGATTTAGATATAAGATTTGAATATATGATTTAGGCACTGAGGATAGAATTGTTACGCCGAAAGGGTAGCTAAATCCTTTGATTTTTAGATCAACATTCCGATCGATGATTTATTCACTGTGAATACTCTGCATGGCTATGGCTGTTTCTTTGTTTTTCAAGGTAGATTATCGTGTTTACGCTGTTGATTAATTTATTATTTATTTATGGCTTGAAGTCCTTGCGGTGGGCGGGCTCCAAAGATTCCCTTACTTAATTACTGTCAGCCTGACACAACACTTCAGGGTCGAAAACAGCGTCTGCTTGTTTTTCTTTCTCGGTGCAGATAAAAACACAGTTTATGTCAGAGAATCACCAAAGGTTATCTTCATCGACTGAAGATAAAGAGTGACACTGAAATGTTTGCAGTGTCCATATTTTGACCAGACGACACATCTTTATCTTTTCAAACGTCTTTGCTTCTCTGCTTTCGCCGACTAATGTTATTTTAACTTAGTCTAACTACTTAGCGGAAACCCGAACGTGAAAGGCAATCCAGAAGAACGCAGGAACAACCGCCAACCGATCAATAAACGCATAGACGCAAAACAACAAAGCAACATCCGCAATAATTATTATCACTTAACTTGGTTTGGAAATACCGAAAACAGCGTGTTTAATTATGTTTCAAAATAAAAATGGGTTATTTATGAAGTTGCTTTCTGAGGTTTTCATGGTTTCTATTAGAACGTCGAATTGAACTTCCAAATTATTGGAAACTGTTTTAAAGTATTTCTGAAAAACTTAGCAGGAAAGCAAAGATTCCTGGCTCGAACTTTTGTTCGACCATTTTATAGTTGGTGGCATGAGAGTCGGATGGAAATCGAAAAAAAGGAGAAAATGATATTTCAACTGAAACAAACTATTATTTCAATTTTTGACAGTTGAGGAATGGGTTTTCAGTTGTTTTTCATTGAGTCTGGCTAGTGAAGTCTTCATGTTTAGGACGGGCGGATGACGAGCTTCCGGTCAAATTACCCACTTTTCAACCTCGGGCAAAACTAAAACGAATAAAAGACAAACACAGTTCGATGTCGTATGTGTGGACTTTCTCGCCAGATCATAGTGAAAAGAGCAGATTCAATCGGTTTCTCAGGGTGGTGACGTATATGTGTATGTGTGTATATGTGGATATGGATATGGATATGGATATCAAGTTTTAAAAAAAACTTTATTTTTATAGTCAACGTTTCGGAGACCAGCCCCTTATATGAATGGGTAGATCCTCGAAACGTTGATGATCCAAATAAATTTATTTTAAAAATGTTTTCGAGATTGAACTTAAAAACTTTTGGTGGAGGAAGGTTTTATGATCCAAATTTTTTATGCACATATACATACACACTTGCACATACACATACAGGACGTAGCAATTGGAAGAGCCAGAAGAGCTTTGCCTTCAAGAACCTTTTAATAGTCAATAAGTCATCTCTTCTTCCCTACTAATTTATCTAACATTCCTGCAAAGGCGGAGGAGCTTGGAAGAACTTTTCAATGAGCTTGTCACTCACGCGACTCTTACCAGAATTTAGTCGTCTAGCTAGATTTCAACATTCCTAGTGATAAAGTCTGGCATTATTTGAAAATCAGATTTAAGTTCCACATGAGAAGGTGTTGATGGAAAACAAACTATTTCGAGTTCCTTGGAGAGAAAAACTGTCATTATAATTGAGACATGCTACTTTATCTCCCATCTGCCGAATTAACGGTTCTTTGGAACTAGATCTCCACGCTGATCGAGGTCTTGATTTTGGCCTACATGTGGAATGTTTACAATGTTATAGGCCAGGCCTTGAGGACATATTACCTTCCAGACATGTCAACCATGAAAGCGCTCAACGTTTCATCCCGAAGAAGACCGTCACTCGAAAAGTGAGTTTTTACGATTTTTAGTTTCGAAAGTTGCTCAAACTTTAGGTTACTCATTGGTCATCTGGCACTTCCAACGCGACAATCTACTTTTATGTAATTTTGTACACTTTCAGACAAGTACAGTTGCTGTCGAGTTGCATAGTTCGCCGCTTAGAGGTCTTTGGAAACAATGACCTTCATCACATCTGATGACCATTGATATACTGACTGTATTTTACAAAAAATAGTGAAGACTTATAAAACGCGCATGAGAATTAATCAGTTGCACAAATTAAACAAATTTCCAATCTTCTCTGACGAAATCGAATTATGAATGTGATAATTGTGTTATTGTATTGCACAGCTCTCGGAGCCAAACTAGGTCTACTGGTCGATAGATTGCATGTCCAAACCTCTGTACTATTACCCTTATGAGACATGGTTTCATTGACGCAGACTTAATATGTTGGACAAAACAAAACCCACATTAAGCTACAGTTACTGTTTTTAAGCAAACTGTTAGTCATGTGTCATAATCGTTAAGTGGGCATAATGGTTGCTTTTTGGTACAATTTGAACCACGACTGAAAAATTATCTGTAAAATTTAACGGCAAGTTCAAGAAGGCCGATGAGACAAAGAAGAATCGGCATCCCCTTTTTTATGTTCCTCTGCCCAACGGCGCACCCAGGATGTTCGTAGGGGGGGGGGCCTAAAACAGTAAGCGAACCCCCATTAGGGGGCCCTGGAGATATGCTCCCCCAGGCATATTTCATATTTTAAAGTCTCAACAAGGCCAATTACGGGATTATTAATTAACAGTCCTTGTACACAACACACTAGTAAGATGGCAGAGAAATTATACCATTTCACTGTCGTCTTTCCGAGGTATCGTACCTATCGCTTTTCATTTTACGTTACATTTTCTGGTATTTCTTTCATGGACGCAAATAGAAATCATTTTAGTGGCTGCTAAGGGAGGGGCTTAAACCTCCTTAGCTCACCCCTGGGTGCGCCACGGCCTCTGCGTCCTTAAAATTTTTGATTTGTTGAAGTGCTAAGTGAAAGGACTTACAACGTGGATTATACACTACATAATCCCGAACTAGTCGGAAGATTTTGCATTTTGATCCCGCCTCGTTGCCATGAAAACCAACAGTAACCCAGAGGATTCCGAAGTTAATATAATTCTTAATAAATTGGAAATGATCAAAATTCGTCTGATTACTTTGGAAGGCTTGGTGTAATTTACGCAAAACAGTCACAATTCTCGATTTAAGCTACACGTCAGGAATCTCAAGCTGTGTTTTCGCCCCACCGATTTATCAATTACAACATTCCCAAGTAGATTTTCTCATGGATCTACTCAAGCGACTTAGGTAATTGGATGTTTTCGTAATTAAAACTAATCTGTTATCGGACCCAAGTACTTTGGTTCGTTTACCTGTAAAGAAACTCAATGAAATAAGCGAGAAAAGGAGGTCATTAGTGCTGCTCTTCGTACCTTCGTTGCCTACTAGAAGCAGTTGGAAAAAGAACTGGAACGTAATACTTTCTCCAGGTTTAAACTGACAGGAGAAACGGCAAAAGAAAAGGACCTGTTTTAGTTTGTGAAAGGCTTCAGTTTTGGTTTGATCATGTTACTCAACCAACTCAAAAATGGCATAGGCAGAACCATTTTCGGATCTCAAAACAAGTCTTTAGCTGTGAACATCGAATATCATGGAAACGTTACGACGTCGAGAATCCTCATTTGTTTTGGTTTTTTCTTCCTGGAATGGATCGTATCGGGAATGTAAAATTCTTGATCAACTTCGGCAAAAACTTAATGTCAGGGACTGGTTGTTATTGATAAAAAAAAGAGTTAATCGGTGCTGTTGGGTAGCTTAAATCTTATGCAAATTGGAAGATTTAAATATCAAATTCTTCCACACCGTCAACTTTAAGCGAGTTGAAGACTGAAAGACTTTTCATGACATTCCTGTCTTTCACGCACAGTCCGGCCATAGTAATTTTCCTTGAAAACACGCCTCCAATGGACCAATGAGCTCTAAGCAAGATACATTCCCACCGTAAAGCTACGGGTATGCAGGGACTTGTCTACAATAAGCTCAACTGGTACTAGATTCCTAGCGTTCAAATGGCCATCAAGGCTAATCCAAGATTATGAGTTAATCTGCCATTTTATTCCGACAGATATTTCTCACCGCAGTCCTTAAAAATAAGAAATATATGAAAGCTTGCCACGTTTTGATATTATGATAGGAAAAGCCAAAATGTTGCGAGGGCAGAGAAAAACCTAAGAAAATCCGGTCTACTGGGAGAGCTTTTCGAAAACCAAGCTAAATATCCTAACTCCCAAATGTTTAAATTAAAGAATCCAAACGTAAGAAACCTGGCCTCATATGTTTCTTTTATGAAGATAAAAGTAGCAAGAAAAAACGAGCCATAAAAAAATTAAAACTTTCTCCTGGTTTGCATACGGCATCACAGGCAATGAGGTTAGAATTTTTTTCCACATTTATTTCATTTCATTTAGTCTTTTTCACTCTTTCAACTGAATTGGAAGAATTTGATCGTGGAAAAACACATTCAGGACATGCAAAAAACACGTTACAACGGTACCGTCGGTTCATCACAGAAACTTCCTTGATAAAAAAAAAAAATTAAAAAAAAAAAAAACCTTTGTCCACCACCTATGGGCTGCGGTTAACGTCAATGGGAGGTGCAGCGTGAGCTAGCGGAAATGATGGACGTAAAATGTGCCAGCTTTCACACAAACGTGACTGCACCAGACGAAGACCATTTAATGAAGTAATCATGGACGCTTGCCTCTCTACTGAGAAAGTTCGTCATCGCAAGTGCGACTTCAGGTCCATGTGACTCAAACCAGATAGAAATCTTTTGTTAATGGGAAGGTGTGACTGAGTACATTTAGACGTACGGGTGATCGATGGATACACTTGGTGAATGCCATTCGTTCGTCGAGCATCGCTGGAAAACCGGCATCTGTTTGAATTGTTTTCGAGACAAAAGTAAACATGAGCTTAATCCTAGTAACAACGAACCGCAAATGAGTGATACAAAGAGCCGTCTTCACGGTGCCCTGTCTTCCAGATGTCTTAAGTTGAACGCTTCGGATTTTGACTCGCAACAGAGGGAACGCGCAAAGGCAATCGACAGCGCGGGAAGATCTGGCTTTTTTGGGACAAGTACTTATTCCATATTGTCTGAAGATGTTGACAATATTGAGGGATTTATGCGAAACGTAATATCTATTGATATTACCAATCAAAACACCCCAAGCCAATCAAAACACCCCGAAGGGGCTGACGAAGATATTGGACCCCTACTTGGTTTGACAAAAAACGAGAAATGCAATTTCAAACGGCTGGGTAAGGACGTCGGTGTAGAAGGTCGAACGCAGTCGAACGAAACTAGCGAAGTGAGAAACGGTGAGAGCGTCTCGTACAGGGAAAATCCGTGTATTCCTTCAAACTCTTTATGTCATAAATCCGGATACCTAGGATCTGATCCGACCACTTCACAACAAAATCGACAAAAACAAGAGACAGAAAGACAGGAATTTGACGAAATTGAACACAGACCTAGCCTTGGACAAAAACATTTAGGAACTGGGCCAAAAACCGCTGGGAATTCCCGGTGTTTGGATAGCAATTTACCCCACGGATGTGTCCTTGACTGTGTGGAGTTTTTTTCATTTGATACTATCAAAGACGAAACGAACCAGACAAAGATCAATGATAACCCTGACCGTGACACACAGACCGGGTTAGGTAACGAGTCCGGGCACAACTCTGGGAAGAACTTGGACCGGCCAATCGTCGACATGGTCATACTACAGGGCAAGGAAGTAGATAAAGAATCAGGTGTTGTCGGGAAGAATTCAAGTCATCACTACGGCGGCAGCAATGCGATTGGCAACAAAAATTGGCCTGAAATTGATGCAGAAAGAGAAGAAATATATCCTGTGAATAGCGACGTCGGAAGCAGAGGAACTAGAGAACGACAATATACTATCCCACACGAATTTAAAGAGGAAACGCAAACAATAGTAACTTATGCAAATGTTGTACACGAACGCAGGTTGTCAGAACCACATCGTCACGTCTTCGAGCTCGTTCGTCTAAGTCGGAATAACTCCATTGACTCAACGGACGAGACTTTTTCGACCCGAATTCAGAAAAAGTTTCAAGGCGACTATGAGTGTATGTCAAGTCCGGATAGTATTTCTACTTCCAGTAGTAACAGGAGTAGTAATACTGGCTCTTTACACAGTAACTATTCGCCAGACAGCCTGTCGTTGGCTTCGTTTGCAGCTCGGTTCAACTTCGGGAAAGGCGAAGGAGGCAAGCGCTGTAGCCAAGCGAGCTCAGCGTCACAAGATTCCGGTCGCCAATCTTGGACCAAAACAAGAGACAGTTTCGACTTGAGCGATGGTGGAAGCACGCAATTCGATAGACGAAGCCCCAGTGAACATATTTATCAAAATAATAGCGTCCTGGAACCGGATGTTGCCTTAAGTTGGAACCGAAACCAAGTGAACAAAATGGAGGAATTTCCACCTCCACTGCCTGAAAGACAACGTTGTCAATCTTCTTTTGGCACAAAAGCGCCAGGAGTCGAACTCATCATGCCCTACAAGGTTGTGGACCTGGAAGAGTTGCAGAAGTCCTTGGAAGACATAGAGCCTTACTCTGTTCACAATGGTTCTGATTCGGGAGATAAGGACCCTAGCGGCCAATATTTGGAACCCACACCGGACTTAGAACGGAGCTGGGCAGTACACCGGGACGACGACTATAGGCCTGTCTTACCACCAAAGCAAAGAAGTTTGTCCCAGACTAAGTGCGATTCCAGCTGTAGTTCTGGGAGTAGTGCTGAAGGCGTTAAGGAAAGACCAACGCCACCGCCTAGACTAAGTTTGGTTGCTGTTGATGATCTCGTACTTGCTAGAGGAGCTAATGGACCGGAACTCACAAGCACGGATGAAGAAGCAAGCCGTAAGTAACGACGCGTTTTATATTGTTATAACTTACCACATTTAATGTTACAGTGACTATATTTTATCTGAGTGTAATATTAATATAGAGTATAATATTGGTTAATCTGTTGACTAAGGGACCAACTTATCTTTCACCATGGATTAACTGACCATCGAGTGTTAGATTTCACATATAACAGATATTTTAGTTGCATCGCTTCCCCTTTGTCCATAGTAAAACCCAACGAGCTGTTTACATCCAGAACTTCAGCCCCATGCAAAATCTTAATAAAGGCTGACAAAGAAATGTTTTTAAAATATTGTCTGCAATTAAATGACAACAATTGCAGTCTGGGACTAACTTTTGACATTTCAGGCCAGTTGTTGTGACTGTGGTTCTTCCATGTAAACTGCTTATAAATTGTAGCAAATTATTATCGGATAAAGTTCATTCTAGTCAATACAAGTACGTAATCGTATAGATAGGCATGGGTGTTCAGTATTGAGGGAATCCAAGTTATATAAACTGGACAATAAATCCATCTGGATTTTAGCTCATTACCAAATGTGAAGGAGCCTTACAGAAGTGCTGTAGAGAACTTTGTGTGTATGTAGTTGTTAAATATTTGGTGGTTAGGCTTAGGTAATCATTTAAAAAACAGAGAGAGGGAGAGAATTTATGGCTAATTTACTGATTCTGCCTGAGATTATGTTTATTATTTTATTCTGGCTTATCCCACTAACTTTATTCAGCAGTAAAGAGCCGCTACCTCAGACTACTCTTAGGAGAATTTGGTTAAAAAATTTCATCCTTGACTTACTTCTACATGAAGAAAGCCTAGTCGATGTAGGGTCAGAAATTATTTTCTTAAACTTACTAGAGTTTATAAATTGTAGCAAATTGTTATCCGATAAAGTTCATTCTAGTCAATACAAGTACGTAGTCATATAGATAGGCATGGGTGTTCAGTATTGAGGGAAGCCAAGTTATATAAACTGGATAATAAATCCATCTGGGTTTTAGCTCATTACCAAATGTGAAGGAGCCTTACAGAAGTGCTGTAGAGAACTTTGTGTGTATGTAGTTGTTAAATATTTGGTGGTTAGGCTTAGGTAATCATTTACAAAACAGAAAGAGAGACAATTTATGGGAAATTTATTGATTCTGTCTGAGATTATGTTTATTATTTTATTCTGGCTAATCCCACTAACTTTATTCAGCAGTAAAGAGCCGCTACCTCAGACTGCTCTTAGGAGAACTTGGTTGAAAAATTTCATCCTTGACTTACTTCTACATTATTCTTCTTTTGATGTTTAATCCTTGAGGACTGGTGGTTGCCATTGACCAGCCAAGAGAATGGTATAACTTGCAGGAGCACTGGGAACCTCTACAGTGCACAGCAGGGACGAGAGAGTTAAGCTGTGATGAAAATAATAGCAAAGTTCCTAAAAAGAACTAATCAAGACAATGTGTCTGGCAAGCTATTGTACTTTTATTAGAAAATTCATTGCACCTTGATCTCTCATTGTCCCTCATTCAAACCCTTATGATGTTGTGCGACCAAACTTACATTGCTAGTGAAATACACAATGGTTACTTCAAGTAGCTAAATCATTTCATTAGAGATTCTACGTTTTGAGTAGATTTTAGTCTTTAGGAACGCTACTAAATTACAGTAGACAGCGATACTCATGGGCACAGAAAATAATGAAATAATATTTTCTGTGCCTATGAGTATTGCTGTCTTCTGTAATTTAATAGCATTCCAGATGATGACTAAAATTTCTAATTAAATGATTTTGCTACTCAGAGTTGCCATTGTGGTGTGTTACATTAAAATACAGAGTGGTTCCCGTAATTTACGTTCTAACAAACTTTAATTCAACAATTTTTTTATGTCTCATAATCTGCCAGACACTGATATTCATAACCAGACTACATGATCCACCTGGTATTCCTATCACTACTAGTTCGAAAAATCGACCTTGATTATTTGACTACCTTTGGACGTAATGAAAGACTTTGTCAAACAGCTATCCAAACTTTTTGATATGTCAAGTTAAATGAGGTGCATCTGTGAGTGCTTTGTTGCCGTCTGTGTACTGAAGTAAACAGGCATATTGGACTGGACGGCGCGGAATGGCTAAACTTTTAATGCGAGGCGTAGCGATTAACGAAAGATAAACCGGTCTATTGATTTGAGTGTCGATGAAAATCAAATTTCTATGTCGATTGCGCCTTGTATTTGCATATTTTTGGCGTACTGTGTGTACAAACGTTTTGTGTCAATACACAAATTGACAATTTCATTTGTGAGCTCTGGCTAATTGTTTTCAGCGGGCCGAAAGAATTTGACCCGGCATTGACTGTCAAAATATTCACCTCAATGCTGAAAAACATGGCTGGCCATTTTCCTAAACAAACGTTCGCTAACTTCCCTGAAAACGCAATAATGTAAACATCCCCGAAGCACCTTCGTTCTCGAGTCTTTCGATATTAACTTTTGCGGAAGAGTTGCTATAAGCCTACTTGAACTGATCTTACAGGTCATTTACTAAAACTTCTATTTTGAATCCTGACCTTTCTCGTTGCTCGATTGAGCTTGACGAAGAATTTACAAGGACGTTCTTATTCTGACAAGAACGATTTCAACTAACTTCCTTCATCCATTACAGGATATCGAAAACCAAAACCTTGAGAGACTGCCGAAAGTTTTTTTTTAAAAAAAAATAGAAAATCTTGACGCGTTTCGATACGAGCGTCTTCGCTCTAAACATTGGAATTTTTTGCTTTTAGTATGTGCACTCCTTCAAAATTATGGACTTTTACACCTACGCAACATTATGCTTGTTTAATTGTTGTCGTTCGATGGCTGTCCTCATAACTTCATCTTGTCAATATCCAAAACATTAGACAATACTCCTTGAAGTCGCTGTTTGAATTTACTTGAGTTTTACAGTAATTCCTAAACGAATGAGTTTAAATTATTTATGTTCGCTTCCAATTATTGCCACGCCGAATTTATAACCTTTTAAGTCTGAATTTGTGATTGAAGTTTGCTCATTTGCGACGAAACGCAGTCAGGGCGATCTCTTTTTATACCATTTATCCCCTTTAAAATATTTACGGTCAAATACTTTAATAACCACCTGGAAACAAAGACACTAAGACCTACCTCTCTTTGGCGAATCATAACAAATTAATGAGGAATTTAACAGTTGGCAAAGAGACTCGATTT
Source organism: Heliopora coerulea (assembly GCA_030142905.1). Taxonomy (NCBI): domain Eukaryota; kingdom Metazoa; phylum Cnidaria; class Anthozoa; order Scleralcyonacea; family Helioporidae; genus Heliopora; species Heliopora coerulea. Next base: position 383,848 of record JASJOG010000020.1, read on the forward strand.
TGTTTCTCCCTAAGCTGAAAGTCGGCTTAAGGGGTTTCACGCGAGGAATATGCGGAACAAGAGTAGGCAAGTCCGCAGAAACAACTTTACCTACAATAATCATTCATGCCATTTCTCGAGATCATTCTCGTGTGCCAGACTGATTGGCACAAATTTGGAAAATTTTTGCAATTTATGGGGTGAAAGACTACCTTAACGAGAGAATGTCTCCCTTTATTAGTTGCTTGTCAAATTAAGTTCATGACGTAGGTTGGGCGATTGTAGCACCCGATGTTTGCCAAGTTTGTACAACTTTTCTTTTTTCGATCAAACGTTCTACCATTTTTGTCAAAATAGGGATTGATTCCGCTCGATCAGGTGGTCGCTTTTCCAACATTAGGGACTTTAAGATCTACGACGTCAACTTGAGCGACGACATCTTTAACATTTCCGCATTTAAAGAAACCACGGTTTATTGACCATTGTGCTTGATACTTGTGCCTTGTTTTATGACTCCTAAAACCCTCCAGTTCTTCTAAAACGACAGTAGTCTTGGGTTGAACTCATTCTAAGGTAGCAGGCTTTTTTTCACTCCGCGAGCTAACGTCTTCCTCAAGACGTGAAAATGGTCTGAGTGACGTTGCATGTACAACGACGACGGTGTTGAGAATGCTTTGGAGAATAAAAATTATTCATTCTCTTTGTTTTGCGTGAAGAATTTATTTATTTCGAAGGTCGCGTCGTTGAAGTTGATGTTGCAGATCTTAAGGTCCCTATTACGAGCCAACGAGACCGGCCAGTGTCTTAAAACAATCCTGGAACGTTTGCCGAGGCCTTCCTGCCTATTGCTGTTAATGATTTAAAGCTGAAGTATTCGCATTCTCTTTCGTAAGCCAATGTCATTTGAAGTGGGGATGGAGCCATGCTAAGAGAGAATCACTTGACTCGTAGCTTGTAAAGTCTCTTTGTTGTTAAATTTAGAATGTTGCTGGGTGTTTCGTGCTGAGAGCGACAGTTCAAGAATAACTTGGCATTCTTGGTTCGTCATTGACGTCATTGGGGCTGAGTTTGAGGAAGACTTCTCATTAGCTGCCATTGTCTTTTGTCTCCAACATTGTTCTGCATGTCCTGAATATTTTGGGATTGATTACAAACAATTAATTATTTCTGTCTGAGAGATAATTTCGTTGCAACTTATCAAACCCTTGCAGAGTTTTAGCAACTTCGAGTGAAAACCATGCGATACACGACTGCATTTCAGAATCATCTTCAAGGTAAGATGAAGAGAATGTTTCACGAATTATTATTAGGTCAATTCATGAAATAATCTGTTCATGTTACCCTGAGGATGATTCAGAAATAGAGTCAAAACACTGCACATCCTCACAGGTATTGCGCGTTAAGTTGTCCGAGAATCTGTCATTCATTTGACTTGAATAAAACGACTATACTGCTCCCAGATGACTCGATAGTTCAATTGGTAGAGCAGCGGTGCGGGAACCGGAAGATGCGAGTTTGAATACCTCTCCAGTCAACTTTTCTAGCTGAGTTTACCAGTGTAGGTCAATTTTTGAAATGTCCTGTTCATCTACGACTACATGTTGGCTTTAGTTGTGATTTCTTGACCAACAAGATAGTTCGAGAAACCTTTCTACCTGTTTCCTGGAACAAAACGGGAGGATGACGAAGTCTTGACCTTTCCGTTTCTGCTCTGCATTCCGAAATGAACTCTTGTCAAGCACTCGACAAAAACGAACAATAATGATAAAGAATGACGTGTCAGCAGCTTCTCAAAGTCTACCGTCCGGTCATGGGTGTCAACGAATTACGAAACATCAGTCACAATCAAGTAACTATGTAATTATCAGCATGATTGTAAAACAACCATTTTCTGGAATTTTTTCGATACTGTTACTCCCTTTTTTCGCTTGGACGTGTCAAAGTCTCACAACTCTCCGAAGAGGACTTAACCATATGTGGACTGTGGGCAGTCTCACACATTCCAAGCATTCCTGTGGCGTTAACTTTGACCAGGCTGCTTTGCGTCCCCTGAGCAATAATTATCAATGACCAACACGGGTTTAGGGCCAGTTTGGGAGGCTTTTTGACTCGCGGATTTCGCGTAGCAGCATTTGTAAGCCAGTGCGGACACTCACTTGTCGCTCTCACACACGTCTAACTCATTCCCGGTGGCATAAGACTTCTATTATTTTGTTCTGGCAAAAACCAGATTATTTTACTTGGGCTAACGCCAGACGATTTTACTCGTCAAAGAGGAGAGCTCTCCCAGAGAAAGAGCTAAACTTAAGTTAATTGTGTCTATAATTGTCATTTCCGTATTCCCTTTTGCAGCTACTGATGAATCAGCTTCGGTTGACGGTCGTCTGTCTCGTCAAAAAAGTCTTCCAGTGGATCGTGTTACGCGATCCGGCAGGGACTCCACGTCACCCCAAAAGACAGCGCGTCCACGCCGCATGGCCCCGCTCCCCCCTCCGTCACCACCCACGACGCCCAGTAAAAATGGTAAGTTTAAAAGTCTGTCAAACGTTAGGGATGCGTCTGTAGTTTATGTTCAGAACTTTAAAGGCCTGTCCACACGATTAGATTGTCATATACAATTCTTCACTTTCGCGTTTGTGATTACGTGATAAAAGCACAATTACTACTTGCTGTTTGCTCGCGAAGGTTGTAATTGGTCATGAAGACTCGTGAGACTTAATCGGATGTGTCAAAATGAACAATAATGTACGACAGTCGTATCGTGTAAATGGACCCCTAAATGATTTGGTTAGGTAGTCGGTGCATTTCGATAAGTGCATGAAGACTTTGTAGGTGTTGGTGTTGATCATCAATGGTGGTGTTGACGGTGGTAACTTTAATGGTAACGTAGATGGTTTTATTGGTGTTAGTGATATGATTGCTTTTAGAGGTAGTCCTGATGGCTCTTATTGCACTTGGTAGATCTATGTGTCCTCAGCAGTATAAACGATCGGTGTGTCCTCAGCAGTATAAACGAATTCTCCAGCTGACTATTGCTCCCTCGCCTGGACGTGCACTTCGAAGGTTCACACATGAATGCCGGGGAATGAGACCAATCTTTAATAACGCTTATATTCTGTTTCTTTCAGATCACGGTGTTAGACCAGTTTCAGAAATGTTTCCACCGTCCAAACCAACTGATCCCAAAACGCCCAAACCTTTGAAGCGGTCCAACACAATTGCCCTTCTTCAGTCGCCATTCTTGAGAATCCCAGTGCAGAAGATCAACGGAAGAAGTCTGGACAACCAGGGCATGGTACAAGTCACATCCAGTACCTCGGAGACTGGGACTGGTGACTCACCGTTGTCTGAAATAAGTCATACCGGTTTGGTAGTAGACGGGAAACCAGTCCCGCCCAAAGAAGATGCGGCAAAGTCCGGTCCATCGAAAACTGGGGCATTTTTCGCGAAAAGTAACGTTTTCAAAAAGGCGTTAATCACGTTCAAGAAACCGGTAACTAAAAAACAAGCCAAGAAAGAACTCGTCATTAGTCCTCCGATGAATTTCACGAACTTGTGCCAGCCAAGGCAGAATGCCGATTTTGAAACCCGAGAAGAGAAGACTGTATCGTTCCTGGGTAATGGAGACCCAGGTGAAAAGTCGTGTCCTGACGCCGACCCCAAGACGGAGATGGTCGACCAACAGAATGAACAGGTTTATCATAATTTTCCAATCTCCCAGGCCGTGGACAACCCCGAGGAACAGTTGTCCCCCACAAAGCCACCCCGGACCTTTACCAGCAGCTTCAAATACAAGACGAATTGCCACCATGGGTACTTAGAACCCAGTACTTCACAGCAGACTAAAGACCAAGAAGACGAAATCAGTCAAAATAAGTTACCGGCACTTGGACCTTTGCCCAGTCCCCCGGCCGAGGCATCCAGTCCCGTGACAAAGGACACTCCGACAACAATTAGCGGACTGGATACCAGTAAACGACAGGAGAATACCGAGACTGAGAAACAGGCGACGAAGGCGAAACCTCGCGTTCCTAGACGGCCTGAAAGTTTTAGGCAAAAGAAGAAATTACATAGCAAGTCTGCAGTGCAGGTATATATGTAATATGGACTAAAAATATACTATAAATGTAGCGTTTCGTTTGTTTCGTTAGGCTAGTTTAACGTTTCATAATCGTTATGTTTGTTTACGATTTATTTCCTTACTAGTTCAAGTGTCGCGTAGATAGACATTCACGTTATCAATACGTGGGGAAGTCGTTGAATTATTGGAGTATGTGTGTGTGTGTGTGTGTGTGTGTGTATGTGTGCGTGTGTGTGTGCGCGTGTGTGTGTGCAACACAGAGGTTTTAGCTTGAAGAGTGCGACATTGTTGTAAGACTATTTACTTGTTAACTATATCTTGTAAACCTTGTTCTTGAACCACGTTACATAAAAAACGTACCGGTGCGAGATTTAGAAACTGTGATTAACGATTTTTTCTTTTTTTCTAAATAAGTTGACTCTTTAAGATCTCTGCTAAGGTCGGATTTAATCTAAATTTAAGGTTTCCCAGGGTACTGTATATCATTTGAGAAGCCTCCGGTTGAAGAAGATTGACTCATGCTTAATATTACAGCGAATTCTAAAAGCTTTTGTATTGTGTCAATCCGTAAGAGTTTATCGTGGCCCTTAAGGGTTGAAAATTCCTTAATTGTTTTACACAATATTCTCATTGTTCATTTTATTTTCAAAACATTCAGGACAGCGAAAAGCCCAAGCCTTGCTCCAGAAATCCATCGCCGAGCACAGTGACTGCCGAGAGCACTCACAATCCCTCGGAACACGACACCGAACGAGGTTATATTACCTCCAGGACGACTTCTAGACGGTCCCGTAGCTGTGAATTACTCAATGTGGACGACTCACAAGACGGTTACCTTAGCAACATGCATGTGACTGTTCTGAAGGATATTTTGTTGTGTTGGAGAAACATGCTGCGCAGGCCTACGATAAATTTAACCGGAGCATGCTGGGAAGATTTTGAAGTTGTCGAGGCCGAGTCATGGCCGAAAATGTCCGACGACCGCGGGAGTGTACTTCAGCCGGTGCAACTGAAGAAGTCTTCTCGTAGTCTCGACTCTCAGAATTATGGAGGACAGTTCATTGCAAAGGTATTTTGTGATTTTCTAATCTAGAGCATCTCTAAGGTATGCATGATCGCTGACCATTAAGGGTTTTTCAGTGCGTGAGTCTCTAACTAACGGGTCGTCAAAAGGTAGCAGGACCAATCCCCGTTGACAAATGAGGAGAGCTTTTCCTCAGTAAACTGCCTCGGTAAAGGTCCTTCATTAAAATCATATAGTGCATGTTCCTGTCTTTGAAACTATCTTGTTCTTTACTTTAGATAAAATCACAGACTCAAACCAGTAATTCCACAAAATCCTCTTACGATCAAGACTACAGCGTTTGCACGACCGTGGAATCACACGAGAATATCGCGCGTGTTTTAGCCTACTTCCGTGGGGATATTAAACTCCCGTTGTTGGGTTTGGAGAATGGCAAGTCTCATATTCATACCACCATTTCAATCAGTGACCAGGTCCCCGCGCAAACTTGCGACGAATTCGTGGCGCAGTCAACGGAATCCCATGCCAAGGACCCGCGTTCTTACGAAAGAACCGTGTGTTTGTTGATGCTGCAATGTCTGAAGGGGTTGGCTCACCTTCATGATGCGGGCTTTGCTCACGGAAATCTGACATTAAGCAATATGTTCCTTATCAAGCACGCGAACGACATTCAACTTTTCCTGGGGAATTTTGGGAAGTGTCAACCGCTGCCGAAGGGAAGGCGAGGAACTGGTACCGACTGTGAAACCGAAGATGTCGCTAAACCGGCGTCTCTGCGTAATGACTTAACTGCGTGCTCTAACATCTTGTCGGCCATGTTACATTTGGAGACTAAATGTAAGGATGCGAACGAAAATGTTGTCAATATTTCCGCTTCTCTAAGTTCGCCTTTCTTCGGCTTTCTCAAAAAGGCCTCGACGAGACTTCGCCATGGGACGACGACCTTACGACAGACAGTTCGGCTGATCCAGGGCTTGTTATGGGGCCCGTTTAAATCAGGCGAAGTTATGTGCGTACTAAGCGAGAATCGGGCTAAGGAATGGCTTGAGAGACAACGGGCTGAGTTCATTGCCAGGTTAGCAATGGACGAAGCTTTTTCACGAACGCTCAGGGTTAGTAACCAGCCAAGGTTTTCCATGGAAGACTTAATGCTATGCGAATATCTCTGCGACGCCAGAGCAGACTCATTGATAAGAACAGAGAAATGTTGGCTTCTCGACAGGTAGTAGAAATATTTTGATAGGACCAATTTGGGAGGGGGTTAGTTCCGTTAAGGAAGTATGTGCTTTTCTTCAGAGAAAAGATTAGAACTTTATGTCCATTTCATCGTACATTATTGTGCTTACCGTGTAAGCTATTCTGCACTTTCGTTGATATCTGATTCAACTTCCCATTTGGTTGTCAACGAAGTTTAGCCATCCCGCGGTGTAAAAAAAAGAATGTGAATTACTATGGTTAGTTTGAATCATTTTTACATCAAATATATTTTAATTTTTTGACGAATGTCTGCTGGAATCCTCAAATGTGAAGTTATACATCTCTGGTGTTAGCTCGTACGTCCATTCGTTTTCCGTCTTCGTTATGGAGCTCTAACATGCCTCATACATAAACCTACGCCCACACGTGCGCGCTATCGTAAATACACGGACGCACACGCACGCAGACACGTAAATGCACTCACGCGCAGAGACGAACATTTACGCACTCACACGTTTCCACACGCTCACCCTCAAACGTTGTTACGAGAACGCGCACATGCACTTACGGACGCACACGTCCATGGACCCGAACGTGCGCACGGTCGAGGGCGCACATCGACGGTGAGCTCTGTCCGAATTGAGGTTCCCGCCACCTGCAAACCACTTGTCATTTCGAAACCAAAACATCTTCCATACTGATGGCATTTCAACTGGTGGACACCAAAACGTACGCAACCTTGCCGCAGCGGAACTCGTACGACAAAAGTTCCTCGAAGATAGGTCCTTCCTCACGATGAATATCTGCCAGTCCCTCAAGAAATACATCCTTTTTTCTGGTATTGGATTTCTCTTGCTTGGCGTCGTCGTGATCGTTTGCGATGCAATGACAGACAATGAGAAGGAAGATAGCTTGGAGCAACGACAGAGTGCGACAGCATACTGGGTCGGCTTACCAGTGAGTTAAAACGCTTATCGTATTTTACGGGGAGAAAGGTATACCTGTCACAGCAATGGCTCCCTACCTCTATCTATCTATCTATCTATCTATCTATCTATCTATCTATCTATCTATCTATCTATCTATCTATCTATCTATCTATCTATCTATCTATCTATCTATCTATCTATCTATCTATCTATCTATCTATCTATCTATCTATCTATCTATCTACATATATATATATGTCAGTGCCCGTCATCGGACATAGTCTCGGTCAACTCTAGAGGAAGGGACTTGACTAACGAATGGAAAATTATGATTGAAGACTCGAATGTTGAGAATTTAATCTAGATGTTATCCCAATAAACAAACAGCAATTTCGTCCCGATGGCTCGAACGTTTTTCGAAAATGGTTTTCTTCCTAAGGGCAAATATTCAGGTTGATACCTTTCGAATTCTCTCAATTAGAATTCGACATAACGCAGAAATCTCAACGTAACTAGTAAACCACACCATTAAATTGTGCAGAATTCTGACCTAACCGCAAACTGAAACGGCTTAGAGTCAAACATAACGGCTAAATTTAGATTTTCTTGTTACCTTCTTTGGTAACTGATCTGGGACTGTGTTAGTGTAGAAGATCAAACGAAAGTGTAACTCAAGTCATGGGAGTGATCCAGGTTTCAAGTTTAGCCATGGTCGGAGTTGAATATGAAAGAAAATTCGAACGAAGGTCTCACTCTTGGCTACATTAATGTGACATTCCATGATGCGTATTCCGACAACTTTCATCGCGAAATTCGGAATGAAAGTAATGGTCGTTTTAAGTTAGTCTTCATATGTTTCGTCCTCTGCATTCCACACTCTATATGAGAGCTATGTTCCGTTTATTTTATTTTAGAACTGTCCAAAAATGTTTATACTCTACTTGATATAAACTCTCATGATTACAACTAGGTAAAAAAACAGGTGAGAAACTAGAAACACAGAAAACTTGATAGTCATTGCTTTCGCATGACTTGCTGTTTTCCGCCCTTAGTTCATGTCGTCCGTAACCTCGCTTTATGTGAGAGGTGTTTCAGAGCGAGATTCGGTGAGGACATTTTACTCTGGCTAATGCCAGACGATTTTACTTTTTAAAGAGAGAACTGTCGCCGGAAAAAAGTTAAGAAATCCATATCGAAACGAAAGGATTGTCTATGGTTATTGAAGTTTGAAGCACTCGTTCCTTTATTGTGTTAACATAACTTTGGTCTAGGAGACTCGTTTGAATTTTGTTGTAATGACCCGATTTTGTGGGGGAGTGGAAAATCTGATTCATGAAGTTGATATTTTCTTTTATGCTTTTTACTTAGTCATATCTTATTCTTTTGTTTCTTTTTTTTTTCTTTATTCTTTCTTTTTAGTATTTACTTCTAGGTTTGCTGATGGTGTATTTGAGCAGAGTTCAGAAAATGGTTAACGTAAGTTCAAAAGACGTACAAAAGGCTTAGTAAAAAGAACTTGGTAATTCTCAAGGTCATGATTCCATCGTTTGTTGTTGATTTGGTTTCCGAACTATTCTCAATCTGAAAACGACCTTTACATGTTCTTGGCTGGCGACACACACAGATGGCAGGGCCAGTTTACAATAAGCGTTTTTTGTTTGTTCCTTGCATACAGTCAATGAAATCAGCGGTAGTCAGTACTAAAATGTAACAATCGTTGTGCGACGTCACAAATGCCACCGAGAAGAATCAAAATGGTGGCATCCATGAAATAAATAAAATTTTTCAATTAAAAAGTTCACTCTAAACTTTGTTTAAATTCATCAAATCTCAGTGCATCGCTTCAGTGTTATTTCAGTAAAATTTTCATGTCAATTTATTGGTATACTTATTAGATCAAAGTGAGTAAAATCTTCAGCATCATTTGCTTCATATTGACCTTGCTGGCTGTGGTGTTTGAAGGACCAGACTGGAACCATTATGTGAACTACAACAACTATGTTTGCAAGAATGGAAATTCTGGTGAGTATATTTGATTCGAGAGTAGAAATTTAATTGGGGGGACTCGAAAGGTTTCATAAACTTACGTCACTTTTACCCGTGGGTGGCTGTCATTCGAGGGTCATTTATTTGTTGAGGATCTCTTACCTGGTTTACAAACTCATTGCTTCAAAATGAAGTACCAGTAAATTTATCCAAGCAGCACAATTGAAACAAACAGCACTGAAACTACTATAAACACAATAGCAAATGACAACTATCATGTTGTTTGACTCGAATTGAAATTACCCTTTGATATATGTTGCAGTTTCGGTGCCAGTACTCCCAGAGATAAGCATTCATCATCTCGTTATCCTCAAAAGTAGCAGTGATGTTCTCCCAGTCGCATCCTATTTCTTCCGAGTGTTGAAACCGGTACGGCTGGGTTTACCACATCAAACAAATAAAACCCTAGAAGGCGTCATTCTTTCACTGTCTGCTCCATATTTTCTGAACTGTTTTAGTTGTGTCAGCTCCAAAATACAAAGGCGAAGTGGCTTTAGCCTTCATTTCCATTATCTTGTCTTCTGCCGTTAGCTAGAGTAAAATATCAGGCTGAATGTCGATGAAAGCAGAATGAACATAAACAGTGTATCAGCTCACCTTCTGAATCGTTTACGTCTACAAATATACTGCGAACAGACAACTCTTGGTTTCTTTCTTACTAGCACTCGTTCTTACCTGACGTTTAGCTCCAAGTTTACATGTAATTCTTTAGTGATCAAACTTTGCTTGTACCTAAATCAAAACATCTAATTATACGCTAGAATCGTAATTAGTTTTTATGTTATTGTAATTGAAAGTTTGCTTTTTTTTTTTAAAGTAACATGTACCAAAATAACCAACTTGTCAAGTTTGTTTGGTTCAATCACCGTTGCCGCAATCTTGGCCACTCTTCTTTGTATCAGCAACATTCTTATCTGCAATTGGATATTATTCCGGGTAAGATTCCATTATGATTCAACTTCCCTCGACAAATACTGAGATGTGTTACACTGCCCTGTTAACATTATGAATTGCAAGCTCATGGTATTAAGCGACAGTTAATAACCCTCAGCGGTCCGAGTTGGGTCTTAAAACATATTATTATACGGCTGAGGCAGCGAGCGGTCCGAATACCAAAATCGTCCAATTTGATTGGTTCATAAGCGTTTGGATAATTCCCGTATTGACCGTTCGGGGAGTAGATGTATAATACGGGTTCTGGCGCATTTTCTATTTTGAACAATTTTACTCTATTTTAGAAAAAATTAAATAAATCTTTAACAACATTTTTCATCAACAATTTTCATCAAGATTCTTATCACGTGTCAATCACATAAAAATCATGTGTCGATCACGTGTCAATCAAACCAGTTCAAACCAGTTCAAACCAGTTCACAGCGCTCACTATGTTCGCTGTCAAATATAAAGTTATTTTTAGATAAAAATTTTATAATTCTGGTGAGAATTATAAAACTTAATTTTTTTCAATTTAAAGCAATATAATAAATAAGTAAAAATGAAAGTCACAAGTTTGTCTGAGTTTGATATCAGCAAAGTTCGCTTCTCTGAATTAGAAAACAAAGGTAATGATTCTATGAGTTTTGAGCGAATTAATATTAATATTGAATATCCTAATGGAGAAGTAGGACCTCTGATTCTCGAAACAGATAAATGCTCTTCATTTGGTGTGCAATCCAACAGAGATAGATTCGACAATGGAAGTGGTTATACTTTGCCTTTTGTTATGTCTTATAGAACATACAAAGGGAAAATTCAGAGTAACAAAATATCAGTTAAAATTTATGAAAACTTTTAATAAAATTGTTGAAAAATGTAAATCACATCTCAGATCCTTGGGAAGAGAATTCCCTGAAAATATTGCAAAATGTTTGTATTTAAAAAAATCTCCTTCAACATTGTATGCAAGATTATCAAACAGATATATGACTGATGAAATCATAACACCATTCTATAAAATGAATGAAGACTACGAAGTAGACAACGAAGAAGTAAATCCAAAAAATATTTGAATAAAAAATGTTTTGTGAAAGCAGGTGTTAGATTCAGCAATATCTATATTGGAAATACAACATCAATTCAGATAAAATTGGAAGAAGTAAGTGTAATGAATCAAAGACTACGGCTAATTAGATAAGTTAACTAAAGAATTTCATAAGAATTTTATTTAAATTTAATAATGAAAGATGAGTCTATTTTATGGTTATCATGATGATGATAACAACAAAAATGAAGAGTATATAACCAAAAAAGGAGGAGAAATCACTGGAGAGCTCATTCTGAACAAAGCAATTATAAAAAATAATCCAATCAACAAATATGGTATCACAAACATGAACTACATTAACAGTTTATTTTTGGAAACAATCATTTTAAATGAACTTAAGGAATCAAAAGAATTTTACAAGATGATAGAGCAAACAACAACGAACTTTCTTTTAATAAAATCACCAGAAATATACCTAATCTTTATGATCAATCATTATCTCAAAATGATACTACTCAAAGTAATAATGCCATAAAACCCAAACTTTGTACTAAAACAAACAGAGTGAATAAGAGATATTTCATAGAATTCAGTGGAAGAGAAGTTTTTAATTCAGACATGCATTTGAACCCACCATCTAGTACATCAAACATAACAAATTTTTTCGTGGTTTACAGATTGAGAGGTTATGATGGAAGCATAAATTGGTTAAGAAATTGTTTTTTCAGGCACAGTGATTATTTTGTGGGGTTCTCAACAGTTGCAGGTAGATTTATTAGAATAGGTGTTGCTAATGATGCTGATGCGCCATACGAAAACAAGGCCAACGCAGGCTTACTCAACAAATGGTGTAGTTTATCTGTACATTGGCATGATAGTTCACCACGAACTAATAAAAGTTCTGTTTATTGTAATGGAGCGAAATTAACAAATTTTACTTCAGTAAATTTACAAATAAATGGTAAAATGGAAATTGGAGCTTTGAATTTTAATAGTAAACATAGATTCTCTAATTTTGCTATGAATTTGGTTGGAACTGGAATGTTTAAAGGAGATATTGCATTGATTGTGTTTCGAAAAGGAATTATGGAGGAAAAAACCATTGTGATGCATCATAAACTTTTTTGTGAAAAATGGTATAACATTGATCACAATCCTATTGAGTAACAAAATTTTCATAGCGAGTGAAGCGAGCAAGCTCGTCTTTTTCAGATTATGAAAATTTATTCGTGAGACTCCTCACCATTATCATTATTATCAAAACTTTTGTGTTTAATCACATGTTTACCAACTGTTACTCCACCACTTAAGATTCCTAGGAATGGTAGGAATGGTGTGAATTTTTCAACAATAGATTTTACATCTCTTCTTAAAGCCCACGATACATCAGAGCTTGTTTCGGAAACTTTGTTTCGGAAACCGTGTTTCCAAAACTTTTCCGCTAGTGTATCGCAAAAACTTTTCGAAAGTTTATTTCGGAAACAAATTTCTTCGGATAGAGCGTGTTCTATCTTCAGAAACCGGTTTCCGAAACCAAACGCTATCTAGCCAATCAATAAACGTTGGGTTGTCACATGGCCTCTAAATCGAAATGGCGAAGGAAAGTGTGTGGACGAGAGAGAAAATAGAGGCTCTTGCAGTGTTTTGGCAGGAAAAGCCGATTTTATTTAACACAAAACTACATGAATACCATGATCGAAACAAACGGAAAGCAGCGATTTCCGAAATAGCGTCCAATTTGGGCATGGATTGTAAGTATGTGCCACGACATACTATTCAGCAAATTCTATTTGAAGCTGACACCCCACAAGTGCTGCCACATGCATTTGATAGCAGATCAACACTACAAATGGCTGTGAAGGATTCAACTACAGATCATCAACAACTCCGTCTCCAACAACAAGTCATGTTTCTGATTCCTCTGGAGCAAGTGCAACTACTTACTATACTCTATGGAAGACAGTACACACTGATTTTTTGTAGTTGTACCATTCCAGATGTTTTGTTGAGTTTGAAAAGCTGAACTCCCCACTGTACCTTCAAGTAGCTTTTGAGAACTTCTGAAATAGCTAGGCATGTCTCTGGAACTATTTGCCCTATTGTTTCCCTTGCAATCCTGTAAAGGTACGACAAACTTGTATATGATTCACCTATATATCAAGCAGAAAATAACAAAAAATTAAGTTATTCTACAACATGTCTTGGCAACTGAACTGCAAAAAGGCAAGGTGCAGTCAAGTAGAAGTACTATTTTGCATTTTACCTGTTGCTAGGAAGCGCAAAGTTAAGGCTAATCTTTCTCCAGCAGGTATTGGGCTTCGAAAACGGGTTGCAGTATGTGTAATAAAAGGCTCTGCCAAGTTTAACAAATTGTTGAATGTGTCGACATCCATTCGGATAAAATTCCTGTAGCCATCAACATCCGTCAGTCGGAGCTCTTGCATAAGGTTATGGTATGCACCGCATGTTCTCCTCGTTTTCAACCAAGGTTTGACCCATACTTTTCGATTTTTCCGTCTTTTTTTCCTCCTTTTTAAAATTAAACTGATTATAATTGCTCCACACACAGCTGCCTGCTTACGCACCATTTTTGTAATTTTGTATCTTTGTTTCGGCAACCTAATTTGAAGTGTGTCGTGCGAAGTTTCCCGAAATATTGTTTCTGGAACAATGTTTCCGAAGTAATATTTCGGAAACATTTAGATGTATCGTGGGCTTAAGAGTTTGTCAGCCCTGAGTTCATTACCCAATTCCTCACTGCTTTCGATAGCGTCTAATCCCTCAAGAGATCAGAGAATCTACGGATTAGCATGTCTGTTAGGAAAGAGTTTGCTTTGTCAGCTTGTTTTGCTTCATACTCTGTGTAGATTTTGTTGATTGTTTTTTCTGAAGATTTTCTAATAACTTTTACCGACTGTTCTATTTCCCCATCTTCAGATAGTTTGATCAGTTCTGCTCTTTTTTCCAACATCTTCATTAACATTGTTATTGGGTTTATTGGTAGAAGGAATTTCAGGTCGCTAACTACGTTCGCTTTCCATTACTATTTATTCTATGAAGAAAAAAATTATTGTAATTTGTATCCATAAGGGTGTCTTAGACTAACTTCCAACCTGGAATATTTTTTGTTTTTAAGTGTGTCTTTTATTTTGTTAATTTCTGTTTTATCTCCAACATCGAAATATTCTTCTATTATTTAATTCATATCTTTCTTGTTTGGATTGTAAAAAGTCACTAGTTCTGAAATATTTTCCCTGTAAAGTTTTGCGATAGATGTTAGCTGTTGAGTGATGACTATAGTGCTCAGATTGAAATGTCTAGCTGAGAATGCAAGCTTTACAAGTTCGCTAGTTCTGTTCTTCACACACTTTCTGTTAACAATCACACGTTTCGTTTGATCATTTCTTTAATGTGTACACGAATATTTACATTATTTGACTATATCCTTTTATCTGACGAGAGCCACTCCTTGTCAGTAGAACAAGAACATCAAGAAGAATCAAGTTCGCAAAAAAATGTCAATCAAATTACGCAAGTCTTCACTTAATAAGTAATTTATAAATTCCCTTTTATAGTAATCCCCTAACACCCCTACTCAGACTCTACTATGTGACTATTAAGTTGAGTCTGGATCAGTTCCTAGTAGAACAAGTCGGTGTTTCTCCACCTTCGATCGTGGTAGGGACTTTGTAAGGATGTCTGCTGTCATCTCTTCTGTAGGAACATAACGAATTTTCACTTCTCCGTTCTCTACTCTTTCTCGAATGAAATGTAACTTGGTACCAATGTGTTTGGAACGTTTGTGCATTTCTGGGTTGTGACACATCTTTATAAATGACTGGTTATCTTCTCCAATTTCGCTTGGTAATTTGGTCGGACAACCAAAATCTTGCATGAGTGCTCTGAGGTATATCGCTTCTTGCACTGCTGCTGCCATACTTTGATATTCTGCTTCTGTAGATGAGAGTCCAACTGTTGGTTGCTTTTTAACTTCCCAACTAGTCGCTCCCCCATTTCTTTGGGACTTGAAATAGTAGCCTGTGGTTGATTTTCTGTCGTTGATGTCTCCACTCCAATCTGCATCAGAAGCCCCCAATAATTCTGTTGTGGAGTTCTTTGAGTAAATTAGTTGCAAATGAGTCGTTCCTATCAGGTACCTCAGTAGGTGTTTTCCTGCCTTCCAATGAGAAATATCGGGCTTCTCGAGGAACCGTGATAGTTGATTGACCGTGTTGAGAATATCGGGGCGTGTCTGTTTACTTATGTAAAGAAGGGATCCAGCCAAACTTATATATAGCTTTGGATCTATGAGCTAGGATTTTTCTGTGCTCTTTACAAGTTTCAGGTTAACTTCTGCAGGTGTGGCTAGGGATTTGCAGCCACTCATATTGAACTTGTTCAGTACACTTTGGATGTATTTCTCTTGATCGATTGTGATCTTGTCTTGTGATCTCCGAACTCGCATTCCTAAGAACCAATACAATTCGCCTCGATCATCCATCTTGAATCTTTCCTTGAATACTGACTTGAGTGTATCAACAGCTTCACTGTTCTCTCCAGTGACTATAACGTCATCGACCCACACCAGTACATATGTGAACTTGTCTTCTGGTCCTTTTCTGACAAACGGACAGTAGTCGTTGCGACTGCGTTGAAATCTTTTACTTAGAAGAAAACTCGTTAAGGCTTGCTACTAATTCTTTGCTGCTTGTTTGAGACCATATATTGCCTTACTCAGTCGGCAAACTAGTGTTTTTCCGCTTTCTCTTTCTTTGGTAAAACCTTCGGGCTACTCCAGAAAAATTTCTTCTTCAATTGGCGAATGGAGGTAGGCTGACTTGACGTCCAGTTGGCCGAGGTGCAGATCCTTCTGTGCTGCAATTGCCAATAAAATTGTAAAGGTCTTTGGTTTGCATGTTGGGGCATAGGTCTCGAAGAAATCTAGGCCTTCGACTTGTGCGAATCCCTTCGCTACGTATCTAGCTTTGAATTTATCAACTTGACCATTTGGTCCGTACTTAACTTTGTAGACCCACTTGCCAGGTAAGACCTTTTTATTCTTTGGTTTATCTACAAGCGTCCAAGTATTGTTTTCGACAAGTGAATCATACTCTGTTTGCATTGCTTGATCCCAACTTTCGGCCTCTATTGAGTTGATGGCTTCTTGATATGTCTCGGGCTCGTCTACATCTCTTTCTTGAACTGTGTTAAAATTGTAGGAATGACCATATCTCTCGGGTGGGTGTCTACTTCTTGCACTCCTCGGTAGTGGGTTTTCCGCCTCGTTGTCCACGACTTCCTCTTCTTGGGCTTCTTCATCTGCATTCGTTTGGTTTTCTTTATCTTCCCCCTCTTGATCTTTGGTTGGTTTATGTATGTTGTCCCTTTGTAGGAGGAAATTTTCTAAATCCAAATTTGGACTTTGGAAATCAGCATTTTCTTCATTTGGTACTTGCTCGATATCCAAGGGCTCAATTTCTCTTTCGTCGAATATTACGTTGCGTGCTTTAACGACTTCCTTAGATTGGAACTTTTGTAAAATATACGCGGTGCTTTTGTCATCATATCCAAGAAATTTTGTCTTGACGGCTCTCGGATCAAGTTTCTTCAAATTAGCTTTTCTTCGCATGGTGTATGCTGTACAGCCAAATACTTTAAGATGCTTCGTTTTCGGGTTTCTCTTTGTGAATAGTTCGAAAGGGCTTTTCCCGTTTTTGTTGTTTGGACTGACACATAGATTCCTGATATGCACTGCAGTTGCTAAAACTCTCGCCCAATATTTTCTTGGTAGTTTTGCTTGGATGAGTAAACATCGACCCATCTCCATTAAGGTCCTGTTGAAACGTTCTGCGACTCCATTCTGTTGTTGGGTCTCAGGAACTGTGAATTCTTGTTTCACTTTCGACTCTCGGCAGTAATCTCTGAATTGTTTCGACGTGAACTCCGTTCCATTGTCTGTCCGTAGCTTTCTAGGAGTTCCTGTTTCGGCTACATACTCTTTGAACTTCTTGAGGGTTTCTGACTTCTGCTTCATAAACTTTATGACTGCATGCTTGCTCTACTCATCTAAGGTTAAAACATATCTGAATCCATTGATGCTAGGGACTTCAATCGGTCCGAGTATGTCTGAATAGACACGTTCGAGTGGATTTTGGGATTTGACTTCTACTTCCTTCGGGACTAGTTTGCTAGTTTGTTTTCCAAGAGCGCAGACTTCACAGATGTTCTTCAGGTCTCCTTGGCAAACGACGGTACGTTTTACATCGTCTTTATTTAGATGTCCTAATCGTTTATGCCACAGGTCCATATCTTCTTTGAGTAATCCTTCGCTCATGTTGCCATTGGTCCGATTCAGCTTCTGGAAAGTTACAGGTAGGTGAACTAAATCCTTATCTTTCTTAAGACTGATTTCCTTTTTGTCTCTGAGGACTAGCTTTGTCTCTGACTCTGTAAAGATGAACTTGTGTCTGTGATTGACAGCTGTATTAACTGAAAGGAGATTGACTTCATAACTTGGTACAAACAGAACGTTTTTCAGAACAATCTTTTTCTCCTTTTCTGTGTTAAGCTTCAGTGTGATTGGGACATCACCGATCCCTTGTATGGCTGAGAGGTTTCCTTTTGGGTCTCTTACGTTTTTCTTGTTAGTGCAAGGCTTGAGATTCTCAAATACTTCTTTCCGGTTGACGATGTGATCTGTACATCCTGTGTCGACGATTAGATAATCTTCTACTTTAGGATTCTCTTTCTCTGTTTGTGATCTCCCTGTCAAACAGCTTGAATACATCGTTGTTGAATTTTTATCTTCTTTGTTTCGTGGTCTTTCATTTCCGGATCTTCTGCATGCTTTTGCTAGATGACCTTTCTTCTTACACTTTGAACAGTGTGCAGTGCTCTTCTTGGCGCATTGCCTGGCGAAATGTCCTGTTAAGCCACAAACAAAACAATTTCCCTTGTGCAAGCCTGAGGTTTCTCTTGTGGTTTGCTGATTTGAAGAGCGGATCGCAACTGAGTGGTCTTCCTCTGTTTGCTTTCTTTGAACTCGACTTTCTTCGTAGCTCTGCAATCGAGTTCTCAACTCCGTGAACGTAGTTGCAGGATTGAAGCTTTCCTGTACCACAAAATGTTCGAAAGACTCCGGAAGTCCATTGATAACTAGTGCGTTAAATAATGTCTCTGATATCTGTTCTCCAGCTTAAGTTAGTCATGTCATTAGTATTTGCGATCGGATAAAGTATTCGGATAATTTCTCACTCTCCCCGAGCTGTAATCTGGATAACTGTCGGTCGAGACTCACCACGGTTGGTTTTTCTACACTGCAAAAACGCTCAGTGGAGTAACTTGGAATTTTTAGTGCGGGTGCAAGACTTAAGATTTTCCGACAAATGGGCGTTGTCATGTGGGCGTGGCCACATAAAAATGCCAGATTTAATAACTAACCCACATTACAATAAATCATATCTACTCATTCTTACATACACTAATACACAAATTCATCTTAATTTGTCCTATATTACGTCTTTCCGAATTAAGATCATGATTAAGAATAAAGATCATGACAGGAATTTCGCGATATAATTATCTCAACAGCTAACACCCAAATTTCCGACAGAGGACTACAATTTTCCGACAGATGACCATACTGGTGTCGTGTGGGGGGGGACCGCCCCCCTGCCCCCCTATAGTTACGCCACTGAAAACGCTGCTGTAACAAGCGCCAGGCTTTAGCTCCGTCGCCTGTTCCATCTGGTGATAAACAATCATGTCGAATATACATAAGACTCGTCTTATCCCGAGCTAATGCTAGGTGACACAAAACTGTGTTACTCCGCTCGTTAATATCTTGTACTTGTTTATCGCGTTCCTTTACTTTGGCCTCCCATTCGGTTCTCTGAGCGGCTGTGGCTGTTTCGTCTATCGGGGTGATTGGATCAGGGATAACTTCTTTTCCCAGAAGTGCCTTGTACAATCCCTTCGTCTGCATGGGCGCGGTAAACTTTGTACTCCACGCTGGATAGTCTTCCACAAGACCAGAAAAGCATAACCACTTCATCATCTGATTGTCCATATTTACGTCTCCTGGGCCCATAGCTTGTTAACTATCACACGTTTCGTTTGATCATTTCTTTAATATCTACACGAATATTTACATTATTTGATAGTATCCTTTTATCTGACGAGAGGCATTCCTTGTCGGTAGAACAACAACATCGAGAAGAATCTAGTTTGCAACAAAATGTCAATCAAATTACACAAGTCTTCACTTAATAAGTAATTTATAAATTCCCTTTTATAGTAATCCCCTAACACTTTCCACTACCACAGTCGTCAAGAATAATTAGACTATTTGTTCCCATAGCATAATTGACCACGTACTTTAGATAGAACTCAACATTGTCTTGATCACAAGGTATTGCAATGTAGTCTTCGTCTTTGTCATACTTCCACTTCTCATAGGTTTTATTCTACTCAAAGGTTGGACAGATTAGGAATATATAGTCAAAGTGTCCATTATATTCTTTTTCTAACATTTCTAAAAAGTAATTAGTTTTACCACACGCTGTCATTCCAACGATGATCATATTGAACGGGCTCGCATGAGTCATTTTTTATTTTATCTAATATTGTATGGACATTAGGTCTCTGTTTACAATGTTTACGAGTCCATCTGACAAGACGAAGATCTTACACATAACGTTTACAGCTGTTGCCTTCTTAATTTCTAAGAGAAGTCCAGATTGTGTGTTAACTAGTTTTTTTCCCATTTCCAGAGGTGAAACTGTCGTTTATTGTTCTGAGATCAACAACTAGTGCGAAGTGATTCTTGTACAACTTCTGTATTGACATGAACTGGTCTTTACTATCGAGTTTGAATACTCTACCAGCCTCCTCGAAGAGTCTTGATTTTGGAATACCCTGACTGTACACTGAGTTTGGTATCCCCTCGATTGTTACTGGGGATGGGGATGGGGATGAGTAAGGTCAAGATGGCGTCAGATTACGGTCCTCTGTCATCTCGCGACTCTTCAGGATTTCTGCACATAAGTTTAATGGTATTACTTCTATTATATATTGAAGTAAACTCATCCAATGATAGTTCAGCATTTCATAGCCCTTTAATTGCTAAAGAAGAAGTGGAAGAGGTTAAATGCCGCTCGCTGAGTGTTTGTATTGACTTGTATGGAGCGACAATTCGGACAAGACAAAGAGCTCGGCGGAGGTTTATTGGTGGCCATATTTTATATTATACGAATGGGCTTACTAACTTGAGACTGCTACGTTTATCTGGCGATGTCGAGTTAAATCCAGGACCAGAGAAATCGATAGAGGACGGCGTTAAACAAAATTCTCGATGGAGATACCCGTGTGGTGAATGCGAAAAACATTTAAAGAACAATCAAAATGGAATTCTGTGCAATGATTGTATGAAATGGTTTCATGTAAAGTGTATAGGTAAGTCTGTCGAAATGTTTCGATCGTATTATCTGGATCATCCTGACGAAAGCTGGTTCTGTTGTTCGTGCGCTTTGCCAAGGCTTTCGGACTCGTATTTTGAAGTGTGTCAAGCAGAATGTCCATTTGTTAAAGAAAATCCACCCAACTTGGCAAGTGGCTCTAGCCTAGAAACGTCTTTCTTTATTAATGATCTCATGAACATTAATAACACTTTTATGGTTCATTTAAATTGCCGAAGTTTGCTTCCAGTTGTTGACCAACTACGTCCTGTTTTCCAGAGTAACTCAAATGCTATTTTGATTGCCATAACTGAAACCTGGCTTAACGAGGATAATGAAGATATGGAGGTCCATGTTGACGGTTACACAATACAGCGTAAGGACAGAGGAACGTTGGGCGGTGGTGTGGGTATTTATGTTAAAAATGGGACCAGATATGTAAGAAGAACGGATTTAGAAGAGTCAGATATAGAAGCTATTTGCGTTGAAGTAAAGCTTCGCAAGGTCACATATCTAGTAATTTGTGTTTATCGAGCACCAAATTTCTCTCACACGGTTTTAATAGACTATCTGGTTGATTTAACACACAAATCCCTTCGGGAGCGCAAACAAATAATCATTTTAGGTGATTTAAATGCTGATTATTTAAATAACTCGCTCGTCCAGACTAGAGCACTTAAGGATTTTATAGAGAGAAATGACCTTGAACAGCTAATCACCAAACCAACTCGTTCAACTAGAACTTCGAGTACATTGTTGGACTTGCTAATCACATCAACTCCAAATCCTTTTATGTCAGCAGAAGTTATAGAGTCAGGAGTGAGTGACCATTTTCTAATTTATGGTGTTTTATCTACAAAAGCAAAACAGGCAAAGAAACCTCAACACCATATAATAGAAACCCGGAAAATTGATTTGAAAGCAAATCACGAAACCTTTCTAAATGAATTGAACCATGTACCGTGGAGTTTAATGGATTTGTTTGTAAACCCTGATGACAAACTTTACGTCTGGGAAAAGTTGTTTACTCCTATAATGGACGAATATTTCCCTCTTAAAAGGAAGCGTATTCGGCGTAATTCTCACCCGTGGATTAATACGGAAATCTTAATCTTGATGCGTAATAGAGACCGTTTAAAGAAAATAGCATTAAAGAGTCGACTCCAAGATGATTACAAACTTTATAAGTGCGCAAGAAATCGGGTAACAAGTTACATCCGTAAAGCGAGAGTCAATTATTTTAAACGTAAACTTGATGAAAACTCCAACGATCCAAAAGCCTTTTGGAAACTGATGAAAATAGTCTTACCGTCAAAGACAAAGCAAACTGTAATTAATAAAATAACGGTTGATGGCGAAGATATCACTGACTCAAAAGGCATAGCTAGCACGCTAAATTCATGTTTTTCCAATATTCCAAAACGTCTACTTGCAACACAAGACACGCGCCAGGATTTAGATACGCTCAGCCCTTCGCCACCAATAGCATATGATAAAGAATCGCGTTTCAGTTTTCATCCGATTTCTGAGGCCGAAATTCGACAACAGCTGATGTCTATGAAGCCGTATAAAGCAACAGGCTACGACAAGCTTCACGTTAACGTTTTAAAGTTGTCGGCGAACGATATATCACAATGTTTGGCTACAATAGTAAACAGTTCTTTTGAACAGGGTGTATTTCCTAAGATATGGAAAATAGCAAAAATCTCACCAATATTTAAAGGAGCCTCTGCCAATGATCGCGATAACTACAGACCAATATCGGTGTTGCCTGCTCTTGCAAAGGTTTGTGAAAGAGTAGCTGATAATCAGGTAAAAGATTACGGTGAAAACCATCAAACTTTAAAAGAACCTCTACAATTTGCTTACACCAAGCATTGCTCGACTGTGACGGCATTAATAAAAGTGATTGATTCCTGGAAATTAGCTATTGATGATAGGAAATATACTGTTGCTGTATTTCTTGACCTCCGAAAAGCCTTCGATATCATCGACCATTCGATGCTTTTAAAGAAATTACGTCATTACGGCTTCGATGAAAATGCAATCATATGGTTTGTTTCCTACCTCACAGATAGACAGCAATATGTCGTTTATCAAAACGCTCAATCTGACCTTGAATATGTAACTAATGATGTTCCTCAAGGATCGGTATTGGGCCCGACGCTATTCTGCCTATATTATAACACGATTGTTCACAGCTTCACGGAGTGTGACCCTTTTTTATATGCGGATGATACTAAAGTGCACCATTCGAATAAAGACTTGGCATTGGCACAGGCGAAGATTAATATAGATTTGATGAATGTCGATCAATGGTTACTACAAAACAGAATGATAGCCAATGTCAAGAAAACCAAGTCGCTTCTAATTGGGTCAAAATTCGCCATAAAGAAGGCTGGAAAGCTTGAAGTTCGACTTGGTGATGAGACTGTAGAACAAGTTGATTCATTCAATTATCAAGGTCTTCGTGTTAGTAACTGTTTGTCGTGGGAATCACATATTACAATAATATGTTGAAGGACACATTCAAGACTTAGTTTATTAAATAGGATCTCTGCATTTCTTCCCAAGCCTGTTTTATGTAGGATCTACAAGCAAACCATTTTACCAATCTTAGATTATTGTTCAATTGTGTGGCATGACTGTGGCTCGACGTCAACAAGACAAGTTGAACTGGTTCAAAATCGAGCGATGAGATTTATTTTGAAAGAAGGAAAGAAAAAGTGTACCCAGGAAATGCGCAATGTTTTAAATCTCTTAACTTTGTTTAATAGGAGAAGATTTTTTAGATATGTACTAATTTTTAAAATTTTAAATAATTTAAATTGTCCTGAACAATTATTAGACGTTTTTAAATTCCGTAGTAGTGTAAGAAACAGAGAACTCCGAGATGAAACGTTATTAGATTTATCAAAAGTTAAAACTAAGATGGGGCAAACAATGTTTACATACTCCGGTGCAAAGGACTGGAATTCTCTGCCTAGATATATCAGAAAAATGACTTCTATTACTAGTTTTAAACGTTCTATTTATATGTATCTTTTAGACAGTGATAAAGATTCCCATATTTGTAGTTTATAGATTAATTTAGATTATTTTTTTCAATATTTTTCAATATTGTTACATAGTTAATTTATGTTTTATTAGCACTGTTCTCCCGTTAATACCAGCTTTTATGCTGATGGGATTTTTTTAACAGTATAAATAAAGAATTTATTATTATTATTATTATTACTTTTATACTCTCGATATTAGGGTATACGTACTCCTCACTGTCTGTAATGGTCTTAGTTTTAAACAACAGAACCACAGCTTTCATACTTTTCCTTGGGAAGTTGATAGTTTCGTTGATTAGTGTGCCGCTTTTGTCCCACTCTGTTGTTTTCATCAGAGTTGCGTGCTCGTACGACAGGGATCGTCCTGCTTCATATCCACTTATCACATCACTAGCCAAGTTTTGGTTCTCCACTGTCTCATACTCTAGTTCAAGGTTTTCAAGAGTATATCCACCGACGCTTTCACCAGACTGTGCAACCATAATATCCGTAGCTTAAGGTAGAGTTATTATGTACTGGAGGTTGTTAGTCATGTCATGTGCTGAGTAGAGGCCGTGATCTTCCAGGATTTTACCTAGTTTGATTCTTTGTTTTGTTCCATGTACATTATACATTAGCTCATCAGATACTTTAGATGTATTACCGGATGTTGCACCTGTGTCATCTTTAGATATTAATTTTCTAAGGTTTTCACCTGCAATCCCATACTCAACCATGTCATCTCTTTTACTGCTTGTTTTCCAGAGGTCTCTGTAGACGCTGAGTACACTTTCACCTGTATTGTCGTAGACGACTTCTCCTGCAAGTTTAACTACAAGTCTTTCACACAGGAGCTTGCTAAGGTTGTTAAGGAACCATGATTTTGTATTTGCATTTTCGAAGTCAAACTGAAGATGAAGAGAGTCTGGAACCAAACAAGTGTCTGGTTTAAGTTTTGGTATGTCGATGTAGATTTCTTCACCCGGACTTGCTTTGTTTGGATTGAAAGTTACAACGTGTCGTGTTCTCGTTCCTCTAATTTCAGCCATTTTTGATCTCCTAAAACCCAGTTCAAGTTCTTTTGATCTTGTTGTCATTGTTTTATTATATAGTAAAAAAAAGTTCACTTCTTTTTTCTTTCCTTGTATTGATCGTATACGAGGTAAGCTAGTGCGATAGCTAGTAACCATAGATTTTTAGCAAGGAATTCAATACCTTTTGCTCCCCACGTTAACATTTATGCAACTAGATTTAGTACAGGTGCTATCAGCGGTCCTAGTTTCTTTGCGATGTTTGCAATAGCTTTCGCGAGACAACTCATTTCCTTTGCTCCTTGCTTTACTACTTTTCTTGCTCTGACAACTATTGTTGTGATAATACAAGCGATAGCAATAGCGACTGCTGATATACCCACGAGATTTTCTTTTGCCCATTTCTTAAATCTTTCGAGTCTTCCAAGGTCACTTTCTTTAGCTTCATCAATGATAGATTTTGTTTCTACATGGATAGGTCTTTTATTATTTTCTAGTTTTATATTATCTGCTTTTAGTCCTGCAACTCTTTTTAATGATTTGTATAATTGTTCCTTGTTAACATCCGTTTATCTAAGAGCTTCTAGTCTCCAGTTATCTGCTTGCATTTCGAGAAACTCTATTTTTTCCTGCGGTGTTTTTCCCTTTGGATCTAGAACTCCTGCGAATTCTCTTACCTCTTGTTTTTTCATTGTTACGATGTTGTATACGGTGTCAGCTACTTTTTCAATAGAGTTTTCAATGATATCGTTCACAACTTCTGGCTCATAGGATTCACCGAGTTGTTGTTCAACTAGAGCAGCAGGAGTTTTTTCATATTATCATTGAACTCATCAACGTATTTCTTATTTTTTCTGCTAAATAACTCAGGTTCTAAGTTCTTGTTGACATTACCAATCTTTTTACCTTTGAACACAATGGAAATATTTTCTGATGGGTCTCTAACAAATACAGTGTTGTCTAACAATATGCTATTACTTAGGCCGTTTTTCTTTTCAAGGTTAACGTTGAATATCTTTTTGAAAGATTTTTTCTATCATTAGTTAATAATTTCCTTATCGATCCAACGTCTTTATTTACATCAGGTATGTAGTCTCTGTAGTCAATCCTACTATATTTACTTTTTGGATTAGACTTGTTGATTATGTTAATGCTTTTGTTATGAGAGCGAGGAGATCGAGCAAGCTCGTAGTCATCATCGTTGTTGAAACTTGTTTCTTCATTCCTTCTTTCGCTGGCTACTTCTTTTTCTTCATTTATATTTTTCATTTCAAGGTCATCAAATCTACCTTCAGCCATTTATTTTATGTCTTGAATATTTTCTTCTGGTATCCAAGAATTGGGTTTACTATCATAACCTAACCGCTTTACTAATACCATATTTTTACCTTTCACTTTTTTCTTTTTTAATATTTTCTCCACTTTGTACATGTCATCCTTTTTATTTACAGCAGATAGTTCCTCTTCATAGAACTTTCCAATGATTGGCTCTCCCTCATGATCATCTATCTCATACATGTTTGGATCACCTCTGAATACTTTCACAACTTTAAAAATCTCCTCTGTGAAATTAGCTTCATAACCTTTTGTAAAGATATTCTTGTATTTATATATCCTCACCGTATCACCAATTCTGAATTTAGGTAGAGAAAAATCTCCTAATTCATAACCATATAGTGTAAGCCACACTTGGTCTTTGTTAGACTTGTTCACATCAGCAGGTTTCATTAATATGCTACTGTGTTTAGTTTGATTATAGTTATTTGTAAGTTCATCTAAGATATCAATCCACTTGTAAGTTCCCTTGCTGTAGAAATACTTCCACATGGCTGTTTTTAGAGTTCTGTTGAATCTTTCGACTATAGCTGCTTTCCTATTTGAGGTTGTAGAGAAGTACTCAACGCTGTGTTCTTTCAAAAGTTCTTTAACACCTACATTGTAAAATTCTTTTCCTTCATCAAACTGAGCGACTTTTGGGTATTTTACGGACCTTTCTTTGAATTGTTTTAATAACTCACCCACGGCCTTTGTCATGTTTTTAGTATCTTTCCTGTATACAGGAATGGTGAATGCATAGCGACTTAGAATTTCAACGGCTGTCAGTATCCAGTAATATCCTTTGTTCTGGTTTTTATATTTTCTCATATCAACCAAGTCCATTTGCATTTGATTACCTAAATCCTTGACGAATGTTCTTTGGAATTTATGTCTCCTAATGATTGGTTTTTTATCTCGTAAAAGTATCTTGTGTTTTTAACCAGTCTTTTACTATTTTTCTGCTAACGTTTAATCCTTTTTCTTTTGCTTTTTGATAAAGTCTCTCTGCAGATTGGTAACCTGTATCTGGGTTGTAGTAAATGTTACTTAACTCTTGTTCAATAACAAACTCTTCGTTGTCTATTTCGTAGTCTTTCATTTATATTTTGTGTAATATATAATTCTAGGAGTATGCTTCCTACTAGCTTAACATCATTATTCGTAAGAACAGTGAAATTAAGAGAATTATACTGTCCTTTATTAATACTGACTCTGCTATCTATATTATCGAAATGCGATACCGATCCTTTCAGAGTTTGATTCGTGGTTATTGGTAGCGAAGTAATCATACAACTCCTTTTTCCTTCATTATCAAAATTCTTCGTTCTGTCTACAGCATCACAGCATATTGATACATAATGTAATCCACGGTTGATGTCAACCATAGAATCACTCTTAACACTTGTGTTTTTTTGTATAACTTTATTTTTTGTGAATTCTAGCAAAAGACCTAGATTTTTCAGATTCATGTCTTTATCAGATTCAATAACACATTTTCCATTTTCTGGAGTTATTGTCAATGTTATTTTTCCAGTACTTTTAAATTTCTTTGCTAGCATATTGAATGTCCAATATCCAGGATTGATTGACATATTTCTTCCATCATATGTGAACGTTTCATTTTGTGAACTGAAAACATTATTGTAATTCCAATACACTGTTGCTGACTTTAGAAATATATCAGGATTATCTTTATCGATGGTGAGAGTTTCATCCAAGTCTAGCCTTTTCTCTTTTCCTTCTCAAGAATACAGTTATTCTTTCCATGATTTATTTTATCAAATAAAAAATAAATGTATGTTGAAGATTTTGAGAAAGCTTATTATGGAAAAAACTATGATAAGGTTATGAACGAGACCAAGAAAGATATTAAAAAGCTCAAAGCTGATTTTCTGAAAAAATATCCTCACGCTGATATTTTAAAGTTTGAATTCTATGTGTATTACAATCAGGATGGCACAATTGAGTCAACTGCTATATACTTCAAGAATTCAGATGTTTTGAGCACAGATATAAAAAGCAATATTCCTTAATGATAGATCAATGACTAAATACCTTTATTCAAACAAAAATCATACCAAGGGAACCTTGCACGCTCGTCTGTCAATGATTAAACACTATGATTCTAACAAAAATCCTAAGAAAATCAAACAGCGAGGGAACCGAGCAAGCTCGTCTTTCCCAAAAATATGGAGATCAGATGGAACAGTTCACGTATTACCAAAAGGTAGAAGACATGTGGGTTTTTATGGAAAAGAGTATTATTGGGATAATTTCCCTGTTGAATATGTATTGTCTTATCCAATAAACCATTTCAAAGTATATGTAAGTAACACAGACTACTTCATGAGTAATCTTCCTCCACTAAATATAACAACTAATAACAAAGCTGAGTGGAATCTTAAAGAGCCTTATTTTCAATCTTTGGTAGGAACATGGATAGCAACTTATGCATCGGGTATATCTGTAGAGCACTTAACTTTCAATCCAGATCTCCTTAAACAAATTACATCATTCATGAGATTTCATTTATACTTTACAGTCAGAAGAATAATGCAAGAATTTGAAGCATTGTCAGAAAATGGAATTCAGTACATAATGAATAAATATAAAGCTAATTTTCTAAAAGATCATATACCTAAGTGGACATGGCAAGAAGTTTCAGGTTATAAGAATGAACATTTAGGACAGGATGTTGTGGATACGAGTAAATTTAAAAAATATTATGAACCCGGTGTTGGTCTTATTCGTGATTTGAAAAATGACTACAAGAAATTCATCCCAAAGAAATCAAATGGATTGACAACTCAAGGAACCGAACTTCTTAATCAATCAATCGAGTTAAATATCTACAGCGTGCTTGGTGCACAAGCTAGAACAAAACAGAGTATTTATGGTCCTAGAGCATCCTCCTTAGAGACACAAAAAGTTTTCAGACAGATTGTAGAAGATTCTATTATAAACTATGATACATCAACATGGATAAACAATATGAATCAAGCAATCACATTAACCAATGTTGTTCTTAATTTTGCAAAAAGTCCTACTCTATGGTTGATACCTAGTAGTCTAATTATACTAGAAAAACCAATAGTAGGATATAACAAGTTAAAAGTATCAGATGAAACCATGAAATTTGGACTAAATAAGAATGTAAATGTAATAACCCCTTCTAAATAATGCACTCTTTAATAAACTACATTATAGACAACTGCAAAACTCATGGCATTTATAAAAGCGATATGCGCATGCACAAACTGAACTATAATTGTCGGAGCGGTGGACTGGATATTACATTTCTCCTTTTCTCCAGAGACAGTCCTCTCCTGGAGTAAAAACGCAACTATAAAAACAATGTCCTAAGTGTCAAGTGTTCCAAGCTTAGGTAGAAAATGTTTTCAAGGGTATAATGTTGGTGCTCAGTGTTACGCGTAGCTTAGTAACGTTCAGGTAATATAGTCTTTCAGATAGCCTGGTCGTCTTCGATCACGTCTTGGTCTGTTCACAGCTGCTGGAGTCTCTGATGGCTTGTTCTGTTCCATTTTGTCGCTGCTGTTGGTTTCAGCTGTTTCCTCTGCGCTAATGATAATCTCCTCTTGGGCTGACTGAGGGTTGGTATTCAGTAGGATTTTCTCTCTTCAATCCTCTGGGATTGACTCTTCTTCCCGGTCGTCCCTCTCTCTGCTGGTATTTTCCTGGATTAACGCGTTGGCAATCTTGAACTGGCTTGCATCTCGATACACTTCCCGTCCATCTGTGATCCTCCGTGCTGCAATGCTTGATCCGTCGGTTCGGGTTACGATGTAGAATGCTGGTTCATATACTGTAGACCATTTGTTTCTCTTCTTTTGCTTCAGCAGTACATGATCTCCTACAACGAAGGTGTGTTCTTTGGTGTTCCTGTTCTCAGCATTCCGTTTGATCTTTTCTTTGTATCTCTCATTCCTCTCCTTGATGGCTGTGTCACGAGCATTCTCACTACTTTCCGTCGTTTGATGGTCTAACTTGGTTCTGACTTGTCTGTTCATGAGGGCCTCATATGGTGCTACTCCGGTGGCAGGGTGTGGTGTTGAGCGGTAGCCTGTCAGCATTTCTTGAATAGCTATGCTGCCATTTCTGCCTTTGAGGTGAGCAAGCTGTTCTGTCTTGTTAAACAGTTTCATGAAGCTTTCCGCTTCGCCATTAGCACGTGCGTGTTCCGGGGTGACTCGATGATGGTGAAATCCCTCTGTTTTAGCAAACTCGGCAAATTCCCTAGAATTGAACGGTGGTCCGTTGTCACTTTCCAGCTGTCTTGGGGTTCCATGAGTGGCAAACATTGTTTTGAGCTTCTCCATGGTTGGTTGAAAAGCTGTCGAGTGGGTCTTCGCGAATTCAGGATATCTTGTTCTCTTGTCTATGGCTACTACATTGTAGTGTCCATCGGGGTAAGGTCCACTGAAGTCCACAGCTATAACATCCCACGGTTTCTTTGGTATGTCTGTGACTTTGATAGGTTCCTGCCTGTGTTGCTTTGTGGTAACCTGACATTCATAACACTGACCTATGATCTGTTCGATCATACTGTTCATGGTTGGAAACCAATATTTTCCTCTTATCATCTGCTTTGTTTTGGTTATTCCCAGATGTCCAAGGCGGTGTGCGGCCTTGGTGACTTTCCTCTGTAGGCTTCTGGAGATAATAATCTGACTCATTCGGAAGAGTAGGCCATCCACTGCATACAACTCATTCTGCAGGCTGTAGAACGGTGCGATATCTGGGTCCTTTTTGTGACGCTCCCAGTCTCCGGAAAGTATCCTGACGGACAGTTTTTGGAGTTGGGTATCTTTGCAAGTTTCTTCCTTGATTTGGTCTACAACAACAGCATGTTCGGATGTCACGACATACTTGATTACTCTCTCTACAGCATCGTTTCCTTTCTCTGGCAATGGGTGTCTTGATAAGAAGTCAAGTGGATCTGCAGCATCCTTTCCGGGCTCGTAGATTAGCTCGAAGTCGACATCTTGTATTCCCATGACCCATTTTTCAATTCTTGGTGGGAGTTGCATGGTTGCCTTGTTAAACATTGGGAGCAGTGGCTTGTGGGCTGTGATGACCTTGAATTTTGGTGCTCCCAGGAGGTAAATACCGAACCTGTTCTTTGCCCAGTGTACTGCCAGGGCATCTTTCTCTGTCTGGCTGTACCTTCTCTCTCTATCGGTCATGGTGCGACCTATGAAATGGACTGGCTGGAGACCGCAACCTGTCTCCTGAAATAACCCGGCTGAGAGTCCTTCGTGGTAGCTGGTTTCCACTCTCACAACGGTCGGTTTAGCTGGGTTGAAGTATCCCATGGTGCTTTCACTTGTTATGCTTGCATTCAGCTTCTCAAATGCTTCATTCTCTTCTGCTCTCCATTTGAACTTTGTATCTTTATGGGTCAGCTTTCCCAAGGGTGCGGTTAGTGATGCGTATCTTGGGATGAACTTTAATAAGTATCTGGTCATACCGAGGAAACTTCTCACAGCGTCTTTTGATTCTGGTGGGCTGCTTTCTTTGACAGCTCTGATCTTCTCTGGGTTTGGCTTTAATCCGTCCTTTGTGAACTTATGCCCATAGAACTCTATCTCTTCGACTCCAAACTGGCACTTGTCAGGGTTGAATGTGATTCCAAAATCCACTGCTCTCTGCAGGACTGCTTCCAGCGTCTTGTTGTGTTCCTCTATGTTTCTTCCTCCTAGCAGGATATCATCCCGTTGGTTCAGGCATCTTGGTATGTCTCCAAATATTCGGTAGATAGCTTCATCAAAGAGATCTTGGGATGCTTTTGCTCCAAAAATCAGGCGTTTTGGTCGCATATTTCCCCACGGGGTGCTGAAAGTGGCAATTTTCCTGGATTCTGGATTGAGTAGGAGTTGGTGGTAGTCCTGCCTCATGTCAAGCTTTGAGAAGGCATTACAATCGTGGAACTTGTACATGAAGTCTTCAACAATCGTTCCCTGAGTTATCCTATGTCTGTCCATGAATTTGTTGGGTACCCTGAGGTCTACGCTGGCTCTGATCATGTGCAGTTCAAGTTTTTCCTTGTCCACAGCGTTGAACTTTGGCTTTGGTTGAACGACCAAGGGTGAGCACCATGTGACTGCCTCACCTTCAGGTACCTCTTCAAATATTTCCTCTTCTATACACTGCCTCAGCCATTTCTTTAATGGTTCTTGCAAGTACTAAGCCGATGGTCTCGGTCTTTGGGCTAAGGACACTGCTTCTGGTCTCATGCTGAACTTCGCATAGAACTCTTTTCCATTCTTGATGTCTCTGATCTTTCCGATACCCTTGAATAGGTCACTGTATTGATCGGTGATTTCCTTGATTTCAGGTTTGAGACCTTTATCCCGCTTGACACTTTTGATACCTGGTGGTTCTTCCTGGATTCTCAGGTCATTGGTCTCGGCGAAGGAGCCATCTTCACTGATCTGTAGCATACCCAGCTCTTGAAGGGTATTTTTGCTGATGAGGGGTGGAGAATTGATTCTTCCTCTGACAACAACAAATTTTGCGACTGCTCCACAGGTCTGGTTCCTTACAGTGGCTGTAAATTCTCCCTTCACAGGTAGCTCACTCTGTAAGGTGCTTAGCTTTACTCTGCTTGATTGTAGTGTAGGTTTCACACTGGACCGATTTACCAGTGCTTTAAATTGGTGTTCATCCATAACATTTACTTCTGCTCCGCTATCGGCCTCAGCTCTCACATCAACATCTTCTATTCTCACTGAAACAGTTCTGTCTTCACCATCTGTTTTGACTTTCTTCACTTGCTTCAGGTGTCTTACGGCTTGGCAGAAGAACTCATCATCGGAGCTTGTTGAGTTGTCAGCACCTTCTTCTTCATCATCTTCATCTTCCATGGTTCTCTTCACGTGGCGCTTGTGCCTTGGATTCTCTGGTGGTTGGTGACGGCGTCTTCTCTTGGCCTTTCTTGCTCTTGGGTGGGCCTTTGGACTTGCACACAGTACTGAAGTGATTGAACTTTTGACATTTCATACATTTTTTTTCCATACACTGGACAGTTCTTTCCTTCCTCGCGTGTTCCTGTTTGTTCGCAAGTATCCACAGGGTTGCTTTCCTCGGCCGCTTTGTTTGTTCTTGGGCGGAAGCCACTTATCAGACTCTCGTCCAAGCTTCTTCACATCTTGAGGAATTTTCATGTCGCTTACTTGAAGTGAGATATCTTCGATTTGAGAAGCTTCTGTCAAAAACTGTGTCAAATCCCATTTCTTGTTGATGGCTTTCTGGATGAGCGACCGATTCTGTATTGTTTGGTTGAGGTGTTCCAAGCTTCATTCATCGCAGTTGGCTTCGAAGTCGCAGTCATTGGCCTTCTCTCTTAACCGTGCAGCATAAGCGTTCGTTGTTTCGTCATATGCCGGTCTCATTTTGAAGAATACGTATCTTGCGTGGTGTTTATTTTTCTTCGGCTTGAAGTAGTCGTTCAGCTTCTTTCTCAACTTAACGTAGTCGTTATCGCCATCTGTCGGATTTGGCAAACTTTTCTCCAGGCGAGCGAGTTCTTTTCCGCCGTAAATGATGAGTGCATCTTTCTTGTCGAGTGGTTCCGTAATCTTAAAATATCTAAATTCGCGTTCGATTTCTTCGAGCCAGTCGTCCCACGCTTTTCCTGTGGCTATCGGGTCATCTCCTGGGGTAAATGGTTGAGATTTTAGGTTTCTCGTTGCGGTAATAACTTGCACTGAACCTGCTTGGTTGGTCGGTGGTTGTTCCGTGTCAGACATGTTTGCTTGTCGATCGATGGATTCACGCGTCGTAGTATTTCGCTTGCTTGTCTCTCTCGCTGGGCTTCAAACCTTTCTTGCTAGGTTTCTCTTGCTTTCTTCTCTGTTACTGTTGCTTAATCGAGCGTGTTTCCTCGTCGCCAGTGTAACAACCGCTTCTAAATAATGCACTCTTTAATAAACTACATTATAGACAACTACAAAACTTATGGCATTTGTAAAAGCGATATGCGCATGCACAAACTGAACTATAATTGTCGGAGCGGTGGACTGGATATTACAGTAAATTATTATGGAACGACAAACAGCGAGCGTAGCGGGCGACCAAAAAAGATACATCAGGATTCAGTAATAACTCATTTAGATAGCTTGTATGAGCAACCCACTGAGTCACAAAGCAGTCCAGTAACTACAAACAAAATGTTGTCAGTTAGTACAAATCAAAGGCTCCTTTCAGTCGCTACACCTAGTTCAAATCTACAGGTTGTTTTAGTTGGATCAGTAATTGGTGGAATTTCGTTATCAAAGTATTTGTTGTAATTCTAAATTCAAAGAATTTTTTATTAAAATATTAATAATAAAAAATGTCGAATGAACGAAGCGAACGAAGTGAGCGCAGCGAAGCCAGTGAGCGACCTAAAAGCAGACCAAAGTCGTGTATTAAATTCAATCATATTTCAAAAGATATATCGACAGATGAAAAACAAAAACTTTTCGATCTCTACTTCTACTACCACAAGCTAACTGTGTGTTACAAGTGGAAATACAAGAGATTGAAAAGACTAGTACTGCTTGCAAATATTTCAAGTATTGGATTAACTTCTATAGGAGCTATAGTGGGTGGTGTTACCTTGAATCCTATCATACTTGGCGTTTTAACAGGCACTGGTGTTATGATTAAGGGGTATATGTCTAACTCTAATGTATCCAACAAAGTAGAGAGATGTAAGTTTGCCTACACAAATTATGAGAAGGTACTTAATCAGATTAGAAGTTCGCTGAGAGGGATTCCTTCAGATGAAAAGATATTCATGTCTGAAGTAAGATATCTGGATGATGTGGTGACTGACTCCTGTCCTTCGGTTGATAGTCTCTTAGCAAAGTATGAATCAAAGTATACTAATATAATTCCAACCTAATTTCCTAAAAATCTCTTGACAAATATTTTCATGTTTCTCACGAGATTTCTTAGATTTTCGTAACTTAAACTTTGACTTGTCAACATCAATACCATTCTTCTTACATAACTGATACAATACAAAGTTTAGGTTCATCAATCTCTTACTCTTACCATGAGTTGCTGAGAGTTGGACTGAGAGTCGGAGCAGTCTCTCAAAGTCACGTATAATTTCCACACGAACACCTTTAACATTAACAGCACACTCATCTAGGAGTCTAATGAATCTTTCGGTTCTATCATACTTCAAACGATATATAAATCTTTCTGAATATTCTTTTCCTGTTGATATTATTCTATGAATTTCCTCACCGCATGATGCACATAAAATCATTCTATCTTCAACAACTGTAGTTTTGTGTTCGCATGCGTGTTCGCATGCCATTTGTTTTTTTACTTGTATATTTTCAGACAACGCCATCACTCTTTATTTTTACTTAGGTTTTACTTAGGTTTTACTTAGACTTGCTTGCTTGCAAGTAGACTAAGGAAAAGTATATATAAAGTAAATGAGTGAACTTAGTAAACGACCCGAACCCAGTGATTCACAGCGAGGGAACTTGTCTGTTCAAAGTACACCAAAGATTACGAAAGCTGAAAAGAGTTAGAAAATAAAAGATCGTAAGAAAGTAGAAGCAGGAAAAAGACTTGCAGCAATATCAAGGAAAGCAAAGGAAAGAAAAGCAAGAGAGAGGGCAGCTGTGGAGACCGCGACTGCGAAGACAGACGACTGTTGTACTAGCATCGAGTACAAATATATCATCGGAGGTGTAGGAGTTGTCGTTGCAGTTGGTGGTCTGTACTTTGCATACAAACGTGATAAAAGAGAAGCGAGCGCAACGAGCGCCACAGTGAACGTGCATGCGAACACAGCTGATGAAGTAAAACCTGAGAAGAGTGTATGCGCTGTGAAACATGAGAACGCAGTGAAACCAGCGGGCACAAAACTAGATAGCTTTGATTGAATTTTTGTCTATATAATAAATAATAAGTATGGAAAGGAAAGACTTGATGAACGAATTCTACGACGCTACTCTCATCACAATCGGAGCTGTAGCAGTTTCAATGGTATCAAAAAGAGCTATCGGTGAGCAACTAGGAACACCTACTACTATGAAAGAAACTCTAAAATTGGCAGCTGCTGCAGGAGCAGGAACGGTCGGAGTAAAATACATGCAGTCGAAGAAATGGCTGCCTACTGATCCACTCAACAGTCGATGAAATGGTCTGCAGGTCTAATTACTAAAGAATGGCAAGCGTAATAGCTGTAGGAGTATTCAACGCTGTTGCATTTGCGGGAGCTCAATCACAGTGGGTATGAAAAAGAAATAAAAAGACATAATAAAGCAATGGAAAAATTATCAAAAGCAAAAGAGAAGTGGTACGAGGAACAAGTGAAGAAAAAAGACAAGATAGAAATGCTTAGACAACAAGCTTCCGATGCTAATGCAGACATAAACGACACAAACAGTGCTCTAGAAGAACTTAGAAAAATTACAAGAGAACCAAAACTAGAGGATTACTACAAATCTTCAGATGAAATGAAAGAATACCAACTGGTTGTTGTCTCACTTATAGGACTCGGTGGTGGATGGGTACTTTACAAAATAATTTGAAATTTAAAGAAAATTTATATAATAAAGTAAATAAACTTGAAAATGATTACTATCAATGAACTAAGAAAACTTGCAAAAGAAGCAAAAGTTAAGAACATATCAACTCTTAATAAAGCTCAATTATGTTTAGCATTGGGAATGGAGCCAATTCCTACAAGTGAAAAGTATGAAAAATTCTGTAGAGGAAAGATAAACATTGCTGTAAAGATAGCTCTGATAAACAAAAAGACGGGAGAAAAACAAGAGTTTACAAGTATCTACAAAACAGCAAAAGCAACTGGAAAAAACCCCGGCTCTATATCCCAGCAACTATACAAAAATAATGGCGAGATTAAGGTTGGTGAAAACACATACTTTATACACAGCTGCGGCACTCACCGCGTTCGCTCATAGATTTCTTAGTTTTTTTAAACTAAGAAATCTTTCTAAACTTTTCTTAACCTATAGTGACCTATCGCTAGTGTGTTCACTTTGTCTTCTAGAATAACTCTCTTGTCATCATCTGTGGAAAGCGCTTTCTAATTAACCTGTTCGGTGAATAAATCATGTTTTTTGTGACGAATTACATTCATAATTCTCATCTGTGGTTTTCCACTAAACAAACAGTCTTTGAAGTCTTTATGACAAATTTTCTTCTTTATCACATTCTTCTTAACACCCTTACACTTCTTCTCTTCCTTATCATTCATCTTGTACGAGTACAACTTTGCTCTAAGTCCGACGAATTCATCTATTTGTTTTCCTCCTTCATCCTTAAACATTCCTAAAACTTTCTTGTTCTTCCCAGCAGGAATTCCAGACTCATGAATCTTAGGATAATTGCTGGCATCAAACATAACCTCTACATCATGGGTAACCTCTATATCCTTGTAAAAATCTTTTGTTTCAATCTCATATGCAAGAGAATCTGTATCAGTGAAAAGTAATTTTGCTTTGTTATCATAATTTGGTTTGATGTAGTTGTAGTGAAAGCCATACATCAAAGTCTTACTTAAGTCTAAAATACTCATTCCTATATAAATAGGTTTGTTCAACTTTAGCTTTGTCTTCTTCATATGACCCGCGATTAAATTATCTGAAAAAATAGTTCTACTCTCATAGTTAGGTTTTGCAAATAGCTTTCTTGCTTTATCCTCGCTTGCAACTAGACGCACGTCAATCCTATTTCTAAGGTTCTCCATAGTTTCACCAAACACAGAGTTGTTCATTAATTTGAAAAAGTCTTTCTCAAAGTCGTTCTTCGCTTTCATTCGTAGTTTGGTGTTGAAAGTTATATATTTCTCTAACCAGGGTTCTTCATGAAATTTTATACCTTTATGAATTTTCATTATTTTCATACCAAGACTTTCGTATTGTTTCAAACTTTCATGGTGAGCAACGTATTTCTCCTTATCATTTAGATTTGGTATAAGTTTTTCCACTTTTCCTATTGGTTTTCTCTCTGGTGCTAGTGGATAATCATTGTGAAGATCATGTAACTCTTGTGGATATTCTAAGTCTACCTCTAGTATACATGGAATATTTCTCCAGTTGTTTAGATCTTCCTCATTCATCCACTCGAACCCGTGTGTTGGTAAAGGCTTACTCATTGCCCAACCATACAGATTATTTGCATCTAGATATGGAATGTATTTCGTAGGAGAATTAGGATCATACTTATCTCCCATGTATGGATTGTTGGTTTTAGAGTATCGAGTTGATATCAGACACACCACCTCTAATTCCTTTCTCTATCATCAAATACATTTCTGAATCAGTTAAGAGTTCCAACTTCACATTTGTTAGCTTTAGCATTGCATCCCAGGAAAGTCCAGGTGATGTGTAGTACCACGCTGGATCTAGTTTATAGTTATCCAAACAAACCTTTCTAAAATAGTTACCAGCGATTTACCGGGCGGAAAGCGAAGTCGTAATATAAAAATAAGAGCCCAGCTCAAAATTTTCACAGAAAGAGACATTGGTTAAAAATATATTTTATTGACGTTTCGTCGCTAGACGCACGATATCTTCAGAGTAGAAATGAATAATGAGAGTTAGCATATTAAATTATATTTACATAGTATAGGATGACACAAAGTCAATGAGAAAAGAGGAAGGTGTGAGAACAGGAAATAGCGATGAGAAAAGAGGTATAAATCAAAATAAGACAAGGGGAACAGAGCGGATGGTTTCATTGAGTTCGGGTTTAAATTTAGAAATGAGAAGGCTTTCCCTAATTAATAATTCCGATGTCAGGAAAACAAGAAGATAGAAGTTTGACTAGCTGTGTACGGATCCGTAGTGAGTTGTGTACACAGCTAGCCAAACTTCTATCTTCTTGTTTTCCTGACATCGACCTTCGCATTGTCTTTAGGCCAGGCAAGCGTCTGTCAGATTTTTTTCAGTTCAAAGACGTCATCCCCAAGTTGATGATATCGCATGTAGTCTATAAATATAAGTGTCAGTGCTGCGGAGCACTGTATTTTGGCCAAACTTGCCGCCATTTACACACGCGAATCTCTGAACACTTGGGAATTTCACCTTTGAGTGGAAAGAACCTGACATGTTCTTCTCTTTCTGCCATCCAAGCTCACACCAGAACAACTTGCCACCCCATTTCCTTTGACGACTTTTCCATTATGTCCTATTGCAATACCGCTTCGGAATTATTAATTAGGGAAAGCCTTCTCATTTCTAAATTTAAACCCGAACTCAATGAAACCATCCGCTCTGTTCCCCTTGTCTTATTTTGATTTATACCTCTTTTCTCATCGCTATTTCCTGTTCTCACACCTTCCTCTTTTCTCATTGACTTTGTGTCATCCTATACTATGTAAATATAATTTAATATGCTAACTCTCATTATTCATTTCTACTCTGAAGATATCGTGCGTCTAGCGACGAAACGTCAGTAAAATATATTTTTAACCAATGTCTCTTTCTGTGAAAATTTTGAGCTGGGCTCTTAGTTTTATATTAAGACCTTTCTAAAGCTCTCAAACACATCAGCTAGTATCAAAACATCAGACATCAGATACAAGTCGTGGTATCTCATACTCTTCATCCCAAACTCTTTCCAAACCTTTTGTGCATGTTTGTAATCCTCATCTAATATACCTTCATCATTAAGCAATGAGTAGAACGCTTCTTTAGGTGGTAATTCTTTTTCGTTGAGTTTATCTAGACGGTCAACGTAGTCATATGGGTAAACACCTTTCCTTAGTAGCAACTCCCGTTTCTTCCCTTGAAAATATTTACTAATATTTTGAAACTTCTCTCTATCTAGATTATTTGCTAGTTTTCCTAAAGATGATGACATAAACTTAAAGCTATCTATAAACCTAAGACGTTTTGTAACATTCTTCGTCTTACCTGTCTTCTTATTCATAAAAGTATCAACAACGTCTTTTGTGAAGGATATGTACTTTTCTTCCTTCTTTGGTATACAATTAATATTACCCTCAGTAACTCCAAGGTTTTGATGAATAGATGCCATTCATAACCTCCTAAGTTATGGAATATAACTGGTATAAAGTTTAGTGTTCTAATTTTTAACTTACACTTATTATGTTCTGCACCTCTATAACTTCCTGTGAAGTGACAATGATCTCTAACTTTATCATCACCTAACTCACCTTCACATACGTAACAATGTATTGACTTTTCATAATTCTCTTTATCCTCTTTTCTATACATCATCTTTTTAGGATACTTGAACTTGTTGAATATTTTCTTCACAGTTTCTTCTAGACTGTTAACAAATATTTGAGCAACATCATCATCATCTGATTCCTTCGAATAACATACTGGATATTGAGTTCCCTCGCTGAGTTTGGACCGTTCACTGCGTTCACTATCATCAAAACATTTCACATAATAGCTAAATCCTGATGGTATATGTTTTTGATATTGGTTTGTATAGCTCTTATTAGGATCTTGCTGTGTATCATTGTTTAAAGGTTTGGTGAAACACTCGAAGTCTGCGTAGATAACAAATGGTACTTTATGCATTCTTCCATGATTAATAAATTTTAGAATGTCATTCTTTCCCTTCTCTGGATATTCAGTCTTCACACAATCATGTGTTAAACAATATTCTTTATGATTCGTGAGGAATGTCTCAGTGTTCAAACCATTTAAACAGTAGTGACAAAAGTATCTTTTTCTTTTACCTTTACTTACTTGATGTGATAGTAATCTGCTAAGACACTTAACTAAACAATAGTGCTTGTTTCCATCTTTATCTTTAATTAATAAAAGAGTAACTGTTTTCTCATTCTTTTCTTTAGGTGTTCTTAGAATACTTACCTCATCTTCAGTGTCATAACCTAACACAATCACTGACATCTTGTTGTTCTTCTCAAACCTGTCTATGCCTGAAAATAAAGCAGGAAAGTTTACTCCCTTCCAGTTGAGCTTCTCAGCTTGTTTCCGTAAGATTTTTGTTATTCTTTCTGAATCTCTTTCCACTGGATTACATGCTCAAGGAATACACCATTTGAAACATTGTTGGTCATAATTCTTCATGCTAATGACTGCTTTCCTACCATTTAGCTTCTTTGGTAAAGGAATGTAGGATGATCCTTTAATTGGGTTACTCTTACTAATATTTAACTCTAACTTATTAATTGTTTCAAACCTCCAACCACTTCCATTCTTTTGGTATGTTGCGAATGATTCAAGTATTTTATCTTCCATATCCTGATACACTTCTTCGAGATCTGTTCCCTCGTAGATTGTCTCCTGTCTTGAACTAAAGTGTGCATTATCTCTAGTCTCCTCACCATTAGCAGGGTTTGATTTAACCATTGAACATGAAAGACTAACGCACACCTTAGACTGAGGATACTCTCTTAACTTGTTCAGTATTAGTTCTTTCACTACATTCAATAAAGTTATAGGATCGTAGTGAGTGAACTTGTCTGTTTCCTTTATAACATACTTTTTAGTAACCCCATTCAAAGAGGTTTTCTCAAAAACTAATCTGAAGTTGGGTTGTGGTTTATTGAACAGGTTTGGAAAGAAGCGCACTAACCTATCTACCCACCCTTGACCACTATCCTCCCCTTGTTTTGACTCGTTGAACAGACTCGGAATGAAGATCTTTAACTATTCTAACCACCCTTGGTTGTCATTCCTTAGTTTGGTAGTTAAAGGTGTAGTGTATTCAGTTGGTTTCAGTACTGGTACTCCAATGTTTGGTACTGGTTCGTTTAGAATTAAGTTTGACATTGTTCCTTTATTATATATAGAAATATTATCTATAAATCAAAAAATACGGTTTCATAACTCTCACCAGAGTTATGTAGTTTTTATCTCTTTTCTAATTCTCTTTCTAATCTTTCTATTTCTAAACTATATACTTCTTCTAAACATTCTATAACTTTTTCCTTTTCAAAAACCTCATGCTCTAATCTTTCTATCTCATCTTTTAGTTTATCTACATATCGATCATACATTTCTTCTAAACTATCCATTGCATTTTCCTTTCGAAAAACCTTATCCTCTAGTCTGTCTATCTCTTGGTTTTTTTCATTTATTTTTTTCTTTAATCTTTCTATCTCTTGATCTTTTTTATTTTCTATAAGTAACATGTCTTGTATTACTTTATTTAATATTTTTAATATGTTTTCTCAATCCAGAAATATTTGATGTATAACCACAAATTAAACACTTAGTCTGATCCTTTATCTCTTTTAGTCTTCCCTCAACATTGTGTGACTTTATTGTTCCTTTATTTTCCTTTGTTCCTTTCCATTGTTCCTTCAT
Organism: Heliopora coerulea; assembly: GCA_030142905.1. Classification (NCBI taxonomy): domain Eukaryota; kingdom Metazoa; phylum Cnidaria; class Anthozoa; order Scleralcyonacea; family Helioporidae; genus Heliopora; species Heliopora coerulea. Next base: position 426,239 of record JASJOG010000020.1, read on the forward strand.
TATATAAAATTTTTCCTTTAAGTTTAAAAAATTCAGTTTTATAAATCTCACCAGAGTTATAAAATTTTTATCTAAAAATAACTTTATATTTGACAGCGAACACAGTGAGCGCTGTGAACTGGTTTGAACTGGTTTGATTGACACGTGATTGACACGTAATTTTTGTGATTTTTATGTGATTGACAAGTGATTTTTATGTGATTTTTATATGATTGACACGTGATAAGAATCTTGATGAAAAATGTTGATAAAAAATGTTGATGAAAAATGTTGATGAAAAATGCTGTTAAAGATTTATTTAATTTTTTCTAAAATAGTGTAAAATTGTTCAAAATAGAAAATGCGCCAGAACCCGTATTATACGTCTACTTCGGGGGAGGATTTAAAACAGCCTTGCTTGTGTAGAGTAAAAATTAAAATTTTTGACAATATATGAAGTGAAATTATTTTACGAACAACCAGAAAAGGAGAAAGTAACCATGCAGAGTGAAGTTAGTGAAGAAGTTTTGTATGAAATGATGACCGAATTACAAGTTTTTATTTGATGTTCTCTACATTTGTACTTGTCAATTATATTTCAATAAGGCCGTACAATAATCTACGATTGACCTCGCTTGTTCGGTCTGTACTAGTGAAATATTGGTCAATATTTCACTAGTACAGACCGAACAAGCGAGGTCAATTAGTAGTTATTATTTGACCCTCAAGAGTTCCCTCCACCAAAAAAAAAACTTCTATTTCATGTGACTGTGTGTAAACGCTAAGTTTTCATTCATGTTAACATTATCTGGTGTAACTTTGATTTTCTAGTTGTAACTGCTAAAGGATAACTTCGAGTTCTTTTCCACATGTAGATGTCCGTTGAAACCCCGGAAAAAGATTTCGACAGAGCAATCATAAAACGTTCAACTTCTACTCAATCTAAAGATCCTGACGACTTTTTCAAGACACAAGGATACCATACTTGTTGGAATGACGGACTCAAACCGCTGCAAGTTGACCCCAGAGAAACAAAACCGCGGTAAAATGGTTGAACAAAGTACTGCCAGTTCAGTGTAAGGTTGATGCACCTGGCCTGCGTAACTTTATTGACAGTACAAGACTTAACGCGCATGCTTGACCTTGTAGTCGTAAATTCACCGCTGGTAACATGGCACCAAGTGCTCAGTAGTTGTTTTGAAAGGTTACCCTTTCATCTTGAAGAAGATTTTAAAAATAAATGGATGGCAAACAGTTCCTTGTACAGACCGTATGCAAAATGCTCGTCAATTTAGTATAGCCTCTCGACCTTCGTTCTTGTCCTAACAATTCAAAAGGATTTTAAAACGACCGAGGCTGGAAAGGTAAATTTTCATGCACTTCAAATAATTAATGAGGAAAATACAAAGAAAAATCTTAACCTTACCGTGTCTTTAAAAGTGATAAAGACATACATTTCTCCTCAAACTTTTTCGGCTTAGAAAAGTTAAATTTTCAAATTTTTTTTCTCAAATTAGCTTATTAAGGGGTTTGTCTTTAAAGTCATTTTAAATAGAACCAAAACTTGTGGTATGTACTTTATCGGGTCTAAAACACTTGGTATCACCCGGTGCTTTAAATGGAATAAAACACTTCGGCTCGCTTGTTAAATATCGCCTGAAATCAAGTTAAATTGACAGCCGGTTTTGCGTGGGGTCTGTTGTACTGACAAGTTGCTATCGTGGGTTTAATTAGAGGGGTGAGGATTGATAGTCTTATTCAGAAATATTTCCTCTTTGACGGGGTGGGTAGACTTCTGTTCAGTGAAATCTTGGAGTGCGAAACATGTATTTCGTATGCGAAATAGAAGATTCACTTTTGAAACTTTGTTTCACACATGAAATTTTCATTTCACACTCGGAATTGAAACAGTTCATATATGAAATACTACTTTAATGTGTGAAATTTCGTGTGAGATTTTTGTTACGGTATGTAGAATTATTCTAATTGTTAACCTGTGTGAAATATTCTCAGTGTCAAGCAAATAATTTTTTTGAAAACATGGTAGTTTGTCTAAAAATTTGTCAAATGCTCCTCCTTGAACAATGCTAGATAGTTCATCGAAAGAGATAAAAAACGTTTCCTCTCTTACTTTTACTTTCCCGCCTTCTTCTCCAGTTCTAACCACAATTTTCATACTTTGTCTCATTTCTCTAACCCGATTATGAACCTCGCTTTCCTGTTCCTTCAGTGGTCTTGTTTCTGTTAATGTGGTATCCAGTGGGGTACCCAGGATTAACTAAAAAGAAATGGGGGGAGGCAATAAAGTGAGTCTTCCTAAATTCTGAGATGGCTACGTTAGTATTCTGGAGAAACCTTATGTTTGCTGGAAGGTAAGTTTCCTACCTGGGAAAATTCCTTATACTGTCTTACGAAATATCATTTATATTGTAAAACTTTATGTATTTGTGTAAAACTTAAATTATGTGTAACTAAAGGGAAGGCAGACGTTCTCTGACCAGAAAATAATTTTTATTTCGTGCTTTTGACTGTCTGACCACAGCCTTCTACAGGAGAAAGATGGTCCTTCTTTCCATCTTTCTGACTTTCTCCTGCTGAATGTATAAGTCTTCAGTAATATATAAGCCTGACCGTGTTTTCTCTGTTTTTCGTTAAGTTATTGTTAAAGTGTTATCGATCACGAATCATGCTAGGCCTTCTAAAAGTTCGAAACGCTTTAAGCAAGCAGCATTAAAAATTTTCTTTTTCGGATCAAGTGTCTTTATGTACAAAGTGGTGGTAGTACAAAGGATCAAATGTTTCAAAATCAAATTTCACCCAAAACCAACAAAAAAAATTCTCTAAAGCTGTAGGGTTAGGGTTAGGGTTAGGGTTAGGGTTAGGGTGAGGGTTAGGTTAGGGTTAGGGTTAGCGTTAGGTTAGGGTTAGGGTTAGCGTTAGGTTTAGGGTTCGATAGAGTTGTGATTTGGTAAGGGTTAGGGTTAATGCTGGGGTTTGGGGTTAGGGTTGAGGTTGGGGTTGAGCATTGGGGTTGGGGAAAAAAGGGTTGGGAGTTGGACATGGGGATTAGAGTTAGGGGTTGAAGCTGGGGGTTGAGTTGTGATGTGGGAATTCGGGTGGGGGATTGGAGTTGGTGATGGGTTGTTGGCGATGGGGTTTGGGTTGGGAGTTCGAGGTTGGAGGTTGGGGTATGGTGTCGGGGGTAGGGATAGAAGATGGGGTTGGGGTTGGAGTTAAGGTTCCGGTTGGGAGTTGGTGTTGGGGGATGAAGATAGGGGTTGGCATTGGGGTTGGGGTTAAGGTTCTGTTTATGGTTGGGATTAGGAAGGAGTTAAGGTTGGGATTAAGGTTGAGGATATGGATGGGGTCGGGGTTGGGATTGGGGTTAGGGTTGGGGTTCGGGTCGGGTTGGAGTTCGAGTCCCCTTCCAGGTAAGGTTAGGTCAGGTCTAACATAGGTTAGGATTATGGTTAGGGTTATGGTTATGGTAAGGTTTGGGTAAGTGTTACAGTTAGGGTCAGGGTTAGGAACAGGGTTACGGTTAGGAATAGGAAAAGGGATAGCGTTGTTGTTAGAGTTAGGGTTAGGGTTAGGGTCAGGGTTAGGGTTAGAATTAGGGTTAGGGTTAGGGTTAGGGTTAGGGTTATGGTTAGGGTTAGGTTTAGGGTTAGGGTTAGGGTTAGGGTTAGGGTTAGGATTAGGGTTAGTGTTTGGGTTAGGGTTTAGTGTTATGGTTAGGGTTAGGGTTAGGATTAGGGTTAGGGTTAGGGTTAGGATTATGGT
>JASJOG010000020.1:1160000-1172500 GCA_030142905.1 Heliopora coerulea
TTGGGATGCCAGCAAATACATTGATAAACCATTCCTGAGCAAGTAGATAGCATTAGTCTATCAACAAAGTATGAGAATATTTCTCACTTATCTAAATTTGTTTATATCAGTTCACTGTTATTTCTCATTATTATGTCATCCTAAAAAGAAACCAATTGAAATTTTATGCAGAATTATCTTGTAATATCTATCTTGCATTATCTTGAATCATGTAACATCTTTTTAAAATTAAATCATGTCTGTACTAAGTTGTACGTTTTCTCCTATTCTGTTTAAGTAAATAAAACGTGAAGTTTCCTTATTTATATTTCTTTTTATACACAATCGATTTCAGGTCGCATGAATGCATCGCTAAACCTCTGTCTCCCTTATCGGATCACGTCCCGCCCCTTTTTCTACGTGACCCGAGGTTATGAATGTTGTACACCAATAACCACCTAAATGTATGCACAACCTTGGAATTATGATATATGGTACGCATGTCACCACGCATGTCACGAAATCCTCAGAAAAGGTCTCTGAACCCCATACGACGTTTTCTGTAGATTCCAGTTTCCCCGAAGGTTTGCGTAACGTCTCACCCAGGTGATCACGTGATTTGTAAACACCTGGTCATTATTAGCACCAGCGGTATTATTTGGGCAAGTTGAGGCCAGAAGACATTCCTCAGACTCTCTCCCTTGAAGTTTTTCATTATTAAAAAAGTCTGAGGCCTTTGTGTCCCCTGCCGATAAAGAGAGGACCAAATCAGTTCCAGACTTCAGGACCAGTCAGAACAAGCTTCAAAAATACACCTATATAAGAGAAAGCAAATTCCGAAAACGAAGGCCATCTTTCAACTTAAGATTTAAGTTAATAAAAGATGAAAACTGTGAAATGGTGATATTTCGATTTTATTGCAAAATCATCTTCAGACCAAGTGCAAGATGATTTTGCAATAAAATCGAAATATCACCATTTCACAGTTTTCATCTTTTATTAACTTAAATCTTAAGTTGAAAGATGGCCTTCGTTTTCGGAATTTGCTTTCTCTTATATTTTTTGAAGTTGTCGCCTGGTCAAGGTTTTTTTAAATACACCTCTATAATACAAGTATTTAATCTCGTCCAAGACGTCTCTCCTTGACAAGTAAAATCGTAAGGCGTTAGCCAGTGTAAAATATATACACTGGCGGTCAAAACGAATCGGTCACACAGAAGCTAAAGATGGTGACGCCATAAACATTGCAACAAATCTTATCATGGCAAGTAGTTACACCAAAAACAAACAGAAAACAAATCTTAATATTTAGTGACTCCTCCACGAACTTTGATCACTGCTTTACACCCTCGAGGCATGCTACTTATTAAAATAATTAGCTTATCTAATGGAAAGCCTTGCTGTGCAGCTCTTACAGCACTCCAAAGTTCTGTGACATTGGTGGGGTTTTGCTCTTGGACCATTGTCTTAAGTTGGTCCCACAATGTAAGTGTCTTGCGGGTTCTGCAACCTTCTTACAGGATACAACAAATTTCAAATACGCTGTAATTTTGTAATCTAAATTCATGGGGCCTCGCTTCACCTTGATCCGCCCCTGGTCAGAGCACGATAGCTAAAATCGGTTTTGGATCGAAGAGAGTGTATGTAATTTAAAGTTCATGCTACAATAGTCCTGAAGAGTGCTGGCAAAGAATCTTTTCTATGCTGGAGTGCACTAATCTTAATTTCATGTAATAATAATTTTGATGATAATATTAACTAACGCAGAAACGTTGAAAGTAGGGCATTTCATCGCGATTTTAACAACCAAGTGTTACAAATGTCTAGAAAGTTTGGGGACGTTCTACAGTTGTAATGACGAAATGTCAGTCATGTAATAAGTTATAAATAGCTATATTGTACAGTATTACGTAATATAACGTGCAAGAATGGCGATGTAATGCTGCCTTAAATAAGAAGCTATGCCAGTGTTTAAATAATAGTAGTGTATAACGTTCAAGATTGTAAACTGGAAACGTTGAATAATCCAGACGGTCTCAGTCTTGATGACTGAGCAAATTAAAGCCATTATGATAAGTAAGCAGATTAAGATAAAATGTAAATTAAATACATGAGTTTAAAAACTATTTATGAGCTAAAATCTGCTGATTTCACGCTCTCTAATTGCGCGGTTCGTAAAAAATAAGTTGCCTTTCTTTTTTATTAGTAATCAGGTTTTTTTTGTTGTTTTCTTCAAGTAAAAATATGAGATGTGAAAAAATTTCAGATCAGAGTTCCTAAGAATGTCACAGCTAAGCCGCTGGTAAATCTCCACCAAATAATCACCGTAACTGGAAGAATTGAGTAGTTGAAAAAAATGAAGCAAAATTTAAAACATTCTAATTTCCACCCAATTAAAATTAGTAATTAGTTTTTTTTCGTGAAATTAAATTCTGCAAACGGAACTAAAGAAAAAAAAATAAAGGAAACGCCTATATTACGTTGAATGTCTGGCTGATATTTGCACAGCAGTTCCAAGTAGAAAATTTGAAGAAAATAGCTTTATGCTAATCAAGACAAGCATTTCCTGAAACGGATATTTCAAATAGCTATGAATATATAAAATAACTCCGGATCCGACGATAAGAAACGATTCGAAACTAAGCCAAAAACTCACGGCTATTCCATATTGAAGGATTTTACGACGATTCCAGGGTGGCTGTTTTACGTCGCACAATCGCAGCGGTATGCGACGGTACTGCGACGACTAAAACGAATCAAATTCATCTGTCGAGTTTAAATCATTTGAGACGTTGTATCTCTTTTGAATAATCCATTGCGTTTTGCTCTTAGAATCGTCGTCTGATCTTTGCGAAATTTTTCTTTACATCGCCGCTAAGAAAACCCTTTGCAACCCACTGGAGTTACAAATCTCCGCAAAGTAAGTAATGAATATCTCAAAACAGTTTCGAGTAACGTACGAGTTAAATTTACGAGTACATTCGTGAAACTTCTAGCCGCAAAGTTTCACCGACAAACAGTAAAACGGCACAGCTTACTTGTAGGACAAAGTAATTCCTAGAAAATAAAACATAATGTGAAGTTTTTGTGACGTAACCGAGGAAACCTTAATTGACTGGGCTTTTAACTGATGTGAGTCCTTAAGGGAACTTCTTGTCCCAATGGCGTTTTTGACTTCAGAGTGGAAGGTCGACGAAAATGGCCTTGACACTCAGTATATCTGGATATTCTGAGATAATAATGTAGCTCCTTAGTTCGATCTTCTTCGCTTTCTTTGTTGACTTAAATAATAAACAAGAAATATACTGCGCTCTGCAACCTTGCCCATACAAAACGTTCGTCGTGAAGGCTACCAGAGTTCACGATAAACAATCATTGCATAATATAAACATTACGAATAAGTCTCAAATGGGGTCTTCGACATCAACAAAAGACAATTTTCGGCAAAATTTAAAAGAGGGGATATTCATCAACACTCCCAAATAAAAAGTGACTGGTTTTGTTTTAATTCCGCCACTTTTAGATGGCTTAAAGAGGATGTTTCTAACATGGCTGTAGTGGATGCAAAGCTTGTCACTGGATTCACTGTGACTGAAAAGTCGTTAAAAAAAGTTAGGTTGCCCTTCATTCTTTCTACGTCTTATATTTAATTTAACTTCTCATCAAAACATATATTTTTTGGCAGTACACAATCCTTTGGCTCTTTCTATTTTATGTACAACTGCCTACTTAGCAATATTATAACTTCTATTTTCTAGCGTTTCGTTTCTTTCTAGTAAATTAATAATTTGTCCTATTCAAGCTCTTTTTCTTGGTAAGTTGGTTTCTCACGGCAGCCAAATCGGCTAACTTTGTCTTCTTCCCTTTCGTTATTTTGCTTCAGCTGAGTAATGATCCCTAATTAAATTTCAAGAGATACGACATTGATGGACAAAATGTCATGCTTTACTTTGACGAGGTATGAATCTGCGGTTAATGTTACCATTAGCACTGTTTCTTTCGTGTCTATGGGGGCTAAATGAACGTTAAAAAACCACCCAAAAAAACATTCATAACAGGAAAAGATTACATACACAGGATGACCGTCATAGATCTATGATTAGAAACTAGAAATGAGAGTATTCATCAGGTTTAAGGGTACAAAATATGTTTCTCAAAAGGTAATGGTGGTTTTAAAGCCGCTGAAAGTCCTAAGCCATGGACGCTTGAAAAAATCTACTGCTTATACATTATAAATTAGATATAGTTCCCAAGCGCTCACACAAACGACATGAAAATTTATTCATATCACATCAGTCCTAGTAAATATGATTCATCTGAGCGTAAGGAAAGTGAGTGTTATGACAACTTATAGCCATGAAGGGTAGACGCAATTCAAAATGCTTTTTCAGAAAGGTTTTCTAACCTGCATGGGGCGAAAATTAATTGAAGAACTACTCTAACCAGTTTTTAGAAAGGTTGCATTCGTTTGTGACATATGGTGGGAAATTTGATGGGGGAGACGAAATCCTTCAACGTACACACAAAAAAATGTCGAGAAAAAAACAAACGTTGATTAGATGTCTAAATAATTGCAGTCTTTTTATCCTTGCATTTCAGATCAAGGACATGACCTTCTCCATCGACATTCTTCAACAAACGCTGGTAAAAAAACTTAAACCAGCCGTGGTTAAAGTTTACGATTACTATAATCCTGGTAAGACCAAATTGTTCTTGTTCCTTTGCTTATTTGGTTGTTGCAAATAAGCATTAGAGAGTGGCGTGATAACAACCAGTAGTTGGAAGACTACTGCTGATTATTATGTAACTTCCTACTCAAAAATACACGTCGAGAAAACCTATTTTGATGTAGCCTTTTTAGGCCAGCAGTCGTTTCTTCAAAGTCTGGTAATTTCTTTACGTTTTATTACTATATATGCGCCCAGACCAGAAAATGTGCCCAACCCTGTAGCAAAACTGTACCGTGTATAATGCAAGGCAGAAAAAGATGAAAAGGTCAAAATCCAAAATGGACTTTTAAAGTGGTATTGATTAATTAATTAACCCGGCATTCCGTATAAAGGACTCTTCGTTCATTGTCAACTTCAATTCTAAACTTTTGCAGAGAGCGAGGCGAAGGTAATGTACAAAATTGGTGAGAAGGATTGTTACGGCGACAAAAGTAAGCAATTTATTATGTATAGTAGAAATACAATAAATATTGTTATATCATACAAGATAAAACATATTCCGAAGAGGAACATCTTGAAAACTCAGAATACGAGTCAAAATCAACACGAAAGTTGAATTAGTAACGAAAGTTGAATTAGAACGAAGTTGAATTAGAAAGTTGAATTAGACGAAAGTTGAATTAGACTTATAATGAAAAACGACTTATTATGACGAAAGTTGAATTAAGTAAAAGATGTGATATGATGACATCCTGGTGCCTTGTAAGGGATTTTTCAGATGCGTTGGAAGTTCAGCTTTTTACCAGATTTTATCCGATGTAGAGCGTTCCGTGGCCAAACAAACGGCCAAAACCAGACAGATAAAAGGACATAAATACATAAAAATGACTGAAACGAACACAGATACACACTTGCACGCTTGCATACAAGCAGGTCAATAGAGATAGAGGGAGAGAGAGAAAGAGAGAGAGAGAGTGAGAGAGAGGAAGACAGACAGAAAGACGGACGGACAGGCAGTTAAGTATCTAATTTGCCAAAACTAACAGAAAGACAGCAAACGAGGAACAAGCCAAAAGCCCTGGCTGGCAAGAGAAGTTAAGGAGAGCAGAACACGACGCGTTGGAGCAGTTGCATCGGGTGAAACATTTTGCCTTTCGCCAGAAGTGTTTCGAACCTTACCACATCATTTTAACACATCTAATTCTTTCCTACCCTGCGTTTAGTTAAAGAACAATGCCCTCAATGCATGTCTGTCGACGACATCGAAGCCTTAGTCGACGCAAGTGTAAATTGCTCCAGCCACGGTAAGTTGTTTTCTGTTATGAACACACGGATTCACCAGCTTCATTTCACGTTATTATAAATTCTGAACAAAATTCAGTTTTGATTGTTTCAAACCTGCCTTTTCCATTTTAGTAAGCAAAGTAAAAGCGACAAAAGGAATGATAAAAGTTGGAAAAGCCTACATGAACAACAAGAAACATCAGAAAAAGATACTTCCTTACACAATTCCTGAGTTCTGTCTATGTGAAGAAGTCTACAATGACGTCAAATCATTGGTTGTTGCTCCGAGCAGTTACTTCAAAGAGACTGGGGAGACCACTACCATCGTGTTGGATTCTGGTACGACGATTATAAAATGGCCGACAGTAAAAGCCATGAAGAAAAAGATGAAGAGAAAGATGAAAGAAATTATACAGAAATGCATAGGACAGTAATACTTACGAAAAACGAAGTTATATCTCTGTTGACTCCAATTCACCATGACAAAGATTTTAATTAAAAACACAGCTTTCTAAATGTGTCTGTGCCGTTTATTTTAATTAAAAACACAGCTTTCTAAATGTGTCTGTGCCGTTTATTTTAATCTGCTGCCCTGACTTAGTCTATTTAATAGGAGCCTTACGATCTACGACGTCAACTGCAACGACAACGTCCTTTAAACAAAAAAGTTCTTTACGCAAAACAAAGAAAATCAATAACACTTATTTTCTAAAACATTCAGAACAACGTTGTCGTCTGCATACAGCGTCACCCAGATAATTTTCACGTCTTAAGGACGACGTCAGCTCTCGGAGTGAGAAAAGCTGTTTCTTAAGATCGAATTCAACCCGAGGCTACAGCCGTTGTACCGTGGAATCCCGAAAGTAAAGGCCCCCGTTACTTTCGGATTTATCCGCCATTGAAGGCCGCTCCTTTCGGGGGGGAGCTGCTTTTAGGGGGGCCGTTATTTTCGCGTAGTAAAGTACTTTAACGTACCATGGAAATATTGTTCTTTACCCCTTTAATGGCATTATATTTACCACATTTGTCTTTTTTTTCTTCTTTCCAACTTTGACAGTTTTACTTTACTTTTGGCGGGTCGAGATTTGAAACTTAATACTTCAGAGTTATTCAAGTGATGACTGAAACAAAACTGTGGGGTGTTGAGGATCATCATCAATCGTATACATTGTATCATGCAGAAACGCGGTATTTTCCAAAGGGCCGCTACTGTCGGGGATTTGCTATTTTCGACAATTTTCAAAAACATCTAAAATTTGCCGTTACTATCGAGGGGTTGCTATTTTCGAGATTCTAGGGTATTGGTTTTTATTTTTTAACTAGGGGGTATAAATGCCAGCTGAAAGTGGCGTTCTACCAAAAGTAACGTTTTCTTTTACGATAAGTCACTCGTACTAAAACGTCACGCAACCTCAGCCTTCTGAAAATTGTAGATATTGAATTATTAACTGAGAAAATACAATCAGGGTCGTCCTGATATATCCGATTCCCTCGGTAGAGTCTTCGGGGAGTACTGCAACATTCGTAAGCCAATCACAAGAAGATATTGTGCTCTTTGACTTAATTACATACGCTGGTTAAGATATTCCAAGGCGCGGAGGTCCAGTGTAGATAACTTCGATAAAACAGCGGCGTTCTTGAGGTTATACACTATCTAAGATATAGAAAACCAGCTTCTCGACGTTTCGAGCGAAGGCCCTTCGTCCGGAGATAAGTAGAACGAAGGGCCTTCGCTCGAAACGTCGAGAAGCTTGTTTTCTATATCTTAGATAGTGTATAACCTCAAGAACGCCGCTTGTTAAGATAGTTCGATCGATGAGCTTCAGTGATTAAAACAGGAAATTTAAGCTGTTGTTGTCAGATAAATTAACTGCTGAGGTGCTATTCTGTTCAACAAGTTGCACGCAGTACGCTATGGCGTGTTGAAAATAATGTAAAAATGTCAAAGGTTGGTAACAGCCGTGACTGATCGCAAAGAGGTCTGTCGATTCGAGCAAAGGTCTTTCATCAAAGAGTGGCAGTTTAATTATTATTTAACTTGTTTCAGCAGTGTGACTGGGCTCTATCCGTGAGTTGAAAAGCATGTTATTTTAAATACTTTGAGTGTTTATTTACGTTTGCGAGATCACAGGAGCGGAACAACGTAACGAACGTGAGAGTAATCAGGAAACGGCGTGTTAGTAATCAGGAAACCGTGGATGGGAGTCGGTCATGTTAATGACTAAAAGGAAGAGTGCTGTCCTTCAACAGGCCCTGCCCTTCTCAAGTGGTTCACCATGGTTCCGTCTGTTTGGGTTGACGCAAGCCACGTTTCTTTGAGACTTTTTCAAATAAGTTTCCACACCAAATGTTGTAATTATATGAAGGTTTTAGTTCAACCCATAAAAAGGTTAATGTTTTGCCTGAAGCCAACCCATGATAAACGGACAATATTATAGACAATCGCCAGGGAATGGTGTGCAACTTCATACCACAGGCCCCTCAAACTAACACCCAAAAAATGGCTTTTACTATGTTGAAATATTTCGGAAGATGAGTTTCTTGGCATTGTAGACTATCAAATTATTGCAAAGAAAATCATCTGCCTGACTGGTCAGTTGTCAAAAATGAATACAACCAAGTGCTCAGGGAAGATTTTTATAGGTTTTAGTAAATTAGCAGAGAGCTGCTCGAGATTGGCTTTCATATTCTTTTAGTAAACATTTAAGAGCTCAGCCAAAACAACTATACAATATACAATTCTAGGAAGAGCTGCTACAGGAAACTCCAATTTTATTGGTTCAGTTCGCAGATGGTTATGTTCGCTACCTGTGTTGAAAATTTGCTACGATTCGGTATAAAGGTTAATTGATTTCACATTTGAAAAGATGCCTTTCAACCACTATAAACAATCGAGAAAACTTCATTCAAAGTTGAGTATTGAATATTCAGTGTAACGTTTGTAGTCTTGCATAAGACTGAGAATAAGACCGCGTTAATAATTTCCACTTTCCGTTTAGTGGGTAGCAAGGCACACCTGCAGGAGCGCGATCAGGAATTTCGATGGTCGTATCAAGGTCCCGTCGGAGTGATTTAGATAATTTCGAGTGCAGTAGATCTACCTGGCTTGGGGAAATGAGGGGGGAAAAACAAAGGCAAGGGTCACGACCCCTCAACACCACGCTCAACACCCAACACCTGTCGTCACGAAGGCTAACGTGGCAGAGGTCTTTACCAACTATCGCGATGCTAGTTGGAAGATTGAGTTCAGAGAGTCCATGGCTAAAAATAGTGAAGCCAAACTAGGTGGACACGTAGCTTTTTTGGACGTAAGTCCCGGTCGACTGCGCGGTCATTAGGACGTCAGTTAACGTCGAAATAACTCGTTTCAATAATTCGTTGTTAGCCTTCCAATGACGCTGTCTGAAAAATTAACTTATCCATACACCAAAGTTAACGAAATATTAAAATTTGCTCAAAGAGATCCAACAGCTTTTGCCCTACACGGGGTATACTTTGAATGTAAGTGTGTGGGTCGGAGAAAGAAGTTAACGGGAAGAGAGCCCTGGTTAATTACTTGACACCATTCGGAAGCGGAGGTTAAAGAAACACAGTCCTGGAGTTTTCCGTTTCCTTTCACTTCAAAGTCTCCAATGAAAGGTTTATGTCTGCCACTACGCCACTGTCACCAAATAAGATGTAACACTCACTGACTGGTATTAAATGTAAATTTGTGTCGACCATACTCTAAGATAAAACTCCCTATTTTCTATAACAGTCAGCAACGATCTTAGATCGATATTACCGCAAATACGACATAATTCTGTCTGACATTCACTTGGCAATTAATGGTCAACGGAACTGCCAACATTGGAAATAGGCTTTTGGAATAGTTCCGGAGTCTCGACACACTTTGGCTGGAACACACATTTTGCGTGACGTCTTACACACGACTTTGCAAACATCTAGTGATAATCAGCATCAGCGGTATTATTCGAGTGGGTTGAAGCCAGGAGACATCTCCTTTGAAATCTTTAACAATGAAAATAAAAAATCTTAGGGCTCTCTGCCTCCTAAATACTGTCTCTGTGCCCCCACGAATTAATAGAGGACCGAACCTGTTCCTGATTAAAGGAAAAGTCAGAATCAGCTTAAAAGAATATACCTTAAATGCGTCCGGTCCCAGATGTGTCCCCTTGACAAGTAAAATCGTCAGACGTTAACCAGTGTAAAGCAATCAGACGTTAGCCAAATCAAAATGGTACATATCAGTTTCTAACCGGAAAGAGTTTAGATAGTTTAAAGTTCAAGCTACCATAGCATTGAAAGTGAAACCACAGAATCTTTACTATGGTGGAGTGTAATAATCTCACCTTAACTTTAGAATAACATTGGAGTGTGATGACAAGATTAATTCAGGCATTTTCCCTGTTTGTTTCCTCCAAATAAAAATAGGATGACACTTAAACAGATTTTGGGGCAGAGTTCTTAAGAATAACACAGTTAAATCACTCTTAAATCTTCACAAAATAATCACCGTAAAATCGCAATGAAATCGGACAAGAAAGTCTTACACGGGCGAATTCAAATTGCAGTCGGGTCTGCGATGAAAGTTTCCGCGAAAATCGCTTCCATGAATGGACCATCAGTCTTCGAGCTCTGGAATGCAGTTTCCAATCGACAGCTTAGGAATGGCTGCCAATCTTCAGTCAGGAGAACCCGATTGTGTTCTGCAAACGTTTACCTTCTTTGACCTTTTCATTCCGGAAATTTCACAACTTGACAAGAAGAATTATTGAGTAAACGAAGATATGATCCACTTAATGACCACGGGATTGAAAAAAAAAAACTGATGCAAAATTTAGAATATTCTAAGCAGGATCAGGAAATTAGTAATTATATTTTTACAACTGGACCAAAAGTCCGCAAAATACAGATGTGGGATGAATGGGGACAGAACTGGAGGCAAAAAAACCGAAACGCCTATATTTTATTGAATGTCTGGGTGATATTTTGCACCGCAGTTTCAATTGGAAAATTCGAAGAAAAGAACTTTCTTTGCCTAAAGAATGGAGTGACGTTATTACAGCGGCTTGGGTCCTGCGCATTCCAATCCAATGTCATAGCCTCCACGTCAAGGTGAGCCAATTTCCCCTTCAAAGCAATCTAGACATGCATTTCGTTTATCGGATATTTCAAATAACTGTGAATAGATAAAAAAATTCTGGACCTGACTATAAGATACGATTTAAAAAAAAAAGGTTCAAAATCATGGTTATTCCATATTAAAGAAACATAATTTTACGTTTTGACGGCAGTTGCTTACATTGCACAATCACAATAGTATGTGACGGTACTGCAATGTCCAGAACGAAGAAAATTCATCAGTGGAGTTAAAATCGCATTTGAGAGGTCGCATCTGTTTACATGTCGTCTCATATTTGTGGTAAACTCTTGATTTTTCTTTACTATACCGCTTGGTTTGTAATTCAATTCGAAGCCAAATTAGTATGGACTCAATGATCAAAAAATGAAATTCGTCCGAACGTTAGGAAGGTCAACTGTCACGTCGTGTGTAACTCATCGACAACGATTTTCGGGTTACACCCAAAGAATTAAAGAACTACGTAATCTGATGTTTGTTTTTGAAGTACGTTTAATCTTAATAGCACAGGACGAGATGTGTATTCAAGGAAATTACACCCTATTTGGTAGTTGAACGGAATGCTGTTCCGCTTCCGTTTCGACCCTAAGTCGTATTCTTTAAAAAGCCTCGAACCACCATCCTAGAGGTATTAAACGCGGTTTCATTCGATATTACTTAGTTCGTGCAAAGAGCTCGACGTTCATACCATCTGGCGAGTTTCCACTCAGCTTGGAAGTGAATCGAAGTCAACAACCTGTTTAAGGTGTGGAATACTGTTTTATATATTTTATTTCGGTAGCAGTTTGACTGATATTTTGTGGTGTGATTTTCTAATCCATGACATGCTGAGGTGCACTCGTGCGGGAATTAATGGAGTGTGGCAAACGTGCAAAGTTTACAGTTTATCACAAACTAGAAGAAAATATTTCCCGATCCCTTCAGATAGGAGTCGAAGCCTTAACCTTCTAATGAGCGGTGAAACACTCCAACCATTGATTTGCATCATCTCACCAGGCGAGCGAAGGTTTCCGATGAGCCACGTGGTTTTGTGAGATATGTGAGAAGATATACCTGAATTGAATTTGTAATCAGAAAATCAAGACGTTTGATTTTTCACAGAAATGCTCCTGATTTTATCGATTAAACAAGAGATTTATTTACGCGTGAACCCCAACGAAACATTTCGCGATTTCGATACGTTATTTGTGTTCCAGTACACCACGGCCGTCTTCAAACCATACAAAGCAAACCAATTAATTTTCACCAAGTGGAATACCCGATAAAGACTGATTTCGCAGGCACTATTAAGCCAAACCATATTATTATAGGGTTTAATTTAGCTGACTGAAAGGTCACGGGGGAGCAATGATCGGTATTAGCATTATTGACTGACAGGTTACAGTAGCCTCTTTGCATTCCTACCTCGGAAGTAGAGTTAAAAC
>JASJOG010000020.1:1777500-1970000 GCA_030142905.1 Heliopora coerulea
GAATAGACTAATACTTTGATGTCTGCTAGAGTTTTCTTTCCTGTTAATTAAAATTGTCTGGCATTTAAGCCAAAAACAAAATTTTTAAAGTCAAGCTTGGACTGGCTATTGTGCCATCATGCCACAGAACAATGACTGACCATTGTTCCATGGTATGATGGTACAATGGCCAGCCATTGTGCCACAGAACATTTAATGGCTGACCATTGTTCTATAGTACAATGGTACAATGGCCAGTCAAGTCTTTTTAAAGTTGAGAAATACCTGTACTACCTTCTTACTGTAACTTTCTTAAAACCACTAAGAAATGCTTTCTAAGCTCAGGAAACAGCATATTCCACTTCAAAGAATTTGCTAGAATAAATTATAATCTAGGCTATTGATTTTCCGGGCGGAAAACGTAGACGTAATATAAAAATGAGAGCCCAGCTCATGATTTTTATGTGGAGAGGCATAATGACAGAAATAGAATACAAAATATTTAAAACAACTTTACTAACGTTTCGTTGCGGACGTGCAACATCTTCAGAGTGACTAATTTACAAATGTGACTAAAACCTATATATCTATTTACACGTGATGATAAGTTACATGAGAGCTGAACAATAGGATTAAAGTGACAAGATGTAGGGTGACAAGATGTAGAGTGACAGGAAATAGAGATGAAATGAAATGAAGTGAAAAGAGGACCGCGTAGAACTAAAATAAAGAAAGGAGTATGGATGAGATGTTTTCGTTGAGAGAGGGTCTAAATTTCGATATAAGTAAGCTCTCTCGTAGGAGGAGCTCAAAGTTGGAGTTTGAACGAAACTCCAACTTTGAGCACCTCCTACGAGAGAGCTTACTTATATCGAAATTTAGACCCTCTCTCAACGAAAACATCTCATCCATACTCCTTTCTTTATTTTAGTTCTACGCGGTCCTCTTTTCACTTCATTTCATTTCATCTCTATTTCCTGTCACTCTACATCTTGTCACCCTACATCTTGTCACTTTAATCCTATTGTTCAGCTCTCATGTTACTTATCATCACGTGTAAATAGATATATAGGTTTTAGTCACATTTGTAAATTAGTCACTCTGAAGATGTTGCACGTCCGCAACGAAACGTTAGTAAAGTTGTTTTAAATACTTTGTGTTCTATTTTTGTCATTATGCCTCTCCACATAAAAATCATGAACTGGGCTCTCATTTTTAAATTATAATCTAAACATATTTGCTTATACTTGGCCTGCTTACTAGTCTTTTAACTGTTAATTGCATTTTGGTGAAGGAGAGGCCTCCTAGGGTCAAAACACTTAAGTAAAACTAAGCTAATTGTCAGTTTATTCTTAATTTTACTATCTTAGAAAACTGACTGGGATGCAACATCAAGACAACTAACCAAGATTGCAATTACTCGATCGGTAGAAATAAAACCAGAAAGGTTACTGAAGGTTTTTGCTTCAAATGACTTTCGACTTTGATAATTTCACTATGTTGTGCTGCTTAACTAAGTGAAATTCTGTAAATCTCTTAGAACGACACCACGTGAAGAAAGAATGGCCAAATATGATGAAGATTCCTTGGAAATCCCCGGCGGAAATTTCGACGACGTAACTGTTGTTCTCATTCACATCAAAGCGCAATAAGGAATCTTCCTCCTTTTTACCTTTTATTTAACTATTTAAGCTGTGTGTGATGAATGTAGAGCCACATATCTCTTTGGATGTTAAGATAGTTAGCTTCAGACGTCTGAGGTGACAGTTGACCAGCGCAAATCCTTACTCAACAATCATTTCATAGAAATCCTGTCAAATAAT
Organism: Heliopora coerulea; assembly: GCA_030142905.1. Classification (NCBI taxonomy): domain Eukaryota; kingdom Metazoa; phylum Cnidaria; class Anthozoa; order Scleralcyonacea; family Helioporidae; genus Heliopora; species Heliopora coerulea. The sequence continues at coordinate 1,779,303 of JASJOG010000020.1, forward strand.
CAAATTGTTCTATCGGAACTAATTTACAGTAGTTTTTGAATTTAATTGCGAAGAAAAATATACATATGTATATACGCATGTATATAATATACTCAATTTTATTGTAGTTCCGACAATAAAAGTGGGGGGGTGAGGTTCCAGTCTCTGTATGGGTGTGTCTGACAGCGTGGTCCAAGGGTAAAAACCCCAGTGGCCAGTTGCCGTCATTATACAGGTGCCAAAACGATAACCTGGATGTTGTTCAAAGTCGAATTTGTGATTTGCTAAAGGCTCGTTTACTCAATGCAATTCATCGAACAAATATATGGCACAGATTCAAGGCAAAAATAGGGCTAACTACTGGTCAATGGGAACAGTCAATAGAGCGATCTGCGTCCTCGAAGGAAAAATTCGTCATGTAATCGAACGATAATTTCAGAACGAAATTCTTAGATTTCAGCCCGGGCTAGAATTCGCCTTGTGAGAAGCTCTTATAAGCACGTTGCCATTAACTCCTTAATGTACGAAATGTCCATGTAATACTTATATTAAGATTAAATATCGTTAAATTGTACGTGAGTCGAACATGATTATCGGAAATAAAGTGGGTGGAAAATCCTACATTTATTCACATCAAATGGTAATAAATGCTTGATTTTTAGTCCAAGACTTGTCTGGAGAACTTTCATATACAGTTACACGGTTATGATTGTGTTAGGTTCTTGAAGGACATGGAAGTTCACATGAATGTGAGAATTTCAGAATATTATATTCAGCGATTTTGTCGTGGTAACAAATTTAAACACGGTTTTCAAATACGTTGATACCATGGTGATTGGAAATTTACGATAAAGTAAAAGAAAATGAAAATGAAATATACGCACTAAAGATGTATACACAGTTACCAGAGGTATACTGTTCTTTTAAGAACTAAACGGTCCAACAGTCTTTGGTAACTGTGTATACCTCTTTAGTACGTATATTTCATCTTTATTTTCTCTTGCTTTATCGTAAATTACCAATCAACATGGTATCAACGTATTTGAAAACCGTGTTTAAATATTATATTCACTCAACAAGTCGTACATTCATTCGAGTTGACCATAAGAAACCAATGGTAAAGCCGCATTTTCACAAGTATACTGTCAGAGATTGAGTGGATCACGGTAGGGTCCGCTCAGTTGGCTGGAATGGCCTTTTGGGACCAGCCACTTCCGTTTATGCTTAAGTTTGTTGTTTTAACTGACACTGGATCAGTGGATGGATACGTTCCCAGCTTTTTGTGTCAACCTTTTGAGTGGACTGGCTTTTGACTTTAAAATATTTTGGAATCTAATGTAACAAATGTGCAAGCTCTTGAACTATTTCATCTGGAACAGAGAGATTACGAACATGGCTAAAAATTGACGCTCTGAATATTGAGCTACCAAGACTCAAATGCTCATGGCGGGCAAAGTTTGGGGCGATCTGTGGTGGTGTCCCCAGCTTTGTATATTTTTGTTTATTGGCTGAAGCTTAATAAACCATACACCATTAAAGCACAACATTCGTGAGGTCCGATTCATAATCAGTGTCATTGACCTTACCTAATAGGCAGCTGTCTGTCAATTGAATCGGCTTACATTCGTAACCTTCGCTCTCCAACGGGCTCTCAGTAGCTGAATGGTTAGAGTAGACCGTCTCGAAGCCGTCATAAGGTTACTTCAATTGAATCAGCTCACATTCGTAACCTTCGCTCTCCAACGGGCTCTCAGTAGCTGAATGGTTAGAGTAGACCGTCTCAAAGCCGTCATAAGGTTATTCCAATTGAATCAGCTCACATTCGTAACCTTCGCTCTTCAAATGACTATCAGTAGCTCAATGGTTAGAGTAGACCGTCTAACAGTCGTCGTAAGGTTACTCCAGTTGAATCGCCTCACATTCGTAACCTTCGCTCTCCGTCTGACTCTCAGTAGCTCGATAGTTAGAGTAGACCGTCTCACAGTCGGGCGCGATACCCGGTCTCGACCCCCGAGGTCAGAAACATTTTCCGAGCTTGTCGAATTTTCGCAAATCCTCAGTCAATAGGCAGTATTTCAACTAATCCAACAATGTCCAGTGATGCTGTGAAACCGTGAGCAATGAATAACTGAAGAACCGGGTTGCTAAATAATCCTTCCTGATAGCTCGTAGATAAAGAATAAAACAAAAACCGTAAAACGTCATTTTGTAGCTTGATATTCAAGTAACAACAAGAATGGACGCAGTATGGACCACAATTACTGCGAATGGTCCACAAGAATGAACCACAATTACTGCGTCCATTCTTCTTGTTACTTGAATATCAAGCTACAGAATGACATTTTTCGATTTTTGTTTTATTCTTTACTTACTTAAAGTATCTGCTGGTTATAGCTCGTAGCTTGGCTAAATTTCGTTTTGTGGATCATCAAAATGTATCACATTTCAACTGACATGTGACACTCTGAAAGTATTCCCAAAGTATCCTTGAAAGAGACATCAGATGTCACATCTTTGGTGAAGAGTACCCGTTCTTAATCCTGTGACAAACAGATGAAGCTATTTTTGTTAATTAAATCGGGCGATTTGATTAATTAACCTGATTCACATTAGCTGCACATCGACTAGCATACATCCACTGCCGTAGTTGTCCACTGTCGTGGTCGTTAATTGTCTGGGAACCCAAGAATTAAGAAGTGCGTTGAAGAAGCCAGAAGGTACGGAATTAATCAATTCCTTCAGGGTAAATTCCATAGCCAAAAACAATGAGTAAACTGTGATGGGAATGAATACTGTACAATTTTAGCCCCATAATATTACAGAGGTTGCAAAGCTTGGACTTCCGATATGAGTCGGCGATTCTCACTGGGCTGTGCGTGATCCGACGCTCGCTTCACTAAGCAATGCACTTTAAATCACGAACTTCATTCCGGATGTAGATATATTTTTGTTTCTATGTATACCGGGATACACCCATCAAGTTTAGCCTCGTTTATGGCTCGCTTGGTTAAAATTTTCACGCTTAACACTACAAACCAAAACAGCGTGAGTCCATGAAGTGTTAACTCGGGACACGAGAGCCTGCAAGTGGTCCTTGAATTTCCTACCTCGGAAAATTTTCCAAATCTTGGTCGTTTGGAACTACAAAGAAACCCTAATCGAATATTTTCTAGTATCATTTTTTAACTTAGCGTTAGGCTTAAGCATGCAAACAGAGGAAATCATTAGAGAGTTTGTTTATATTCAACATCTAACTCGTTAAATGTTCGTAATCTCTTCAGCTATGCGAAGAATTACTTAGCGCCTTGAACTTGGAAAGAACAGCATTTGTATAAACAACGCGTTTATCAATGTCATGATGCTGTTACTATGGAACTATACAGCATGTGCGGCAGTATTAACTGTGATGGCTTTCGAGAAAAGGTTCTCAAATTGAATTCTTGTGACAGAGATAGGCAGGAACAAGTATATTATGTTTGAAATTACAAATGACAAGTGGTTCGTCGCATAGAGACAGAAAGTGAAAAATGATTTCACTGCATTTTGAAGGTTCACCCTAGCTATGATTTATTTTTGAAGGTAAATTACATCAAAGATTTCAAGTTATTCTGTTTACTTAAGATTGTCTGAAAATTACAATTTCCTCTTCTGATGTTCATAGCAATTGGCGCAACGTATTGCTATCGCGTTTCTCACTCCATACGATAGAATAATAGGTGGAGATATGTAAAGTATATACGAAATATTTTAAGATAACCCCTTGTACGTTGATATATCTGAGGATAAATGGTGCTTCGATAATACGTCTCTGCATGTTCGTTGGTTCAGATTCAGTACAAGTTTTGAACTTGTGTTTGTCGTTTCTCGCTGTTGAAGATGGCTTAAGCGTTCCATTCTCAGGAAAGCGATGAGCAACAGACAGAATAAACAGACAACTGAGAGCTTTTTCGAGGATCAAAGTCTTAACGCACCTTGAACAGCCAGGAACAACAACACTTTAACAGCATCTAGCTGCAATCTCTCAAATAAGTAGTTTTCAACTTATACACGACAACGTGAGATTTCATTAGGAACACTCGTCTCGTAAACGCAAACTTGTAGTATAGCTTGCAGCGCCTTGCAGCCAGACAGCGTCAAATTTTCGCTGCTTTGTTGTGGTTTAAGGTGTGTTACGTTTTACGGGTCTCAAAAGCTTAACACAGATTGAGCAGAAAAGAAAGAACTGTAGGTAAACTTACATCATGGTTGTTTGACTAACATGCGCTGATAGTAAACAACATTCAAACAACTTGAAAACTAGAAAGAGTCTCTAACCTTCTGCATTACATTAACCCTCACTTAGCTTTAGTTATTTAGGCAACCGCGTTGAACTGGTAGAAACGTTCTTCTACTTACAGCTTAACTCGATCGTCTTCAAACAAGCTATATAAACAAAGATTTAAAATAAAAGTTGGAAAACCATGCCGCAGATCATGTGTAGATTTACTACGATTCAACATAGACACGGTATAACCGTATCGATGTACTGATACTGGTCGGTCTTGTGCAACTTGCAATCAATAAAACATTAATATAATCTACACTAATTTACGACGAATTTGGACAGCAAATGTGTAGGTAGAAAAGAGGGCAAAAGATCAAATCTCAATGAAGTAAGATAGAATCATTGCTTCTCGACACTGTTGACAGGGTAGTAAATAAAGACAAGCTATCAGCATATAAGTCACATCTGTTCTTCGAATCTTCCTATTCCTTCAAGAGCTTCACTTTCAGATTATGTTCCGTTTTGATCCTACACTGAAACCGAGAACAGAGTCGACTTATTAAAACTGGATGTGTGTTGATGCGCGACCGGACGGTAACGAAGATGTCAATCATGCATCCGAAGCGTTTAGATTTCTTGAAATAGGATATATACATTTTGTACGGGAAAAGCTATTCAGGATTCTAAGGGATACATGGATGAATTTCACCGTAGCTTTGGTTAATATGTCCACTTGCCAATCAAAATATTAATTTCCCAAACTTAGATGAAAACGCTGGGGCTTAAAATCTTTTTGCTAGTAAGTCAACATCTCATGTTTTTAAGGATAATTGTGCTAAAGCTTTTGAGTCTGATGGTAGTTTAGTCTTTAGCTTTTCAGAGTTTAAAGGCATTTTTATATATAAAACAGCGGCGTTCTTGAGGTTATACACTATCTAAAATATAGAAAACAAGCTTCTCGACGTTTCCAGCGAAGGCCCTTCGTCCGGAGATTAGTAGCATCAATGCTACTAGTACCATGCTACTAATCTCCGGACGAAGGGCCTTGGCTCGAAACGTCGAGAAGCTTGTTTTCTATATTTTAGATTGTGTATAACCTCAAGAACGTCGCTGTTTTATCGAAGCTATCTACACTGGACCTCCGCGCCTCGGAATTTTTATATATACTTCTATATGTTTGTACAGTTCACCATTTTCTTCTATTTTAATTTTTTTTGGCGTTCGTCACGATTAGGGTAATGAGGTCTACACATTAAATATTTCCATTTGTTCGTGATCATGAATTTTACGAGGCATCTTTGAACAGCTCCATGCCATCCAAAAACTTCAGTGGGATCCTGGCTGCACAAGACGGTATAGATATCGCCTGTTTTCAAAATGAATCCTAGAATCGTTACTTATTTTCTGTAGCATTTGATGTTCCACGGACAACCATGACAATACCCGGGGCTTCTCGCACTGGAACAAGCGAGGATTGTGAATTAACGGAGACTGGTGAAGAAAATAAACGTCCTGATGATGAACTGGAGAGCGACCCTGATCATAGAGAAATGATACGTTCTTATGCTTGTGATGCTTATTTATCAAGATGGCTGCCAGATGCAGAAGATGAGCGACTACCTGACAACCTTGGCACATCCAGGTGAGACAAGGTTCATGTTTGTTGGGATCTTCGGTAGTAGCGACGTGGCTCTCAAATAAGGGCCGTGAAATGATACGCCAAGGGCCCTCTTTTAGCAGGGGGGTGTAAGGTGAGGGTGAGAAGACATTGCCAATAAAAATACGATGAGAATCGAAGATGTGAAAACCTTAAATTCGTTGAGATAAAAACTTGGAAGAAACAACTGACATCATGAAATGCGTCTGTAATTACATGGGTCGATAGTAAAATATGGTTAAAAGTGATCCCCTGCAAGGCCTACAGGAGCTTTAAGTTTCATAGCTCGACGCAAAATGTCATGTTTACGGTGCTTTTGCACCCAACATGCTGCTTTACATAAGGGCCTTCTCCCTACAAAGCATTAGGGTCCACAGGCTACAAATTCTTGGGCCCAACGGGAAATGTCCTGGCGGGCCACGCCGCCCCTGATCTTAGGAGCCTTCAGTATCTTTCGATCTCTTGCAATTCATTTTCCCAGTCAGATTTCAGAATTACATTTTAATTCATGGGTGTACAACCTGCGGCCTGTGGAGACTGGCAGGTTGGAAAAAAAACTTTCTGTACTAAAAAAATATGAAACTTCTACTGGTAATAAAGGTCACAGTCGAACGTCTACTTAGTTAAACTCAGAAGTAGAGACTTTATTAAGGTTATTAGGACATAAACTCATAAACAACACCTTCGTAATAAACAATCAATCTTACGGAGGTAAATAGCCAACGAAGGGAAGACCTGGTGGCCCGCCAACGATTCTAAGCCAGAAAAATCGGCCCGCAGAACCAGAAAGGTTGTGCATTTCTGTTCTAATTGTATGTTGTGCGTGGAGCTGGCAAAAATAAAACAATTTAGTATAATTACACAGGTGGTTATAGTAAACCCCGCGAGGTGATTGGCCAGAAAGTTACATCATAAATCTCGATGATCACCTACAGGTGAATGCAACAGTGAAGGCTCAGGAGCAAGATGGCGTCTACCTTTGTAAATGTTACCGAGGAGATTTTAAAAGTGCTAGTTCACTAGTTTCTTGCAAACAATCACCTGTGTAATTATACTGCAACAATATATTTGCGCCAGGTTCATTGAATATTATTGAATAATTGTTATTCAAGAATATTCACTTTGTGTTCGGTGAATAATTGCTTAATGTTAAGTTTTGATGCGACCAAGCTCTTCTTGAGGGAACTTTCGGGAAATTAAAATGTGAGCCTGCTATGTCTGTGCACCAGTTTGATAAACAAGTATGGCGTTAAAAAGATTGCGAAAGAAAAGAGCACGAGTTTTCAATAAAATCCGTTAGTTTTTACTTCAGAAACTCTTTCGATGTTCTTTCCTAGGCATTGTAATGGAACAAAGCCAGGTGAAGTAGAGAGAGAACGCCACTGCACAACGCCAGTGTTGCCTGACAATGATACGTCGGATTTTATATCGCCATCTCATAACCAGCGACATCACGAAACGGACGAGAGCAGAGATGCAAAGGTATGTCAAAACGTCATTGTGCCGCCATAACTGAGCAAACATTTATCGCTGCTTCGTTTTTCTAGGGCAATAACTTCACTGTTCGGGAATAGGAAACTTCGAGACAGTCAAAAATCGATGGATTTAAACGGTTTGCAGTGTTGGACTTTGCTGGAAACTTAGACTAGGGCCGTTGTTTTGGAAATAGATCCATATACGTTTAACTGAGGATTAAAAACAACAAAATGCTTACGACGTAGTTAAATCTTTTCCCCATGATTTTTAGCAGAAAGATTGGCGAACAGTTAAAAAAACTCTGAAGTCATTGACGAAAATGCATGTAAACCTTCACCTTCACCTTGCAAAACCAAAAGAACGTTAAAAGCAATGAAGGAAGGAATAAAAAACCGTCTAATAAATTCCTTGGTAGCGTCGTTTGTTCGATTTGTATAGGAAAGTATTTGCCCTCGGTTTTTCTGCACAAATAAACCCAGGAAAATAGTTCCCCGTGCAGACCTCATACTCGGTTAATCAGTCATCATTATTGCGGAATGAACCATGCAATTAAAGAAAAGTTACGAAATGTTGTGCCACTTGGGCCGGCGGAACGTCTTTTTCCTTTACAATTAGGAAGACGTGCTTTTAATTTGTCACCGAGAACCATTTGTTCCTGAGGATCGTGCCTTCCCCTGACGCCTCAACCTTTAGCTGTGGCCAGTCCTAAAAATCTATTTCCTTTGTCTGCTTGCTTTAATTTTAGGTTTGCAACGAAAATGGAAGGAAAACTTACTTCGAAGCAATAAAATGCTCCACGATTAAACCACGGCAGCCTGCAGTCGTTACGCACAAACGTTCCAAGATTGACGAGAGTTTCGTCGTACCACAACCGACTCATAACCCAGCGGAAGAGAAGACGCCAACATCAAAGGACCTTGTAAGACCTTGTGTAGTTCAAATGACAAGCAACCGTTTGGGTCAACTCGGAAGCCTGTGCTTCAAGACAACGAACGCTACTGAACGTCGCAACGAGGTTCTACGCTCCTCGCGCCATATAATTGGAGGAAAGATGCGTAAAGTACACCGGAGTTTACTCAACGCCGTTTCAAGTGATAAGAGAAACAGGGAGTTACTGGTACGTTGTGAAAGCGTAATGATTTACCCGAAAGCTCTCGTATGCCCGAGGAACGAAAAACCTTCGTCGGAACCTCTGAAAGCAAAGGAAGCGTGGCGCGAGAATTACATCGGAGCGACTTCTTTAGCTTTCAGAAATGAGGAAGAATACACAAGATTGCCAGACCTTGAGGCCAAAGAAAGGCCGATGTTACTGGATAAACAAGATCGAAAGTTGTCACCGGGGCCAGTACAAGGTGAAAATGACAAACACTTAGGAAATGTTCAGAACTCACGAAAGTCCGCATCGACAAAAATCATTATACCATTCGGAGAAGTTGAACTGAAGAGTAGCAACAATAGAAATGTGAATCCCGAAACATTAGCCATGCAAAAAGCGGAAGAACTACAAGGTTCGGAAACGAAACCATATCAAGCAACAAGCGCTTTCTTCAGCGACCTAACTTCTGCGAGAAAACGAGCAAATTTTTACAATAACCGGAATGCAAGCCAGTTAAATTCTTCTGAGAAATTCAGGAGAACGATTCCAGGAATGGTAATTGGTGTCACGCGGCTAGAAATTCCTCGAAAAGCACGTCTTATCACTCGGTCACTGTCAACAGCAGCTGCAAGCTCGCCCTTGACGAAATTCAACATTAGAGCCGCAGATGCGAATGGATTGTCCCAGGGCCCTCTAAACGTTTCACAGAAAAACCCCAGCTCTAGGTTCTTCTACAACCAAAGAAAAAGACCGGATTTTTCCATGAAAACTAAGGACCAGTCGCCAATTATCACATCAGATCAAGAAGGACGTAAATATTTCATTAGTGCAGGGAGTAATTTGTCTTTAAAGGTTGGAGGTACTGGACTGCTGAAAGAACAGAGGAGTTTACAAGTGAACTTTGGTGGGGGAAGGCAGATGGAAGATACAAACAGGAAAACTGCTCAGTTCAACACTGTGGTACCCCGCTCTCGCTATTTCACGTAACAAGATCATCACATTGCAGTTATCGAGCGTAACTGCATGTCACGCCATCTTGCAAGACCCCGAATTGTGCATTACATTGTGCATTACATTTTCATTTTCGTTGCTTAAGAACCATAGGCGAGAGCCAACCTAAACGAATCCCCCAAAGTAGAAACGACTAGACAGAGCTAGCAAACCTGAAAGACCAATAGAAGCGAGCAAGAAATGCTTCGAGAGCCAAAGATCCCTCAATCATGCAGTGGTTTATTAGAGATTCGATATACGGTACAATATTTGAGCTTAATTTTGAACTTCAACATTGCGACGGTGGGATTAGACAAGGAAAAAACTTTGAGAGAACAATAGTAAGTTAGGTTTCGACAACCTCGCAAAATAGTCACGACATGAATTCAACCTTCAAAGACTATTAACACGAACCTAGCCATATGCTCCTTTTGCCCCTTTGTGTATTACCCATTTCTCGTTCAGAAATAAAGTCGATTTTTATTTGTTGTTAGTTAATGGCTACGAGCTAAACAATCTAAGCACATTTTAAGCATAACGTCTACAGCCAACGGAAACGATATTTCCCGTGTCTGCTGTTCGCCGTTTCTACGAAAAAGTAAACGGTTACACGTTTTCCATTGAATGCTTCAAAAGATCTTGAACAAAATTATCACTTAAATGAGACCAAAAGAAAGTTCTTTTGAACGTCGTAATTCACCAGTACTGCACCTCTTTACAATTGTAATCATAACAATCAAGACTAGTCAATTCAAACAAACAGTGTTCCAGAGCTATTTTGGTTATAATAGTTCTTAAAAACCCTGCCAACGGGAGTTTCAATATGCTTTTAGTAAGTTCAAAACTTCCACAAAGTCTAGGTAAAGCTTACGGAGCAAAACATTTCACGTCTTTGTGACAGTCGCAAACGGAAATCTGACGGTATCCGTTGGCCAGTAATGCCACGAGTAATCTCTCCATGTTTCCCCTTCATGAGATGAGAAACTTCAACAATCGAACAGATTCGCATCAGTTCGTAAGCCACCATTTCTTTTCGAGCAAACCTGAACGCCGAGACCTCGAAACAATTGCGTCTGAGATTCAAGAAAGCAAATGTTTCGTCGTGGAAACTTGTTTATAGAAGCCCAAGGCCACGTTTACGCTAGCCCCAATTTCTCCAGATTCGTAAGCCATCCGGAGACTTTTTCTTTGGATTCAAAGTTGCCGTTTGCACTAAGGTAACGAATCAGGTATAAAAAGTCTTCGGGTTGTACACGAATCAGGATAAATATGAATCAGGAAAAGTATCTGGATACCTTGAATCCGGACGGCTAAGACTCCAGAGAAATTTTCTTCATTTTTGAGCATAATAGCAAAAGTAGTGAGTGGTGAGATAGTTTTTTATCAGGGGTTGTTACAAACAGAGAATGGAAAGTAATTTTTTTCGGTTGTCCTGGGTTACTTTCAATAAAATTTGTGAGGTTTACGTCCATTCTTAGATAAGAAAGCACTGTCTATGTTTAACACGAGCATGCAACTAATCCAGATACTTTTTCTTGTGTAAACGGCCAACGAATCCAAATATATTTTGAGTGTTAATCCGAACAATTTTTGAATCCGAAGACTTTTGCTGTAGTGTAAACCGTAGCTCAATTAGGAATGAGACTGATCGTGGAAATGTGTCGCGCATTTGTTGAGGCGTCGCCGAAGGTCGTTCACACACATTGTGTCGATGAGTCCTAAATCATTCCATTAAACTTGAATTATCTGTTAGATCACAATAATGGCTCAAAATAAAATGCTTCCCACGAATTTCGATCAATCAGGCCACTATTATCTTTTAATTTATCTAGGCATGCATAATTAAGCTATAATTGAGCACTTTTTCTCGAAGCGTCGATTTATGTTTTGACTCTTTTGTCTATTTCTGCTGTTAAAAAATAAAAAAGAAAAATAGAGAGAAAAAACCAGCTTGAAGTGACCAACTTCTGTTTCTAGGTCATTAGTGAAATGTCAAGAAAACGTATGGCTCACTCGTTCAGATGGTGTTCGTTTTAAATCGTTCAATGTTATCCAGTTTTGAGAATGTTTCTTAAAAACGACTGCTTTGTAAGAAGCGAAGTTAAACGAAAAACGCGTGGGTTGATTCCGCAGACAAGTTATTGCATGATACATGTAAAGTATGGCAAAACCTCTACAAATGAAATCCAACACACTCGCTAAAAAAGCACTACCGAAAAAAGCGCAGGCAGTGTGGATGGTCGTTCTCGGCTAATTGCCTTTCGAAGAGAACCTATGTTACTGCTTTGTCCCTCTTCTTAATCTATAAACATCAAAGCCCACGGCACGCCGTCTTTGTTTTCTTAGCGTCAACGTGACGTGAAGAAACGTTGCTTATCTATAACGTCGTCAGTATTTTGAAGAGGACTTGTTTATTTTTTATCAGCGAACGGCTTATCTTAACTCCTCCGTGTGTAACCCACTCAGAACCATCATTCATAGCAGCAGTTCTCGTATGACGCGTAACAATAAATCTTTAGTCCACGGCGCGATGAATAACCTTGAAGGTACATTCTACTTCACTTTGCGATGGGATTTTAAATTATTTTTATTTATTCGGTTTTTAAAGTACAGCGGGATTGTTAAACGTCGGAAGGTATTGATAACCAAGAAAGTCAAATAAGTTAAAAAAGGACGTCTGGGCACTAAAATGTAATCTTTTTAAGCGCAAGTTTTGAACGTGTGGCTGGTCTCTTGCAATAAACAACAGTTCACCATAAACTAAAGAAATCCCACTGCGCGGTGTAAACCCAAGGCATTCTCGTACTAGAAATGTCCAATTTCTACACAATTTGTTTTTTTATCTAAACATCACTGCGAAGAAACACATTCATTATTTGCGTACCCACTCACTACAGTTGCCATAGCTTCACACCAACAATTTAACATTTAACAGCTTTTCCGACAGACAGTGTTGAAGATAGAAGCTGAGACACTCGATGTTTCGTTTTTTATTGCATATTCAGTCATTCCCCTCCTGGCGTGCCTCAAGTCGAACCCCAGCAGGAAGCTTTAGAAAGTATCCTCTTCAAGACCAAAATAGGACAAAAATTTTCGCATCATTTCATACATTTTTTTATCTATTTTAGGATGCAAGATGCAGTTCATCCTTTAGCAATTATATTCTTTACGTTTTCTGTGCCATACCATGCCCACTAAGCTCTCAAAACAATATCAGCAAAGACGCTGAAATAGTTTTCATCCTGAAGTGTGACATTCCACTGGGAAAGACATTTTTGGCTGGAAAATGACAAAGTTCTTTCTCAAACTGCGTCAACATCGTTCACCAGTTTAAGGACTGTAATTTTTTTGCTACTTTTTCTAAACTTTCACATCTAATAATCACCGACATTCGCACAGCATCGCCAATACATATCAGTAAATATTATTTATCTTTAAACAGGAGTGTTTGGTGAGTTTAAGCAGCAGTAAATTTATTTACTACAATGTTTTGTTTACCGGGCAGTGTTTATTTTCGATATCAGAGTTAGTTGAAACGCGATTTTCTAAGAAGATAGCATGCATAGACAAGCAGCTGGAAAGCTGGTTCCGTTAGCATTACCACAGGAATGATTCTAGTTTATTCTTTGGAAACACCGGTTTAATAATCTGCAGGAGGGAAAGCTGAACGCTCTCGAAAACAGAACTCAAAATTCTTAGGAATCTAGCCAGCCATTTAGAAGCCATTAAATCATCAGAGACAACAACTGACAAACAATTCTGAATTTCAGGGATGCTTGTTAGGTACCACCGCTAGATTCCTTTGCATTATCAACCACCGTAATTGTTTGCCGTTTTGGCGACTAGTAAACGTGTCTTTTAACACGAACTCCATTGCCGACAAAAGCGTCGAAGACGTGCCGTTTGAAGCTATTTACGCCAAAAACAAACCAATGTTGAACCGTACCAATCATCGCTTTGGTCAACGTTTAGATGAACAGAACAAACCACACGTGAAACGGGGCACGCATTCAAAGTGCAGTTCACTTGCCGTTATGCGTTTTCGAGAACAAATCGTTCATTTGTAACGGTATATCGCTCGAAGTTTTTCACCACAGAAAATGACATAAACAGCAACCAAGACTTTGAATTTGTTGTAAAGAGCTCAGACTAACGTATGTTCCAGAAGCTTCCTTCATTTATCGCGGATCTTGGTAGGAGATCTCCGGAATTAACAGAATTATTTTTGCCCTACATATTTTTTTGGCTGGTTGCATCTTTGAAGACCTGCCACGCAGCAATTGACTGAGCCACACTATAAAGACACTTCATCCGGGAGGGTTGGTCTGCTGGAAGTTATCAATGAAGCTGAGAATAAAACTGTCCCACTGGCAGCCTGAGCAGGTGCCGAGGAGTTTGAAGTGCCTATTAATGTAGCATTATAGCACGACAAGCGCTACAATTCAAATTAAGACGATTAGTATCAAGCGCGAAGCTATCTACGGACTGTTTCCCTAATCAGATGGGCAGATTGCGGAGCGATAACAGTCGGACATAAAAAGGCTTTCTCCGTCTTCTTCACTCGCCACAACACTTCGCGACCGCCAAAGAGAAGGGGAAGAATAATTCGTTGGCAGGAAGGAAACAAAGAACGGCTGGACCATGGCATCTGGTTTAAAACTCTTCGCCGTCTTCGCTGTTATTTTTACTTTGAGTGCGCAACCCTCAGAAGAAATCCCGCGGCACCGTTTGGTGTTGGGACACCAGCAAGACCCGCGCAACGTGGCTAGTGGCAAAATAAGTGCAACTACCCAGCCATCTTCATCATCTACGGTCGCCTCGTGGGTTTGGCTTGATCCCTTGGACATAAAACTTGGCATAGCTCACTTAAAGAAGAAATACCCGGGAGTCGATTGGGATAAAGAAATAGGAAATTTAAAAATTGGAAAGAGGACGGAACACGACGATCAATCGATTGAGGCGTAAATAACAAGCCATCACGAGAAAACTAAACTGAGGAATGTGTGCAAGAGAAACTCTGAAGAACCTTTATCTGTAATTCAAAACTCTGATCGAAGAAGTTATGTGCGTGTGTGTATGTATTGTGTATATAAAAGTAGTAATGATATTTACGACTGCAGTTAGTGGACCTACGAGACCGAAACCGGAAAATCTTGATAAAAATTTACTGATGAAAGGGCCGAGAAAACTTATAATTAAACAATTATTTATTTCGTGTGCTCATGCATAGATCTGTGATTCGTACACTGAGTTCTAAGAAAGCTGAGGTGAAATTGGTAGACGGCGTAACGCACGTTTACTAGAATCAAGAGGTCATAAAAAGTAATTGTTAAACTTACGTTTCAGTAAGTCGTGTTGGTTTGTATTAATTGCGACAAAGTCAGTGATTGCAATAAAAGCAGACCCGTACTTCTGAGAATGACCAGGAAAATTTTCGCATTAGTAAAAAAACTGTGACGAATTCAGCATTTCACTTTCAAGCCAATACAATATATTCACTATTAAGAACAACAATAACAACAAACGCTGAAAATGAAGTAGAAAAGGCCACTTCTATTCAATCGAAATACTAAGAAAGATCCAGTTCTTGCATCTCGGTGGGAATCGAATTGATGACCCTTGTGTCACAGCAGTTATGCGCGTCATATCCCAAAGAAGTGATACTAACAGCCGTGTGGCATGGCGCATGGCTGTGAACATGCTGTGTGCTTCAATAATCACAGCAATGACTTACGAACAATAGCAGTAATAAGGTTTATGTACCAAAGCATGGCGTATAGCTGTGCACATGTTCTCTGCTACAACACTTATGGCCATGACCAATGAACAATAGTAGTAATAAGGTTTATGTAGCAAGGCGTTGCTTAATTGTAAAACTCTGTTAACAATCAGTCCATAAACCCAAGATTTTTGGTTTCGAATTCACTTTCGGCGACAGCATTGCATCGACATTTATTCGGTACGATACTCACATTCATTTTTGATTAACGCAACGTACCAAAACTCGAGCATTTCAAAAACAAAATTGAGCTATCATTAGTAGTCCATATTTTTCTCAAAAAAACAACCTTGACCGTAAGCTCAGTACGCCTCTCAGTGCCACAGTGTCACCCAAATCCACATATACAAACAGAAATAACGACTGAACTCACGCACTCACATTGAAACTCATCCTTATAAACTCATTATCGCTCAAGCACTGGATTTTTAAAAGTTGCTGAGGCCTGAGGCAAATTCCGGGCTACTTTTTGCGCTTGCGCCGGTTACTTGTTGTATTCCAAAGAATAGATTCGTCAATTGTAATAATTTAGTGAAGAACAGAATAAAACCCAAACCGAAAAACGTCATCTTGTTAATTTGATATTCAAGTTATTAACAAGACAAGACAGAGACAAATGCAAGGTACTTGCAACAGAGAAATAAAAGCATTGTATCATTTTTGAGTGAAGTTTTAAAGAAACTCTTGGTCATGGTAATGAATAAAACTTTAATAGATCTCATCCTCTTGATTATAGTAATGTCAACAATGGCTTCCAAAAACTGGCTCTTAGGTCCTGAAAGTACACCAGAACGCAGCTTTGGACATTCAAATTTTCAATACCCCGGCTTTTTTCTGATCTCCTCCGACTATTTTTTGACAAAACGAAAACCCTGCAAACGTATCCCTCATTCACACTCATCCTAGCATAAACGTGCCCACCCGTTCACACTAGCACGCGGGCAACATATACGCGTTGTGCATGTGCACAACACAAACACGCACCCCCATGCAAATGGATACGAAAATCACGCGCTAAGTAATCGCGATCAATCTCAACTCTTTGGCCCAAGAACTTAAATTTATCTGATCACACGTCGAATTTGCATGAATCAATGCAGCAAAAACATTTTCTGACATTAGTATTAGTTCATTCACGCCAACCATATCCAGGCTATTAACTAAAGCAAAACTTGAGTGGCTAAATAAACGTTGGTAATCACAAATGCCTTGTCCTGCAGTTGGAAGTTATAATTTGAAAATGTAGCTTTGGCATATGTAAAACAACATGCGCGGCCTTGCTTCCTCAACAACTTACAGTTTTACTGGTTATGCCTACTCACAGGTGATTAATTTAGCTTCTTTGCGTGTAGAAAGTCTTTCCGGCGTTTTCCAATTCTCTTGCATATTCTTCCTGTTCTTTCGTTAGTAAATTTCGCAATTGTGCCCTTCTGACCTGAAAAAGAGTTCATGTCATTGAGTTTTGTGTTGATAATAAATAAAGACTAAAAATTATCATATTACAACGTTAGCAGGAACATGTCTTTCGACTCAAAAATCTATTCAGTAAATTAATTCTCTATGCTATGGAAGTTATCAGGATAGACATAGTTAATAAAGGATGAATTATCCATGCTTTAAGCAGCAGAACATCAAAACCACATCAATAAATTCCTCACTAAACTGAGATTTATCCTACAGTAAGAAGTACTACTGACTTCAAACAACCGAATTCGGTAGATTTGAAGACTTTTCAAGCAGGAAAACATGGACGAAACAGCTTGTCACAAAAAATAGTGAGTTTTATCCAGCAATTGCTAACATTGAAACGTATTTTTCAGTCTTAGCTAGCTTAAACAGTGATCCTGCAGAAAAGATCATGCCTACAACATGAACATTTTCAGAGTTTAATTGCCTGCAATAAAAGTTTTATGGTCCTGATACATACAGCAGTCAGTTCTTGGTTTGCATGGGAAAGTTCCGCTTTAATTTCATCAGCCTCTC
Source organism: Heliopora coerulea (assembly GCA_030142905.1). Classification (NCBI taxonomy): domain Eukaryota; kingdom Metazoa; phylum Cnidaria; class Anthozoa; order Scleralcyonacea; family Helioporidae; genus Heliopora; species Heliopora coerulea. The sequence goes on from JASJOG010000020.1 coordinate 1,796,527, forward strand.
TTCGAAGCTTTTTGTTAAGACTGGTCTAGAAAAATAAAGTTTACAATTAAATCAGCACGTTGTATGAACAAGGATTTCGTGAACTGTAATGTCTGTTGTCATTTTTTAATTCTGCTGTTTGGGGAAAAGCCGGAAAACCTGACTGGATTCGACAAGCACAGACCACCCTGTGTAGAAACATAAAGACATGCCTCCTTTTTGAACGCCTCAGGTTTGTCAACCAGTACTGTTCTTGGCTTTTGATCTAAATACCGTTTAATCATATATATTTTACAAAAGTGCTCCTTGGAGATATCAAGGATGATAAATGAGCATTCGTCAAGTTCGTACTGCGGAAAAACGATTTATGAGCACATATGTCGAACTTGCACCTTAGCTCGCCATCTGAATCTCGGTAGCTCATTGGTTTGAGCGTCTCAACGGTCATCAGAAGGTTGCGGGTTGTACACATTTTGTAACCTTTGCTCTTCATCTGAGTCTTGGTAGCTCAACCAGGGTTTGCGAACGTTTGCTTCGCTTTTGTGAAGCAATGTTTAAAAACCGAACAGGAGTGCTTTATCGGATTTAAAACATGAGGCGACAGCCTCGTGTTTTAAATCCAATAAAGCACGTCCTGCGAGTTAATTAAATGACTTCAAAAATGAACCCTTTGAGAGGCTGCGTCGCGAAGAAAGTTTGAAATTAATGTTTTCTTAGCCGAAAAGTTTTGAGGAGAAAAATAAGCTTGTTTTCATCACATTTAAAGACACGACACGGCTATGATTTTCCTTTGCATTTTCCACACGAATTATTAAGGGTTCTTAAAGTAATGTTCACACACTGAAGCCGTCGGCAACTCCACTATACATTACGCGTTTAGTGTCGTCGGTTTCACAGAAATAACTTAAGGCCATTTTTCGCACGTTACAGCTTGTAATCACGGCGATGCGAGGCACGTCTGGGGAGAACGTGCCTCTGTGCTCACCTGTTTTGACATGACACACCTGTTTTGACATGACACACCTGTTTTGACATGACACACCTATTGATGTCAACTACCGTACTTCCTTGATCAAGCACCCCTTTTCGAATAACCACGGCCGCCCCCCTTGTCCCTGACTTAATAAATAAGCGCCCCCTTTTTATATCCTAGTATTTAAATCACAACGCAAGTTAGAAACAAACTTTCCTTTTTAATTGGAAATCATCTACATTTATGTTCATACGTGCCCACACGCTTCTTTTGCCTTCATCAACCCCACATGTAACGTCACTAAGATACCCCAAGGGGGGTGTTGTTGTTGCATGATACACATGTGGCACAATTAATCCATCTTCATGTTTCCTTGGACCAGCCACCTCTGCTGTGAGAGAATTACATTTGGTATTATTTGTATTAAGTCCCCCCCCTTCTGAAATAAGCACCTCTCCTTTAAGTCCCGAAATTAATAAGTGCTCCGGGGAGCTTAATCAAGGAAATAAAGTACCCATGTTAAATTTCCACTTCAAAAGTTCCTCCAAAACTTGTTTTAAGAAGTCTCCTTACAGTTCCTCAACATTGCACAAAATTCTTAGAGAAAATGCCCAAAAAAAATCCACTCCTGAACTCTCAATATATCTTGCTCAGAGAAACACTCCAAAGTTGCCTGGTTTTTAGGTAACGAATGAAGGCAATCGTTCACCATTCACCTCAAGAACTCCATATTGAGTCTGTTTCAAGTATGAAATAACTGGGGAACTGAATATACTGTACCTCTTCTTGTCTTTCTTCCCATTGAGCGATTAGATCTATCTTGGTTTGGCTAAACAAAAGGTAGAATTGCACAAAATATTTAAGAATAGGGGCAGCTTCATGTAATTTTTTAGTCTGAGGCTTTCAGCTGAAAAAAGACTGGTATTTTCTATGATGAATGCTGATGAATTGGTAAATTTTTTGTTTCTGATGAAGAAAAATTTCATGTGTCTGAACATTATGATTTTTAAGACCCAACTGGGACCTGTTGCAAGAAATGCAACTTTGGGTCATCCAGCTGGGTATCAAACCTGTGACCTCACAAATCTAGTGTGATGCTTTGCCAACCGAGCTACAGAGGCCATTGACAAGAGCATATTGTTTATGTTACTTACTTCCTAACTGCAAACTCTTGCTTTTCCATGGCCTCATCATTCTAAAGTGCACATAATCACGTGGGAAGTTATCAGAAAAAGGAACATATTCTCCACCACCCTAGTTTTACTTGAGACTTTTTAGCAGAAAGCACAACTAAAGCAGCTGCAAACAGTGGGGAAAATTTGAGCAATTTCCCCCTCCTCAATTAGTTATTTATCCCTATTTAAATAAATGCAATTTTTACCAGAAAAAAAGTTGTGTCTTTTTTGCAATGTCAGTGCTAGAAAATACATACTTGGAGTGACTGTAGGCTGTCAAATTAAAAAATTTTTTTCATATTACTTTCTATTTAGTCCCCCTTTCCAAAATCTTGGATACACCTTTTTCCACCAAATATTGATTAGAGAGGAGGAATTGCTGCTGCTATTGTTGCCAAGGTGGTGATTGTTGTTGTTGTTGTTGTTGTTGTAATTGTAATATTATTGCATGTAACCACATTGAAATTTACTAAACCCTAACAAGGAATCAAGACAAGGTATGGTACATAAATTTAAGGAGACGACGGATTCTATGAGAATCTGGTGCATAATTAAATATTTCATTCAAAAAACAAACCCTTACTTTGCTCACCAGTGAGCCAGCTTAAATTTTATGCACACTCAGGTGTTTCAGTTGGATCATAAACGTTCATACTTACTGAATTCTTCCAACAAGTATTCTTATAAATGGACAATCATGGTATTTATTAAAGACAATTGAATATTCAAGTAAAGCCACCATTTTATCAACACAGCTTACCTCAATTCGCATTTTTTGCCGCAGAAGTGCTTTCTTCAACGTTTTCGCACTGGGGTTTTCAACCTCGTAGCGTAAAGACGTCGACATAGACATTTTGGATAAAAATATTATGACATAAACCACACAAAATGGTAAAAGAGAAGGTTTCATGAAACGATTTGACTAGCAAACGAACAGCCGGCCCAATCCACACGCCATTTTTCGGCCAATGTTACTATGGAGACAGTAAACGTTTCTACCGCTGTGCGGTTAAGCTGTGGGCTATGTTAAATGACAATGTATACATTGAAAAGTGAATTTGAGTGACTATGAATGGGTCAAATTCTTTAGAGATCATCGGAAAGTCCGCTGTATCACCTACTATGAATGCAGTAAAGGCAAAATGTTGTGAGTTGCAAGGAAGGGGCCCTTAAGGCTTAAACCATTTTGGATTGGTTATTGCGCTCTTGACAGATAATTCTTCTTCTTCTTCGCCTTATTAATCCCTAATGGGGTCTGCCAAAGTGAAGAATGGTATACGACAATAGGATGGCCATTTGTGAATGATTTTTAACGAAGCTTTGTTGCGGCTACATTTTGCTGTGAAACTCGTCTTTAAAAATCGTTCTAACCGACATCACCAGGAGCGGATCCAGGGTTTTCAGAAAGGAATGCGCAAAGTTTTTTTTACAAATTCATGTCATTGTGGCGTTTTAGTGGAAGAATTTTTATGCTAGTGTCGTTTCCCGTTTGTCCCGATTCTCTTTGAAAACAATCATCAGTCGTCTTGGTGGTCCACATGCTTAATGCTTGTGTCTTATAACCGAGCAAAAAGTCACATGACAACTAATCAAAATGGGGGAATCGTCCGATACGCCCCCACCTAAATCCGCCCCTGATCACTGCAACACTGACTATGTAACAACTTCAACTCGAACTGGAAACCTTTTTTAAACACACTTCATCATTACAACCCAAATTATTAAATAAACATTTGGTCAGAAAAATGTCATTTTTGTTTAGCCTCGAAAAGAATAGAAAAACCACTTAGGAAATTATATTACAATACAAAGCTTATAGCAGCATAATTTAAAAGTAAACAAAAACTAGCATTCTTGGCATTCTCCTTTCTTTAGCCTCACCGATGGCCGCTTTTTTGGTTCCCAAGTGAGTGACGTCTTGTAGAGTGAATTCTCGTCCATAAGAATATCCTTACGCAATAAATATTCCGTAATCTGTAAAAAGAAAACCACAAAGGCAAGTTATCCAGGTGCCAATGACCCCTTATAGTTTGCAAAACAAACTGGAAGATTCTAAACCTTTGGTTCGTGTTGGATGTTATAGCGAATTTGCTGATAACGACGGATTTCTTCCACAACTTGCGCAATCTGGGAAGAGGAAAGAGTAATACGAAAGAACATGAAAGAATTTAAGGCACGAGTATTTCTTTTATACTTTGCATTTGCGCCTCTCACTCACAAGTTTCTATCCACCTCATTTCGTGTTGTTTCTTCTCTTCCCTTTCGTTCAGTTTGCCTTGAATTCTCTCTTGTCTCTTCCCCTTTCTACTGCTCCTACATTTTCTCTTCAGTTCATGGCCAACCAAATTCAACTCATCTCACGCCACGTCATTTTACTCCGTCTCATGTCAGTTGACTTCACCTTACACCTTATCCGATCTTATTCTCACTTAAAGTCAGCTCTGATCTCCTTACCCCGCCTAGCCTCTCCCTAGTTTGCCTCGTCTCAGGCAACCTCATCTCAATTTACTTTTCACAACTGTTTGATTTATATCTCATTTCTTCACCTCACCTCAATTCACTTCACCTCATCTCAATTTACTTCAGTGCACTGCATTTCTCTTCACATCTCTTCAACTCACCTCACCTCACTCCACGCCATCCCACCTTATCACCTGACTTTACTTCATTTTACCTCAAACCACTCTACCTCTCCCCACATTACCATTCTTCGACTGACTTCTCTTAACTTCACCTCACCTGATCACACCCATTCCACCTTACTACACTTCAATTCACTTCCCTTCACTTCATCTCACTCCACCTAACCTCACCTCATCTACCCTAATCACACCCACCCCACCTTAACTCACTTCAAATCACTTCACTACAGCTCACCTCACCTCACCCCAACTAACCAAACAAACTCGAATTGACCTGGCTTCCCTTGGCCCAACCTGAGCCAATCCAATCCAGTTCACCTCACCTCAATTCTTCTCACTTCACTACTTTACTCAACGATTTTACTCGTCGAGGGGAGAGGTCCTGCTGGGAATGGGCTATACTACGCCCACTTCTTTATCTACGTACCATTCTCATTTTGGAGAAATTAATTAATCCATTTTCGTTTCTAACAGACGTTCCTTCTTCAATAAACGCCAAGTCGGTGAGGTAAAAGCCAAGGTAAGGAATACAAGGAGGATTAGAACTGAAGAAGAAAAATCTTAGTGAGGGACTTATTCCTGGAACTCAGTATGGTGAGGTACTGTATATTACATACAACACTCTTACTAATTCACGAAGAAATAAAACCCAAAAGAAACGGCCACTGAATTGAAAGAGTTATTGTAAATCGGATACATGCAAAACCGTCCTAATTAATATGAAGTCTTCCGCTGATCTACTAACCTCAAACAGACGTTTTAATGCATTTTCAGCTTAAGTAAAATACAAGTTTGCGTTGGAACTGTATGGGATTCACTATGGCTCATCTTCGGCTAGCTTTGTCAACCCCATATCTTATAAATCCCAAGTACATATCCGAAATCACAAGGGTAATTTTGCACAATTACAAGCTTTAGTGTGATTGACTCTAATGCAGCTTAGCACATTCGCAGTTGAAAAATGGGGACGCCACTCGTATTTCTGTCACAGTATTGACACAACCAAGCAATCTTGGACACAAAATGAGAGGAAGCTTGGCAGAGCAGTAAATGGCGGTGAGGACACGAGCCTGAAGGACAAAGATTTACACAATTACTTTGAGTTCTTTTAATAGCCGAAAACCTTCTTTTGTTGGTCGTTCTCCCTGCGATCGAAGGAAAGAACACTTTGCCGTGTTTGAGTTCGAATTGCATTGGGCATGCGCGGGTCAGTTGCTTATTACAACATAGGACGTTTGTAGTTAACTAAGTGAGAGTGATAAACGTACCACCGAAGAGCTTCACGCATATTCTTGAAACGGCCATCGGTGCTTACCAATGCTTGTAGTTTATCAATCAAAGCTTTCGTCTACACAAGTACAAGAGTAGAGTCAAGTTACTGGATAGCACAACCTAGATTCTTCTGAAAATGAAACTGGAGTCGAGAGAAACAAAAAAAAACGTTTTGCTATATAGAGACCACACTCTCGCAGATTTCGTGCTGGTTCTTCTGGACCAGAAGCGGATCAAAACAAAATCTGAAACACTGGATGTCCCCACTAGTCAAGAAGACGTTCAATACCATACACGTTTATAACGAATGAATTTCCTTCACTGTTGCAAGTGGCATACCGACGTAGGTTTTAATAGATCACTGAAAATGAGGCTCTATGTACCTGTTTCGAAAGCTTCTCCCAAGTTTTCTTTAACCTATAAACAGAGCTGCTCATCAACGCTGAGATGATTTCTAGGACTGCATTGTAGTTGCACAAATGGCGGCAAGTATCAGCGACCACTATCCATTTCTCAATCGTAGCAGCACGAGTCGACGGTGTACGGCAGCGGAGGATTTCAGACGCAACCAACCTGCTGACCTGATGAACGGAAAACAGAAAAAAGAAACTTAAGAGAAAAAAATACCTTGTAATCGTAGCTGCAGCCTTACATGCAGCAGTAGCTTTAGCTATACATTTATAGACGGTTATTTTAGCTGTAACCTAACTGTTCTCCATAAGGATTCAATAACAGTCTACCCCTTATAGGTCCAGTGTTACAACAGGAGGAAACCGGAGTACCTGGAGAAAACTTGTTGAGTTTGGTAGAGTCAAATTGGACAACACTCTTCTCACATGTGACCAAGGTAATTCTAATCAGACAACTGCGTGGAGCCGGAATCGAACCATATTGTCATAGAATTTAAACCCACTACGGTCACTACCTATGTGCCACCAACACCCCAGAACAACCAACCTCAATTTACCACGCAACACCCCAACTAAACCACTTAAATATGAACTGGTCAATCTCCACAGATAAACAGCGCTTGAATGTAGAAGCTCGTGGCATGTAGTAAAATGGTTGGCAAAATAACGAATCAGTTTATTTGAAAAACAAAAGGATAAGGAGACAGCCAAACCTTACGAGAGGAGATACTGTTTCAAGCAAAACGAAACAGCTGGAATTTAAGAGAGGAGATACTCAGGTTTTGAGCAAAACGAAACAGCCAAAACTTAGGAGAAGAGATACTGACGTGTCGAGCGAAGCCTACTCAGCATTCTACATTTATATCACCATTTGGATCTCTCACCGCTGTCACCTTATGTTAATATTTCGGCAGCTGCCTGCTGTTTTCGGCGTTTGACACGTCTTTCAACAATGCTCATGCAACATTACACTTTCTACAATCGTTCGCATTTGAAAAACACGCTTTTAGTAAAGAAGTGTGACGTTCATTCAGACTTTACTTACCTCATTAAATCTTTGGCTTACTCTCAGAATATTCGGTGCTCGTATTTCCTTATCTGATTTCATCCAGGAGAGGTTAAGGAATTCGCTTAAGAGAGGAAAAAAGGGTTCTTGCTATATCATCTCAAGGTGATAAATAATTCACGAGAACATACAAAGGAACTCAGTGCCGAAATCATGGTTCAGAAATGTTATTTTACTGAGCCTAAAACTTCGACAACTTACGACCACATATTCCCTTTAAATACGGTTTCGTTTGATGAGTGAATGAATGAATGATACATTCGGAAGGAGTGTCTGATCTGATATCAAAACACATCGGGGTTTGTTAGAAACGAGGCCATCGTCTTGATTTTCAACAAGCATCCAGATGTTTTGATATCAGACTAAACACCCACTCTTGTGTACGTTGTATGACGTGACGGATGACTGTTCTTAGTAGTTCATCTCTCCATATTGCTATATGTTATTTAAATAGAGTCAATTAATGAACGGGTAACAAGCCAGTACATGATTTGTCATATCCATGTAACTGCCAGACAAAAAAAAAACTTTCAGGCTGTGATAATTGTTGGGAATTGGCAGAAGATATCATGGGCAACAAAACTGTCTTTCCTCACAGCATTTAGCACTCCAAGTCATTTTGTGTTCACTTTTGACGGAATTAAAAGCTCCCTGTCCTTGGCTCAGAGTTTGAACGACTTACTGAGAAGGGATCCTTGAAAACAATAGGTGCTCCGTAAGCGTCAGCTGTTCCGCCAGCTGCTTCGATGAGAGCTTGTCAAAGTTGATTTCTGGGTCTAACGATTTGTTAACCTAAAGACAAAAGCAAGAGTTTTATTGTTTTATAAAAGAATTATCAAATCGAGAAATATATGACTAGTTGAATGGGATATTTTCACGACATTCGATTTTCTTCCTTTCTTTCTTTGTTTCTTTCTTTCTTTCCTTCCTTCCTTCCTTTCTTTCTTTCTTTGTTCCTTCCTTCCTTCCTTGCTTTTTTCTTGTATTTATTTACCTGTAGATGAAATATTTTTTCAAAAAGTTCTTCATCGACTGCCCTGTCGAGGTCTTTATCGAGACTCCTGCGATTAAGCGCACACTCAAAATTAACCTTATTTCATAGTAAACTGAGCTTTACGAAATAAAGATAAAAATCAAATGAACTCTGCCAGTATTTCATTGGACAGTAAGCTTAACTGGTTAAATGGAAAAACAACATAGTGTGGCATGACACGGCATAGCGTGTCTGACATGATACGGTATGACACAGCATGGTGTGACATAGTATGGCATGGTATGGTATGGTATGGTACAGCATTGTGTGGTATGGTACGGCATGGTGTGGCATGGTACGGCATGGTGTGGTATGTACGGCATGGCATGGTACGGCATGGTGTGGCGTGGTACGGCATGGTGTGGCATGGTGCAGCATGGTGTGGCATGGTACGGCATAGTGTGGCATGGTACGGCATAGTGTGGCATGGTACGGCATGGTGTGGCATGGTACGGCATGGTGTGGCATGGTACGGCATGGTGTGGCATGGTACGGCATGGTGTGGCGTGGTGCGGCATGGTACGGCATGGTGTGGCGTGGTGCGGCATGGTATGGTTTGGGATGGCATGAGATGGCTTGGCATGGCATGGTATGGTATGACATGGTAAGGTATAGCATGGTACGACATGGCATGGCATGGTATAGTAAGGTATAGCATGGTACGACATGGCGTGGTATGGTATGGTATGGTATGGTACGACATGGTAGGGCATGCCCTACCATGCATTGTAACCCTAAATTTGGACAATTGAAATTTCAATTTCTAAGACCCTTACAACCCTCTTGGTAAAATATAACTTTAAATGCTGAGGGTCAGATGTCCATGTAATTTTACATATATTGTTGTTTTGCAATGAATGGTCAACACTCGGCATGCAGTCAAGCCAGTTTGGTTGATTTATATCCTACCGTAATATTATGTTACAGACATTTCTATCCTCGTCTTTCGTTTTTCCTGAAGTCTTAATTTTTTCGAGAAAATTTTTTAAGTTTGACTGAAGAGCTGGCACTTCTTGGAAATCCTAGAACGAATAACATTAAAGAAAAATTTTCAGAAAAGTTAATTCAAGTCGAAAACGTATGAGATGAGAAGCAAAGTTTGTCATACAATACGAGATATTGAAGGCCAATTCGGCACATTGTGATATTTGGCAAACTAAGAAAATGACGTGCTGAGGTACTTGAAGATTAGCCAAAACGGCATTACCAAGCAACGATCGAAAATCGAATGATATATCCTATGTTTAGGAGGCCAGAGTGCAACAATTTCGCTTATTCGTGTAGAGTCTGTTATGAAATTATAAAACCCTGAAAGGAAAGTTACCTAAGAAGAGCAACCTTTCTTCTAGAGACTGAAGTCGTCAAAATTAACGTCAGTCACCACCTATTACTAGAACAGTCTTTCACAACACTAAACTAACCTGGACGATCAACTTGAACAAAGTTTAACATACCTGTCTGTGTTTTATGACCCAATGATGTAATACTGCGAGTATTCTCGACAAAGGCGCTTGAACTTCACCTAGGAAGATAACTGCGATTCTAACACTTGAAAACCAAGTTTTGCAGGCAGAGATCCTCAGCTGTATCCTTTTTGTGAAGTACCGCGAATATTTAGCAGTAAATACGCTTTTGGTGTCCGCATTTAAGAGCTCTATTTGAACAATTCTTACCACCTGCATCTCAGGCACGCGTTACAAAACAAGCTTGAAAAGGACTTTTTAAAAAGTCAGCAAATAACTAGGCCAAAACGTCGTGAGATTGGATGGGGGAAAGCCATTCATGGAATTCTTTTACCGTACACTGTAAGGTAGTTATTATACTTAATCTGAAGTAGATAATTTAAACACGAGAGAATCGATACACGTTGGTGATGGTAGATTGTCCAGGTTAGTCTAGTCTTGAGCAGTGGCGCAACTAGGCATCTGGGGCCCCATGGGATAGATTTCTTAGCGGGCCCTATCCAGATCGATACCGACAATGCAAAAGACGTATGGGTTGAAATCTGAGGCTATTAGGTAAATAAAAGCAATTGATATTTATTATTCTTCTTAAAATGATGCCCGAATTGCCTGATACTATTTTGTTCACAAAGTTATGTTACTGCTAACCAGTATAATTAGAATGCGGAAGCGGCTCACAGTGTAGCTTTAAAACATAAGGAATCGAATCACAATACAGCTAGCCTAGATTTTACCTGTAATGTTCAAGGAACTTCAGTGAAAATTCTTACGCCCGTTCATTTTCATTCTTTGGTATATCTGTCACACATAAATAGATCGGTGATTAAAGGGGCGGCGGATCAAACTTTTGCCTTTATGCGACTGCTCGATCTTGCTGCGAATTGAAAATAGTTTGAAAACTTATTCGAGCAAATTCATGCCATCATGACATGAAAATAATGACGTCACAAAATCGTCGGGGCCCCTAATTAATTCTTTTCGCTCGAGACCCGTGGGTCTTACCCACCCTCCCCATCTTGTAGTTGCGCCACTGATCTTGAGAAAGACTCAGTTAGTGATAGACGTTTCGAAGGCTTCAGCAGCGGTCATCTTCAGAGTCGAAAAAGAAGAAGAGGAAACGTCAATTATCAACAGTCTTTAATGAATAATTATTGAGGCACGCAGCGTCACTGGATATAATGCAGGTAGCTGAGGCCGCACACCTGTTATAATTACTGACCCTCATCAAAAACCATTATGTTTTCCTTGCATTATATCAATGAATGCAGCGAGCAAAATTATGCAAATTCGACTTGCATAATTTTGCTCTTTGCGTTAGCTGATGTAATGTAGAGTAAAAACAGTAGGTTTTGATGCGGGTCAGTAATTATTTCCTTAGACCACGCTAACCAGGACCATCTACCATCATGGACATGTAATAATTATGATAAGCAACAGTCATGCAACAAAGCACTTACAAAATGAAAATCGAGCATGCGAAGGAGACAAAGGTGAGGACGGTGAACAAGCAGCGCCTGCTGTTGCTGCTGCGAATGCAGCAGCGGCTGCCATGATATTCGTTCGTCTTTTCGATGCTCGAGATGACGTCACCACGGCTCCGGGACTGGCGACAGTTTTGGAAGAACTGGAGGTAGACAAACGCGGCGAAAGAGGTCTGGGAAAGGATAATTTGCATTTCGGTTTGAGTTCTGTCGTTGTCGGAAGACCAAGCTTCGTGTCCTTTCTGCTCTTTCTCCTTTCAATAAGACTTTGTGCTCTCGCCTTGCTACGTTTAGGGCTGGGATTCTCTTGATGCATTTTCAAAGAACTCTGCACACAATCTGCTTGGCATTTGCCCACATGTTTTGGGCAAGAATTAGGTCGCCTCCCCGGGCTTACAACTTCAGTGGAGCGCTCAAGACCTAGAGAAAAACCACAGTGTAAACTGCTCGCCGTCCGTCTTTGTGAAGACGAATGATCATCAACCACAATCGGTTTTTCATCATCACTGGGAGGCATTTTGTCGTTTGTGATAACATTTGAAGAGCACTCTGTTGTAATAACTGGAATGGTGTCAGCCGGATGGTTCGAACCATGTTTGCTTGTCAATTGACAGCGTGAGTCGTTCGATGACGTCATTTGAGCCTCCTCGCCGCTATGGTGGGGATGGTTTGGCGTAGTGTTATCGACCCATGTTTGAGAAACGACCGTTCCCAGACGTTTCATGGGGCTACTGTTAGTTCTATGTCTACAGCCTCGGACATTATTTGGGAAAAACGTGTCTGAATCTGTACACGGCTCTACTTCATGGGGTTCGGGATCTGGGGTTACTCTGCCAGTCGAATCGTTAAACGGCGGTGGATACTGAAACGCGTTTCCTTCGCCCAAAGCGGACGGCGACGAATGTCGACGATGGTAACACGACGACGGGATCTGAAGCGTTGTAGGTCGTGGGAGAGGTTCTTCGCCCTCCTCGGCATCCTCTTCGTTGAAGAAGCCGTTTCTTCCTACTTTGGTTTCAAGAAAGAAAGAATGAAAGTAAATGGAAAGTCACCCCTTATGAGTACCAATTCCATATGTAAAATTAAATTTTATACATGAATCTTTAGTTTCATATGTGAAATACATGTTTCGTTTAGCAAGGCTTCACATGAGATATTTTGAACCAGGTTATTTCCCACGCCAGTGTGATAATTTACGAGCGAAAATGTTTCAAAGTCTCATGTTCCTCGAAATAATACATGAAATTTCCGTTAGGGAAAGGTCATATAAACTGTTTACTTTTAAACTGCTCGAAATTACCACACAAACCTTTTTCAAACAAATAACTTCAAAACGTATAAACTGAATTAGGTTTCGAAAGGTGACACCTGTATGTAAACCGAAGATAGATGTCGAAAAAAAAGGCAGTTGGAGAGAGCCATTGTCGTAACTATGACATTTCACATTTCACGAGGAATTTATACCAGGGCTGATATCTGGCCTCGATCAGCCGGATTAAATGATTACATAGGCAATTTCAGTCCAAGTTCAAACGAAAGTGTGAATCAACTAACGGAAATTGTAATTCAAACGTATATTTAAGAAATACAAAATAGTTCTCTAAGTTTACACACTGTGATATAAACTCGAGGGACGAGGTGAAACACGAGAAAAGCGCAACAAAAACACAAGCTGCAGTCGAGTGTTTTTCAGCTTTTTCGAAAATCTTACCAGAATATAAACATTGAAAACCATTTTATAGATCTTTTATCCAATAATAAGCAGCTTTAGAAAAAGGTGGGGAAATTACGTGGTTAAATTCTCTTGAACGAATACGGCTATGGACCAATCACAGCTCGCGTAAGATGCAACTTACTTTATAATTTAGTTTTTATACCTGATAAATACGTCTTGGCAGAACGGTTCTCGTTCATGGACACTGTTCGGCGACCAGACTGAAGTCGATGAACATCGCCGTTGGTAATCGGTAAGGACGACGACCTTTGTCGATCCCGGTAAAAGGTCTCCAAGACATTCAAGATGGTCTCGGCGTCAGTGAAAATACGATAAGTAATGAGAAAAGTGTTCAGAAATTCGATACTTAGGAAACGCAAATCCAAGAGTCGCTCGAACAAACGCTCTAGAGTGGCGTAACGAATCTAGGAAATAAGAACACGGAAAAGCGTAAAGTTCAATTCTTGGAAAAAAGGAAATCGAATTTCATTTAGTTATGTAAAAGTTTATGAAAGATCTTCAACGCAGTTAGGTTGAGTAGCCCTTGAGAGACGTCTCTCGCCTCTCATGTCACCATTAGTTCACTATTGCATTATTTCTAAGGTTGGGGTTTGGGTTAGGTGCAAGGTTAAGGCGATTTACAGTTTAGGGAATTTTTAAAAAATTGACAGTGCAGAGTGTAACTTCGGTTAAAAATTTGACAGCTTCAATAAATGTTGATACACAAACAGAAAAATTTTATACGGGATTCTCTATTCTACCCCTTAGGGAAGAGAATATAGAGCATCGATTTTTCGTTCGATTAGGATTTCAAAGTTTCACCAGGGACAAAGGATTGTGATGTATTTTTGTCTTGTAAAATGTTCAGGAATTACAATAATTGCAGCGAACTTACCCGCGGTACTCGGCACGAATTGAGGTATTTGGAATACTTGATGCCGACATCGTCCAAGTACAACTTGGAGTCACTTCTATGAAGAAAGATAAAGACAGTGGCGTAACTAGAACATTTCCAGTGGGGGAGCCTTGGTGGGGTTTCAGTAAATTTTAGGGGGGCAGCACCTACTACAGATTTGAGGGAATGCCACTCAAATCCTTAAAAATGTCATCTTTCACACTTGCAATTGTGGAAATGTCCACCTTTAGTGAGGATGATGATAACATTACTCCACAAATTGGGATGGCTCAGTAATTTTTTAGAGGGAGGGGGGTGCACCAGGCCATCCTGGTGGTTACGCCATTGGATGAAGAGAAACGTTTGTTGTAAACAAAAATAAACAGATGGTGTTGAGACATGGTAAATTCGATAATGAGTTCACTAACCAGGTGTAACATTATCATAACCTAATTATTATGGCAGTTTATTTTCGAAATAGAAAAAAGGTCAGGGTTTTAAAAAAAATCGAATGTATATACATATTTAGCATATATCCCGCGGGTGCATAGTGTTTTTTGTGCAATCTCATTGGTTCCTCTACAGTCTCGGAATATCCGCCAGTATTTACCTCCGAGCAAAACAAGATGGCTTCCGCTTTTGTTTCAGTTGCGGAGGAAGGAAATTGTTTTGAAGTTACGAAGCCACCGAGCCAGACAACACCAAAAATCAACAAAATTTGGTAATAAAGTGTTCAGAGATAGTGTATTTCTTGTACTTCTTATCGATAAATACACTCAGGATGTGTTCAAAATGTTTTGCCTACTAAATGACGAGCGGGCCACAAGCCGACGTTCTGTAAAATTGTTTTGAAAATGTTTAAAAATGTGTGCGAAAACAATTATGCGAGGTACACACGAGTGCAAGAGTGTATGCATCTGTTAGAAAACCATCCTCAGGGTAACATAAAGAGAATATTTCATGATTGAGCTGGAAATCTAACAATCAACACTTGTCGATCTGTTAATCATGAAATTTTCTCTTCTGGTTACCCTGAAGATCATTCTGAACTACAATCGAAATACTGTTCATCCACGTGGATAAGCGTAATGTTGTTGCGTGAATTTCTCGCGCACGTCCTCCGCGTACTTACGAAAGACTAAAAATACTACTTAAATATGCTTAAAAAGACGTGCGATAACGAAAATTTATGACGATATAGAAACCTGAAGCCGCCTTTGGGGCATATTCGACATAAAGGATTGTAGTTCTAATTTTTGTAAAACTAACCTGACGTTTGTGAAACAGTTACGGGATGGAAACGGAAAGTGTGAATCCACATTATCAATCAATGTCACATTCTCTATACACTGAAAAAGTACAAAACAGCGGATGAGATATATCATCGAAGCCGTCAACGGTATAGATAAGGAACGTATTGTGCTGATACCTCTGGATTAAACTGAAAACGTCTCGTGGAGTCATTTACAACTACCATTTACAATTGAAGCGGTCCAGCTGAATCTGACGTTCGAGTCCAACACAACTCGGACGCCAATATCGCGGATGACTTACAAAAGTGTTGAACTAAAGTTTATGGAACTACATGTATATCATTTATTGGAACTATATTCCATCAAAATTATAACCAGCCAAGTATTCCTTTCAATTTTCATAAAATATTATTGAGTGCCTCTGGCATGAATTCGCTTAAGGTTTCACTAGTCACCACCATAGCTTGACCTGCTTCGCCTTGGCCAGATCATGCCTACCTCATGATCATTTGCCTCCACACAATCTTCTCGGGAACGTGAAGGCTTTTTCCAGTCCGTAAAATTTATTTCCCATCCAAAATATTCATCGCCGTCCCACGCTTCAGTTATGCTATTTAGGGCAGTTACGGTACTGCGTTTACCTCGCCGTTTTCTGCATTTTCTCCACTAAAAAATAAAATGCCAAAACACAAGACTCGTTTACCTGTTTGAGATCGCTCATCCAAGCCGCTTTTTCATGAGCAGATTGTGCTACCAGTGTGATAGTCAGCGGCGTCTCTCCATCTCTTGGATGTACAACAACTCTCAAAGCCATCTCTTCATACCCAATGTTGTGCTGTGTTTTCCAATTTGTACCACTTGCATCTAGAACATCTACCGAACGACAGAAAGAAAACGAATTACTTTCGCAACGTGACCAAAACGGGATAACTTTTGCAGTGCAACGTTTCTCAGAATCGAATGCAAGTTATCGTAATATCCTAATACCTTATGCGGTGTTTGTACTTGTTTGTTACCTGATACAAATTCAAAATGGTCATGATATTATCGCTACTGCTTGTCTGGTCGTTTTTACATGTTATTTTTCATGGTGTGTCACTTCTGTCCAGAGATGAACCTTTCTTTTACAGAAGCTAGAGGATTAACGTGAACACTTCCTCGAGTTTTAAAAAGGTGTGAGTTAGTTATTCCGTGAGAAACGTTGTACATCTTACTCGACTTTTGTTTTAAAAATCCCTTCATAAGTTTATTGAAGACCATCACTTTATAACATTAAGATTAAGGCTAGTTTAATTACTATAAAAAAACCCAAAAAGAACAAAACAAAAAACCAAAAAAAAAACCACACGTGTGTGATAATTTATTGAAGACTTTTACATTTCCACATTAAGATTAAGGTTACACTCAAATTACCATAGAAAAACACTTGGGCAAAGTGCAGTGAAATGGATGGATATGACGTACGTTTTTGTACATTTCATAAAATAAATTAAAGTAAAGGTAAAGTGCCCTTATTTATACTGGATAATCCTAACAGCTACTTGAGCTGTTCTCCTTAGAGGTCCAGTAAGGCCCACCCCTCATGGGTGCAGTGTTACTACAGGAGGAAACCGGAGTACCCGGAGAAAACCTGCGATGCTTGGCAGAGCCAAACTGGACAACACTCTTCTCACATGCGACGAAGGTAACTTTAATCAGATAACTGCACGGAGCCGCAATTAAGTCCTGGTCACAGTGGTGAGAGGCACGTGCACTACCATTGTGCCACCAGCACCTCCTATATATCTTCGACTGTCAGCACAAGGATTAGGTAAATTACTTGATAAAGCTTGGTAGATGACGGGAAATTTGCGTAAATCTCCCTTTTTTAACGCACAAACGGCCCACGTCCTCTTTCAATCCGTTCTTCGGGTGATTAAGAATTATCTAATATTGACGTAAGTCTAAGATTGATGCACGACATTGATGGCAAAATTCCTTTCAAACAAATTCGAGTAAAATGAAGTACATATCGTACCATAAATTGCTAGAAAAAGAACAAGAACTGAGTTTCCTTCGCTCAAAACGTTAGGAGTTTCTGCTTTCAGTTTCGGCAGTTTTTTTTATTAATCTTTTGGCTTTTTACAGGTCGTTCACACTGTCGAGGAAGCATTGCATTTTTTGTTTTTATAATTTTTGCATTTACTCTGTAGTTTAGCAAATGAAGATCGGTGAAAATACTTTGGAAATTGGCGAAATTGTTATGCAGTATTCATTGAATGATCGGAACAAGTTTCCAGTTAACAGAAGTAAGGTTGACCTGTGGAACAAATTGACACGGTGTTTTCATTTGCTTGTTACGAGTAAACATTTAAAGACTTAAATCGAATTCTGTTCGCAGTATATCATGCAGAGTCGAAGTAATCAGAGAGTAAGACGAGAGCGTACCGCTTAGGTCCTTAAATCATCTTCTGTATCGATTCTCGGCAAATCTTTCGTCTTCCTGCCTCAATATATCGTGAAAGAATGATTTACGTTTGTCCGTGTATGCTCTGATGAAGTAACGAAGCAAAAGCTCTCATTGTTTTTCAAGGAATTGTATGACAATTTTCATCGCTATGAAAACGTTTAGAGATTTAAAGAAAAGATTCCGGCCACTGCGTTCCTCAATATAAAACCGCTAGTCTGTACCTCAATAAAAACCACCTGCGTGTCAATCCACCATCATTCTACTAAGCTTTTAGCATCAAGTTTTTGGCGATGTCTTGTATGTATATATAGACTGTATATAGTTAAGCATAAGGGGAGGTATTATCGATTATTTTCCAACCACGCATGATAAATGATATTATGGCCCTTTGATTTAGCAAGATAATAACCAAATCATTTATTTCAAAGTGGTTAAAACAAAATAAAAATATACCCGTAGTATTGTCCTTCGTTTAAGCCCATCACTGTTGTAGCAGCGTTAGCAGCCTTTCGATACCTGGTATGCATATAAACTGAAGTTAGGCTTTAGGGTTCCTACTACATGTCCCAACCATTGCAACCAAACTTGGCAAATGCTGTTTTTTGATTTACAGATACAATAAACAAACGATTCGTTTTAAAGCGTTAAAATAAAGAATTTAAAATTACCCGTAAAGATGGCTTCAATTGTCGACTATGCACGAAGCATCAGACGGCAAAGCGGAAACTAAATATGGTTTCTTTGTGTGTGCGAATAAAAGATTGATTAAGTGGACACGTGTAGTTCTCTTTTAAGTCATATTTGCTTAAGAACCCCAGTGCGTCCGCTAACCGTTTATTAAATTTAATAATGGAATGGACAATAGATGTAGTCTCAAAATAAAAGCTATATGGAACCCTGTACAATGAATAGGATTGTGTTGACGAATGGACAAAAAAGATTGCTTCAAAGGAAAGATTATTTCGCTGGCCTCAGATTGACATCGCGTGACGATTTATCAATTTTACTAGCACTAATCCTGACCCAAACTCTAAATCTAATTCTGACTCTAATCCCAAAACTGAGCCCAACCCAGATCAGATTTAAATCGTAAGTTTCAATATTGTTTTTTCCGAAATGTCAACGCGAGTCCAGCGAAATACCATTTTCCTAGTAAAAACCTATACACAACGTTTCACTCATATCGTTAATTGTCCTCAACGTTACATCAGGTTCAAGCGGAATTGCTTTTGAAAGGTTAGGGTGAAATTAGCATATGCAAAAATTTAACATGTACGCCTTCAGAGTTTTCGCCACTGGTGATGGACTGCATAAGCAAGTTGAGAGACAACGGAATTGTAAAGACTTTCAAGACATTACTTCATGAACGAAAAACTCAAAACACGATCTAACCTTCTTCGTATGTACTTTCTATCAATGACACTTCTGAGAGATGAAGTTTCCCAGTCGCCTACATAAAGTAAACAGACAATTTAAAGATACTACGACGATGACATTGAACCTTGTTCATTATCAAGAGCAGAAAGCACTGGAATTAGCATGACAGAGACATTTAAGATGGGATTGGTTCCTACTTCTTTTCATAGTTAATCATAAGTTTCGTGTCAAGGATATTTTATCAGCTCTTTGAATTTCATAGGACCATTCAACTGATAGTACAGGTTATGTACGTGTGCAATCCTAATTTCTTTGTTGCAAACACGAATGAAATTTGGTGCGCTCTATATACGAGTGAGAGAAAAACCCTAATATGTGAGGTTGAAAATGCTCTGCTGGGCATCTTAAGTACGACACAGACGCCTCACTTTTATTGCCTGTGGATATCAATTAAGATCTGGAAGAGAAACGTGCCTCAAGGCAACGGAAAATAGGCCTGACTGATACAGGCGAATATCGCCAATCGTGGCTGGAAAAATACGAGGGGGCTCGTAGCAAGACGCGCACTTTAATCGGAGCAAGATGAACAATGCAAGATGTTATTCAAAAGCAGGGATGTAGCCAGCTATATTTCTGTCGTTTCCCACGAAGACACCCAGACAAGTGGCGGTCCCCTTCACAGGTGTACTTTTTTATATGAGATGTGGATCTATGTAAATAATCATGTCCAACAGAACGGCCGTACTCTTTATAGTTTAACATGCTGCAGTCAAATTTGCCCCCATATTAAAACGAAACAAGCGTTTTCAAATCCCAGCCACGTCCCTGAGAAGTATTCCTTTCAAGTTTTGTCAGGGTCGCCGCCATTACACACTTACTATCAATTTTAGTTCTGTTGCGCGATCACGGGGCTCACTTATGGAAATTTAAATTCAGTAACCAAACCTCAGTTTGTTCAGCCGCTTAAACTTGACACCCAGACGATGCAAACCGCCTACGTTAGTGTAAAGTCGAACAGCCCTTGAACTCGTGAATATAAAAGATTACATTTGTGAATTCCAAAATATAAATGGCTGCATGTCATTTTCCATGGAGTGTATCCACATATCCAGCGTTAATTTGCCCATGCAAGGGGAAAGAGGTCGCATATGGGAAAGGCAACTCGATGCATTCAAGTCCAACCCCAACACAAACTAAAATGGCTAAAGACAAACACAAACGCCCAAATACAAACACAAATGTCCCAACGCATACAAATAACACTGTCCTTTGTTCATCTCGGGACATGCAGGATCGAGTGGTTGGTGCTCCTCCAAGATGCAAACTTTAGTCTATGAAAGCACAGGTGTAGTTGTGAACTAGCAACTATCTTGATATGACTTTTGTTTGCAATTTGACCCTCGTGTAGTGTAAGACCTGCCCTTGGTACGGCGTGAAGCAAAGCTTAAGCCAGGGAAAAACTTTCGAAAATTGTCGTACAACATTGGTCAGTCTTGTTGACTAATAATGTAGGAAAAGCGACTAGGCAATCCAGCACGTGTTGTTACTGCTCATTTTGTGGGCGAAATGTTTGACCAAAGCCAAACTTCTATGCAACTAACTTTCTTGAACGAAAAAATGTCAGCCAAGCAGGCTAAGTAGTTGAACTTGATACTGTATAGAACTAGCTCTGTCTGATCTGTTACCTAATTCGTCATGAGTTTATGTTTTTGTATCGCGACCTCGAGTAAAACCACCAAGCCATACGTCTGGCCGAACTAATACTAATTACCTTATGAAGATGAAGCTTCCCATTGGATGACCTTGTTGCGATTAACAGCAAGCCAGAAAACAAAAAACATTGGACAACATATTCCTTTCGCTCATGAGGCTTGATACCCAGACCGCCAAACGATTTTAGCTTTTTGTTGCTTTCCAGAACCTGAATTAGACTTCCTGGAATTAGAAGAATAGACAGAAGAAAGTTTTAAAATAAAACTGTGTAAGGTATCGTTCAACTGAGAATCCAATTTGAATGGGGATGTGAGAACAGCTAATTTAAATATATCCGATTACATAACGTGCGTTGCATTTTGAGTAAATTTCAATCTATCAGCCACCGAGCAGCTGGGTAACCGCTTTGTACAGAAGTTAAAAGTTAAAAAAAAAAACCCAAACAAATAGAAAATAGAGAAACAGAAAACATAATGAAAATAAAACAACTTGCAAATCGACGTTAACAAACGAATAATTGCCTAGTTTTATTTGGCTTAGGATTAACTCTCGTGTTTTGTGTGGGACGACGGATCATTTGTGCCAAAGGCCTCAAAATATATAATTACGACTTAGGTCAGCAAATATGCCTGAAAGACATTTGATTGCACAGCGACTTTTTTTGAGAGTTTTGTGCCAACTTCGTAGCCTATTTCTGTGGCAATTTCGAGCCATTTATCAACCAGTTAGAAGCTTCAGGATTCTTCTCATAGTTTTTTTTCAAGCATGTAAACTTGTATCCTACAGCAAAGTTCTTGTGAAACATAATTTAGAGGAAAATTCCAGCCCAAAGCACTTGAGATGCAAAGAGAAAGCATGTCTTCCGTTCGTTCATTTAGTTCGATTAATTTTGTAGAGAGAAATTTAATTGCACAGATTGCTATTGTTGTATGCTGGGCGCCGCCAAGGCTGCTGAGCTGGTAAACGTCGGCAGCTACAGGTACTCTAATGGGCTTCTGGACATCATTGTGACTGTGTGACTGAAACCATCACTCAAGCCCCGGTTCAGCGTGGCATCAATATCATCGGAGATGCTCAAGGTTCACTATTCAATTGCTTTCTACAGAACGAATGAGTGGTTCGACTAGATTGCTACTCAGGGGGGTGCACTACGGATGATTTGAAGTGTGACGCGCACCACCCATCTTACAGTTAATCGGTCGGCAAAACTGGAACTCGGAGGGAAAATGATAACTACTCGGTAAAATGAGACGAAAAATTGTTGTATTGGTCGTTAAAACAGCCAACAGGCTGTGACATTCTCTTATTAACGTGGTTTGACGAAGTGCCACGTTAACGTAACAAAAGATTAGTCATCAATCAAACAGACCTTTTAAGTTTTCATGTTTGTTTACCATTCGACATCATGTGATGTTATTCTGGAGAATAAATTCTCAGAAGTTTGACGATATTCAGACATGCCTCAAAGGAGGATGATTGGCGGGATTAGGGACAAAGACATCACGCGGTCTAAAATATGTCACTTACATACAAAGCGGAAGAGGCCAGGCACGTGGCGTTCTAGCAAGTTACTTGGTTTAATTTTCGCCGACGAGAAAAGTTCTAAAACATTAAACAATTACTTATTGCATTCTACTTATGCAAGCAGCCAAATCAATATTTCGCCTGAATAGCGCACGGGCGCAGACCTTCCTAAAGTAATGGCACTATTAACACGTGCGTTACTCCTGATTGTCATCCTGGCTCATGCAATAACGCCACGGCAGTTGGCGATTCTTGACATCGATTTGCTTATGACTCACACTAAAGTACTTCGTCCCCGTGGATCTCGTGAGTTTAACGCATACATCAGGATGACAATCACGAGGGATAAAAATTGCACGTGTCACTGCCTCTTCAAGCCTTTGTTCGCTCTGTAATTGATTTTCCTACATCTTTTTGACGCAGGACGTTACTTTCCCGTTGTTACGACATTCTCGAATAATTTTTTAGCCATAACTTTGCTCGAAGTTTGCTTCAAACATTGCTAGAAATGCAATAACTATCACCGGCCATTTCAGTTTCACTTCTACCAGGTAACCAATCATAATGCCCCAGCCAGCGATGACGTCAACTTCAGCTGCACTTACAGCATTAATTTACGCGCGAGAAGCTCGAAGTCGTTCGTGAAATAAACGTGAACGTACCGACGAATACGCAGCTGCTGAAACCAGCGCAGACTTTACCTTCATCAGGTAAAAAAATCCATAGCGCGTCAAACAGGTGAAAAAGTGGTATCCTCAAAATCGCAATTCGAACATCCGACGAAAACATCCTCAGTTCAAACAAGGAAATCAAGATAACAAGCAGGCGAATCGGGAAATTTAGATTTCTTTTATTTATCAGGTAATCTCAGCACAGGATGATCTACAAGGAAGCCAGATTTTCAGTTTTTTCTTTTTTTCCGTCTTCCTAATTTGATCAAATCTAAACTCAGACTATTGTCTCCTAAATGTGTCCTAATGGAGATTCAAAGGAAGACAAATTAAATTCCTGTTACGGTTGATAATCGGCCAAAACTTCTGTAAGACTGGACCTTCACTCAATGCTTTAGTTTTTCAAATTTTACTTTCAGTAAATCATCAACCAGTTAGGTTTCTAGACGGATTTAGGAGAAAAAGCATCCCATCAAATTCAAAGCGTTCCAACACGGATGCATGACTCTGATGAAGAGTTTCTGTCGTGGACATCTGCCGAGTCATCTCCTCTAGGTCCGGACTGCCATTCGGCAGTACTTACCAAGAGCCACAAAGTCTGTCTTTATTCGCAAACTAAGTATGTAGCTTCCTATATAGTGCTTATCTAAAGTGCAGGTGATTAATTTTCTCAAGGAAACGTCGGCAGAAGGTAATGGAAACTCAAAACAAACCAGCAAAAAAACAAGAAATTACAGCAGCCCTGCGCTCAACACAAAAAGCATTAAGAGAAAATCCCAGGAATGAGGATGGCCATTATTCGCTGTTACTCTTTTGACCATTCAGTACACATTCTTGAGCCAATTTTCAGCGAGGACATCAGGCCTCCTCATTCGTAACTAACATCAGAATCGACGAAGCCTTCGCATTAGAAAAAGCGAAACAAAAACGCTTCAGCATATCACATGTCTGTGATTCTGTAACCGCACTCGTAGAACTATTGACGATTTGGCCGTGTCTCCTTAGCCGTTTGGACAGCAAATTTGGTATGATAATCGCAGCTCACGTGTAGATACGAAACGACTGCATGAAGGGTACGCCTGCGTGTAAATAAATATGAATCAGGGGAAAAAACCCCCAAACAAACCAGAACCGTTAATTACTCTAGATCACACATTCTGTACGCAGTAGGTAGAGTTTGATGTTTGCGTTGAAATTTCGCCATGAATTAATTACAGGCAAACATTAGGAGGGAATAATATGCACACGAAAGTTCATCGCCACCATAGAAGATTTTTGTTTTGAAGCTTTGCGCTATCTTTCTTTGCATGAATATGACCAGAATATCAAATCTAATTGAATTGAGGTTTTGCATTTAGGTTGAATAAAAACATGGAAAACGGCGCATCCATCCAGTCAAAGATGACACGGAAAATTCACGGTTTAAGAAATTTCATCAGATTCGTTGAAGTCAAGACCTTCAAATTTACTTAGTTGTCTATTGTTTTCCTTTGATTCCCGAGTGAAATACACAATTGAACGATTTGCAAATAGGTTCGTTTGTTTTTGTAGATTGAATAAGTTACAAGTTGATCATAACCCTTGTTTGAATTAATTGTGGACCTGAAGCCATATATTAAAATAATTGCACAAATTCGAAACGAAAGTCTTGGTCTGTTACCCCGGCATCTGTGATAAGCTCATATATATTTAGCGTGACTGAAAATAAAGAATATTTCCTCGAATACGATCGCTTTTGCTTCTATGCATGCAGAAGAGAAAAGCAATGAGCTGGACCTAAATACTTTCTGTTTAAGACGTCATCAGCTCGATTCAACAAAATTAAATATTTGATATAAGAAAGAGAAATGCTGGGTACTTTTGTCGTACTTACGTGATAAACAGGTCGGCGAAAGGGAGGCATAAGCTATTTCCGAAAGAAACTTCCAGGCAATTTGATCTCTGTAAGTGTTTGTCAGGAACAAGGAAGATCCGACAGTCTCTCTTAGCCTCGCAAGCAAGTGTCGAAAATTACTTCTGTCATCATGACAAAAGGACAAACATGCCGTTTTCCCGGTTATTTAAAATTAATCGGTAAACTTAGCCGCAAAAGACGATACGGAGTGATAAATTAGAACGATAAGTGCATAGAATTCTTTTGGCGACCAATGAAACATTTATAGCGGATCTTCAGCTGGTTCGCTGAGCATCTCGCCAATAACATGCAAGTTTCCTGTCGTGAACCAAACCAAAACCAATTTTCATACATTTCGAATGGTTTTGGAACAGAGCATATTAAATCAATATTCTTCTGTATTTTAAAAACTAACACCGGTCAGCTCAAACGTAAATGTCATCATGTTAAAGATAGCTTACGTTCAATATTTATGGGTAACACTTCTAATGGTGATGAGGTCGACAAACCGTTTCATTAATTCGAAAAATGTTTAAGTCTCGGACTAGTGTACAATACAAAGCTGATAGTGTTTGCTGATAATCAATTAGAGAACTATAAAAAGGGTATAGTTCTGGTCATTTGAGAGCCATTGAGTGGTCTTGATTACTTGAATAAATGTGGAGAGTTGGAGGGAAGGAGAAATTTACCATAAAACAATCCGTGAAATGAGAGGTTTGTTGTCAGCTCTCCACTGTTTTGGCTATGTAAGTGCCCATGTAATTCAAGCACAGCTGTCAAAATCATAAGAGTACGGATACAATTGCTGATAAACAAAAAGCATTTCAAAATAAATTATTTTTCGTGTCGAGTCATGCTTATGAGTAAAGCAAAGTTAAAAAGACATTATTTTGGCTGAACACCGTTTTTTTGGCGCTGTTTATTTGGACTTAAAAAGCCATGAAGAATTCATGAGGGAAATAGAAAGTAAAATCATCACTGTGTCGTCTTTTCAAATGTGATAAAAACACGCTTACTTTTCTCCTCCAATTTTCTCAGCTTAGAGATCATTAATTCTCAAACTTTCTACGCGAATTAGCGTACTAAGAGGTTTGTTTTTAAGCCGTTCAAATAACTCGTAGTACGTGCTTTATCGAATCAAAAACACTTGGCAGTCGCCTCTTGTTTTATATCCGATAAAGTACTCCTGCTCGTTTTTTAAATGTTACTTG
Organism: Heliopora coerulea; assembly: GCA_030142905.1. Lineage (NCBI taxonomy): Eukaryota > Metazoa > Cnidaria > Anthozoa > Scleralcyonacea > Helioporidae > Heliopora > Heliopora coerulea. The sequence continues at coordinate 1,822,722 of JASJOG010000020.1, forward strand.
AACTTGTTGTAGTGTTATTGCGTAGTCGTTGTTGTTGTTATTTTCATTATCATTGTTGTCATAGTTGTCATTATTGTCATTAAAGTAATATTACTGGAGTAGATTTCCCGTTTTATGCTAAAGAAATATAAAATGATTTTCCACGTTTATATACTGTGATAGAAACACTTGTGATATTGTGAGACTGGAGAAAAGCGTAACAAAAATACGAGCTTCAGGCGAGTGGGCTTTTTTGGTTTTGTTTTTTTAGGGCTTTTTTCGCTTTTCGAAAGTTTCACAGCATCTCGAGTGTTCATGTCACAGTATATAAACATCAAAAACCACTTTATATTTCGTTTATAAAATAATAAACAGATTTTTAAATAGGGCGGGAAAATTCCGTGTTTAAATCCTCTTGTATAAATACGGCTAAGGACCAATAAGAGCTCGCGTCATAAGTAACTTATGTTATAAAACAAATTAGTGAATTTCATTAGCTACCCGGTTGTTTACTATTTGCTTATATAAAGCAAACAAAATATGGTAAAGAAGCGAAAATTTCCTTTCCTTAGAAAATGACCTTCCAAACAGACCAAACTCATGACAAAAACTTCTACAAAAATACAAGATAAAACATATTCCGAAGACGAACATCTTGAAACCTCAGAATACGAGTCAAAATCAACACGAAAGTTGAATTAGATAATATTTCGGTTTTATTTCAATACCATCATCAGACCAATTCTGATGCCGGTTTTGAAATAAAACCGGAATATTACTAATTCAAATTTCGTCTTGATTTTGACTCATTATGAGTTTTCAAGATGTTCCTCTTCGGAGTATGTTTTATCTTGTATTTTTTCAAATTGTCGGCTGGCTCTGGCTTCTGATAAAAACTTTTAATTTTTATTACTATACGGCTGAGCTCGTTCTTCGGTCCGTGAGCAAAATCACGCTTGCTGAGTGGTCGTTCGGGCCTTTGCTTGAAACGTCGACAATAGAATATCTTTATCTGTTTCAGATTGTGGCAAGCGAGAATCCCTCCCTTGGTGTTGTGTTTTTACGATATTGGACCACCAGGAAAAACACGGTACGGTATTTTTATTCTAGTATTCTTATTCCGAATTATTTTTATTTTGCGGTATCTTTATTCCAGACCGGTACGTTTTGGCCTGAAAACCTTCGAGCAAATTTTAATGAAATTTAAGAATTAAGCCTCTACGTTGTTAAATTTCGAAAAATAAAATGTGCAGAACATTAGTGCGGTTTTCAGTGTTAAGGTAAATTATATGAAAGAACAATGAATCAACGTTCGACTAGTGGAAACGAGAAACCCAACGGAGAAGTAACGAGGTGAAGTAAACAGCAACATGCGACGATGAAAACCCTGTCAAAAATTGTAAAGAAAATCAACCAAAGCCCATAGAACAAATTCCTCGTTATCTTCGTTAGCTCGGCCCGTACCGTGAATTGCTTGTGGTTGTTTTCTGCACAGACCTCGCTGCTTCGTTGCTTCGTCTGTACGAAAACCTCAGGCTACGTTTAAACCACAGCAAAAGGCTTCGGATTCAAAAAGTATTAAGATTCACACTAAAAATGTGTTCGGATCCGTTGGCCGTTCAACAGAAAGAAGTATCTGGGTTAGTTGAACGCTCGTGTTAAACATAAACAATGCTTTCTTATCTAAGAGTGGACGTGAACCTCACAGACTTTATTGAAAGTAACCTCGGACAACCGAAAAATTTCTTTCCATTCTCTGTATATTACAACTCCTGATAAAAAGAATTATCCCACCACCGGCTACTTCTGCTGTTATACAAAAACACAATAAAAACTCCCTCTGGAGGTCTAGCTCTCCGTATTCAAATAATTCAGATAATTTTCCGGATTCGTGTGCTATCCGAACACTTTTTTTTGCTGGATTCGCTACTTCAGTGTAAACGGCTACTTTGAATCCGAAGAAAAAGTCTCCGGATTGCCAACGAATCCGGAGAAATTTGGTCTAATGTAAACGTAACCTCGGGCTAATACTTTGCCGTACACAGACTTCGTTTTCATTAAGTATTTATTGCAACACTGACCAAATTTACACTAAAACTATCAGACAACGTGCCCTCGCTTTCAATGAGCGATAGCTTGATAAAGAAAAGGATAACTTTCCAACAAGCATCTTGATTACAGAGGAGTGTATTTTCCAAATGTGGCCTACCTTGTCGAATAAATACCTGCTGAACATCAAGTAACTCTTCACAACCACCGACTATCTGCCTCTCGATGGACAAGTTCTTACGAATGTTCTCAGTTTCGCTGACTTCATCGTGCATCAACTGAAATTAAAGTTTAAAACAAAATATTTGCCCTGAGTAACAATACAAAAAAACCTTAATATTATCGAGAATGAACGTTCGAGAATGCACTGATGACATAAAAATGATATGGATACTAAGATTTGGAAATTTATAAATCGCCAAATACAAAAACCCATACGGGACGAAAAGGCTGATTTCTAACGATTCAAATTCCTAAGCAATTTTTTTGCTCGGCTTTGCCTCGTTTTTCAACTCGTTTCTCGGTATCTAGAATTTGGAGGAACAACACCAACTCGTGTTTGAAACATTACATCCCGCTTTCAGTAGTGAAAATTAAGACTTCCCAAAATCTGTCCGAGTGGATGGGCCATGTGTTTGGTGCGTAAATCCCATTTTAAGTTTCTGACTAGGCTCCTTCTGTAGTTAAGGTCTGTGTAAGCAAACGATAAGTCTGTCTTGTGATTCTATGATAATCTACGAGACGACTGACAGAGCTTTGACTGGAGTAGGAAAGGCGGTCGATATCCGTTGGACTTTCACAGCAAAAGATGTGCGAGAATCGAAAACAAACGTATTACGTATGCCATGTAAACGAGTAATTAAGGTCATGGCTCACTGGTAGGTTGTTCGAAAAAGTTCCCATTTGCGCTTTTCTGGTAATATTTCAAACACGAGTTGGCGTTCTTCCTCCGATTTCTAAATACGGAGAAAGAACTTAAAAACGAGGCGAAGCCGAGCTTTTTTAACTTCACTATATATAATATCAAGGAGCCAGCTGGTGACATGCCGAAAAATTCCAGTCACCTGGCTGTACGATTAAGTCGACCAATATCTATGGGGGAAAGGGTTCGTTCCTCAGTACCTTAAAATGGAGTACTGGGTTGGCAGTGATGAACGATGCCTAAAAAAGCAAAAGCTTCAGCGAACTGCCGAAACTGACCAAATGAGAAACTAACGTTTCGAGCTAGCCTTAAGATGTCACATTCTCTCATGCAGAATACAGTTGACTCCTGATAACTCGAACCCTCGATAACTCAAAGCTCGTGCTAACTCGACGTAAACTTATTTTTCCTTCAGATCATTTTCTTGATAGCTTCACCCTCAATAACTCGAACCTCCAGTAACTTGAACCTTTTCCATTAATTTCGCCAGCAGGTTCGAGTTATCGGGAGTTTACTGTAATGGCAAGTTTTACTGCACAAGTAACTCCAAAACTTTTACTCAAAAATTTTACTCAAAAATCCTCGTCGAATTGTGTGGCGCAAGTTCGTTAGTTCGGTGGGATCCACTCAAAGGACTGTATCTGTCATTTATTTTGCGAACTAAGGCGTAACTCTCTCTCTCTGCTCGTCACTCTGACTTCTTTTCACGCTTTACATGTGTTTCACAACCTTCTCCAATGGAGTCTATAACGGCCAAATGCTAAACCTATGACCTTAGTGTCAAGGTTTTGGTTGGCTTATGATGGTTTTTTGTTTCCAATAATAATGATAAATTGTTTACGACAAGTCCGCTGCTCCAACATCATAAGCGTTAGGGTTAGATACATTATGCCGGCATAATTTTGGGCATAATGGCGCAGTCGGCGCATCAAGCATAATGCCGGCATAATGGCCATTTTTTTCAGCATAAAGAGAATAATAATAGACAAAGGTAATTTACCACGAAATATTACCACGATCACTGTGTCTATTCTTGTTGTTACTTGATTCTTGAATATCAAGTTCCAAAATGACTATTTTCGGTTTATGTTTTATTCTTTACTTGTTGAAATTGTCAGCTGGTTAGTGGTTATGGTTTTTATTATCATAACAAATGACACGGCCCTGAAGTGTTCCAATGAAATAAGACTTTTTGAGAGCTTTTGAGCATTATTTGTTGTTTATTGGATGTAAGTTGTAATCGATGCAATAAAATGTTGGGTTTCTGTTGAGCTTTTTGTCTACGACTCTACAGGGATGAAAAACGGCATAAAATATACCAAAACCAATCGCGCATAATGCTACTTCTCGAGCATAATTTTGGGCATAATGCTGCTGTTTTGTGGGTGACGCTCAAAAGCATAATGCTCAAATTTTTGAGCATAATGTATCTAACCCTAATAAGCGCACATCTGTGCGACTAATGTTTACACCAATTACTATATCCTATGAATTTATTAAACCTAATTTAGCATTTTACTGATTACAAATTTGCTCAAAACTATACTGCCACACTCCCTTTGGTTATCAATTTGTAGTATATGTCGTTGATAAAGTTAATAAGGCAAGAGTATATACGCTGAAAAAGGAGGCAAAACCGATAGTTTACTAGTTCAATTCGAGGTGTTTAAATGGAGGATAAAACACTTGCGGGCGTATGATATACCGTTGACTCGTGCCAATTTCGAAAACTCGACTATCTCAGTGAATCTCTTAGTATATTATATCTCGAATTGAAAGCCATTTCTTTGGAGTGAATTCCAAAGTCGTGCCACCCTTGTTACGCAGAATTCCCCAGCTATATTCCCTCGCTTTAAATTTTATTGCACGTTAATAGCAATTTACTCGAAAAAATGACACTTTAAATACGTCGTCTATGATTTGCTAGAAGCAGTGCTTCTGTTCAAGAAACTGAGAACACTTGTCATGGAGAAATGGGCACAATTCAAAACAAATTAATGCTAAATGTCCGTAAGAATCATACAGTAATGGTTGATACAACACCAGTTCTGTGCCACATTTATATAGGCTCTGCTTCTCGCAGCTGTAGCGAGTTATAACTGAAACTCTAAACCTACGTACACTTTCTGGGTATAACTTTCCAGATATACTGTCTCTTTTCTAGTGAGTTAATAACAGTTTTAGAATTTAATAAAAATAACAACGCTTTTGAGTTTACTTTCTATTTCCAACATGTTTTGGAGAACAGCCCTCCTTCATCAGGCTGTTTTTATACGATTGCTTGTGTATTGGTGTTGATGTATGCGTTCATCGTATAGTAGGTCAGTTTTAACGAATACTTTCCGAAAACGATTGAAAAAGTAAGTTAGTTAGAAGCTATCATTACAGTATTTGTTATAGAAAACAGGAACGAGCATTGTACTAAGCATTCACATGTTAGTTATTAAAAGAGTCATAACAAGTTGAGAATTAGTTGATCTTGTTGTTTGTTTATGAAACGAAATCTTCACAATTAACCTACACTGCCGAAGTCAACTGAAAAATGTTGATTCGAGCGGGATTTGAACTCGCACCTTCGGGATACCGGTCCGCTGCTCTACCTGTTGAGCTATCGAGTCCACAGGGATTGGAGGCGAGTTTTATCCAATTTAAGTGCACGAGATATTCTCGCGACAACTTAACGCTATCCATGAGGAAGGATGTGCAGTGTTTCAATTCTATTTCGGAATCATCCTCAGGGTATTATAATACCCTGAGGATGATTCTGAAATTGTTATTTGTTTAGTTCCTTCTTTTACATCCTTTTTTAAGCTTGTGATTTTTTTTATTGAATTATTATACTAATTTATAATCACAAGTCTTAGAATTACTTTAGAAAACTCGTGTGCGTACTAAATCGGGATACAGAGCCAGTTAGATTCGCCTTAGACGTGCACATCCTGATATAGAACCTCCTCGTTGTTTAATTCGTACAAAAACATAACAGAACGCAAAGAGAACGTGGGTTCAGTTCTTCGTGGTTCCGACACTTTCAATGCCCCCACTATCATGTAGCCATAGTTGAAGAAAAACACCCAAAATAGTTCATTTAAAACCTACCAAAGACAAGTCCTCCAATACATTTTGCGCATGCTCCAATGATGGCCTGTCCACGTGATCGGGAGGCGTAACTGCCAAGAGCCTGTGAAGTGTGATAATGTATCGAGGAACCTAAACACATAGAAATTGAAATCAAGAATGGTTGCGGTAAAGGTGACTTGACTATCGAGAAGGTCGAATTACACGTTGAAGAATGCAATATTGCTAAGGAAAGTTAAACATGTTTTAGCAAGAACGACATATTTGGCATCAAAACGACACCATGAACGTGATGTACACAACGTTACGGCAACAATAATGTTTCGAAATGGCTTCTAACAACAGGTCAAATAAACTTATCTCTTCTTCATCAAAAATTTTCTTAACGGATGGATAATGGGAGGATTTTAAGTAAATCATTTGATGTGAAGTTTTTTCCGAAAGGAAAAAAAATGATGATGTTTTGTCCATATAAAAAGTCTTGGCAGGACAGAGTAATGTTTGATGCCAAAAATATGTTTCAACCCTTTTCACTGTCTCCTTCTCCTCTCATAACCTTTGTTCATATTTTTAGGAATAAAACTTATAGGTATACAATATGAGTCAACTAAGAAATAAATGGACGAACTCGTCAAAAGTGACGCTATGAACCTGTTACCGAATCACTTCCAGGGTAACTGCTCGATTAATTGAACTGTCGAGTCAACTGAGAACAGTACGCCACGACTGAAGATTTGTTCCTGAGAATGAGCAGTGCTTCGATTGAATTTCAGAATCATCCTCGGTGTATATGAAGAAAAACTTTCTCGATTACCCTAAACCCTCAAACTCACCCGAAAAAATTGTTGACTTGACCGGGGGTTTGAACCCGCGTCTTCGAGAAACCGGACGGGTGCTGTACCAGTTGAGCTATCGAGTGAATTGGGAACAGTGCGCTCGAAGAATCCAGTCTAAGTGTTCGAGCAATTCACGCTTGTTAATGGTGAGCATGCGTAGCGTCTTCAAGCTATTGCTACGATCATTCCGAGGGTAACGCCGAAAGTAAAAGATTCGCGATTATCCAAATCACCTTTTTCCGCGTTATGCTGAATGTGATATTTAAATAGAATTGGAAACACCGTACATCCTAGTGTGATCCGCATGTATGTTGAGTTGTCATACGAAATTCTCGGACAGTTAAGATGGGCAAACTTAAGCACTCTTCCCACACAACTCTCGTGTTGAGTCTAAAAGTCGAAAATTAAGTAAGAGTGATCTGGACAGACTTCATCACCAAACTAGTCATCTGGAGCCTCTCATATCATTCCCTACCACCTGTCACTAGTAACAGGCCATTTTTACAGTAAACTTGAGGCTTTCTTCTCCACCACGTTGTCATTTGGATATCGAGCAGAAGTGGCGCCAGGGGGGCAGAGAAGGCTACAGTCCCCGCGTCGGGGAACCTTAGCCCCCCTATCGGGAAAAAATTAACAATCCGTCGGGGAATTTTCACTGATGAACTCATTTATATACTGTACAAACTATGAGCAGTTGTTATTGATTTTGCCAAGAAAGACAATGGACTCTTCTCTTCATGTGAAATCTAAAAGTAAATTGTTTCTAGTCAGTTGCTTCGATTATTCTTGCGAAAAATAAGGTGATGTTTTCGACCTTCAAATAACGAAATTATAAAGGAGGCGTGGTCGTGGCCCCTAAGGTTTAACCCTCCTGTCGGGGACCTTAGTCCCTGCGTCGGGGAATTCCTGGCGCCATCACTGATATCGAGAGAATGCCCTCCCAACCCCTCGAAGCCCTTTTTACTCGATGTATTCCCACCATACACACCCCCACACCCCCACACCTCCACAGAGAATACCCGACTAATACAGACACCTTGCAAAATTGAACGGAAGGCCTTTCGTCCTTTACAGCTGCTTAAACTCTTGTGACACTAGGCTTAATATCGTAGGTCGCACAACGAAATGCCACAATATTCCATTGAATATGCCCTTCATTTCATCGGCATTACTACCATAAACACTGAACTCGTGGCCATGCCCTTGGCAACGGCCTCTGTAGTTCAGTCGGTAGAGTATCGCACTAGATTCGTGAGGCCACGGATTCGATTCCCAGCTGGATGGCCCAAAGTTGCATTTTTCGCAACAGATCCCAGTTGAGGCCATTCACACACTCGAAAATTTCCCTTCATCAGAAATGTTAACTTAAATGTTAGCTGTCGAGTATAAATGCCACAATAAATTACATTGAAATTAAATAAACTGTTGCCTGTTGAATTGATTACATGACTGTTACCTCGAATAGCGGTCCGGTGACCCGAAGGTGTGTGTTCAAATCCCACTCATGTCAACACTGTTTTACGATTCGCATTCGGTTAGGAAAAGCGACAGAAAAGTATGCAAAAAAAAGACAGGGATTTAGGAATTTGTAAATGGCCGACGCCAAGTAAGGGCATCGAGGACGTCTATTAGTAAATTCAGTTAAAGACACTAATTGCTGGGTATTGACCGACATATTATCGAACTCCTTTGTTTGTTGATCGAGGTGTTGCATAAGTTGGTGTTACCCATGATAAATTGAAATCGTGATGACCATTGCAGTTAAAATAAATGCGCTTGAAAGGGAAGGATATTATACTTAGATCCGCCACTACGAAAGACACAAACAAGAAAAACTGACACGCTAACAAAGCCACAGGCCAACAGACAGCAACAGGCACGAAGGTAAACTCGTGCATAACTATAACTAACGAGAGAACGAACTGACGAACAAACAAATAAATCAAATGAAGTAATGAAGGAACACGTATACACAAAATATTAATATAAAAATTAACAAAAATAACACATGCCTACAAAATTAAACCAACATCTAATATAAAGAACTTACTCGGTGCATAGGTAGGGTGAGAAATGTCTCCAGACTTCGGTTTCCGCAAACTGGTTTCTCCTCGTGAATTCTTAACAACCGATTGAAGGACGGTGACTGCTTACATTCAGCTAACGTCTATAAAAAATGGGAGAGTAAAGGTGAATATTGAACTAGCGTGACGTTCTAGCCCACACACTTCGAAGGAAAAGGTCATGACGTTGTAGTGAGCGACGAAACGTTAGTCCCATTAAAATTGATATATTCCAAATTAAATGCTTGTATAAAATAGATTAATACCGTGATATTCGCGTCACCATGTTCATCTTACAACAGAGGTTAATTTATGCAAGCTATTTTGTAAGCAATAATCAATATTTTCTTCATAACATTTGGATACTCTACCACACATCTCACTTATACTAATTAATGATTTGCAAATGCAAGTCAAAATTTACCAGAAAAACATTTTTACAGACGAGCTAAAAACGAGTGTCCATTTAGCCTCCGTTACGTTCATTGACGGTCACAGACGTCAGGACGATTTTTCCTTGTGACTGACATTGTAAGGAATCCGATTTACTATTATTAGAGTATAGACGAGCGAATTTTAGGAAGTACTTGTGTCACATCGGCTCTCATGATTAAAATTACACACGCTGGTATCAAAGTTCTGTGTAAAATTTACAGTGCTCGAATATGCCTCAAAGCTGCACGGCGAACTCTTTCAATGGCGCACATCTCGGCTCCGTCTCCTGAGTAAAATCGCCTGGCGTTAAAAAAACTAACATACTTTGATGTCAGCCAGGGAAAACTTGTGAAGGACAACTTTGAAAGCAAAAGGGATAATCGAGTACCCTTTCAGTGGGAATCGTCTCCCTCAAATCCATAAAACCGTCTGGCGTTAGGCAGAATATAACATCTAATAGACTACCTTGACAGTCAAATGTTTTTCGGTGGCAGAAGTATTCGTCTGCTCAATAAATTAGCCTGGAATTGAAGGGAAAAGGACTTTTTTACTGGCAAACAACTCTCTACGTTGACGGGGACGTGAGAAAAGAGACGATATTTATATCCATTGATTTCGAAATTTGTTTTAAACAATGTGTTCACTTAATTAAGTTCTTCAGACGCAAAGTGATTGCTGAGGGGAAAGCGCATTCATATACGCCGTCTAAAATCATTATTTACATATGTCGTTCATAATATAAATACAGCTTTCTCACCGATTAATAAGCTACCTCGCATTAAGGTCAGATTAGAGTAAAACGCTTGGATTTGCACTCTGATAAACCCAGGATCTTAAAGTTTTTGCTTCTTTTATACAATTAAGAATACACGCAAAAATATTTCTAAGGCTGATTAAAAGCTCACCGGGAATTTTTGTGGGCATGGAAAAATATGAAAATAGTCTTCTGACGTAACCTGGCGTATGGAAATGCAATATCATATCATATAAACAATATTTCGTCGTCTGTATCTTACGAGAAACTATAGTTTCTAGAGCTCTCCAGTTACTGCTATTTAAGCAATCGTGCTTTCGCTAAAGAACTTTCCATGTTGTTTTGTGCGCAAGGGTTTTTAGTGTCAACATGGCAGGACTATAACAAGTGCTAGAAAATAAAATTAGCGGTGAAAAGTATGACATAAAATATGGGTTTATGGCAAAAACGAAAGGCCAAAGTAAACCATCTCTTTCTCCACCTGGATACAACATCCTCCATATATAATTTACCTGCAAGCTGTAATGATGGTTTCTAACGTATTCTTGATAAATCCCGTACATTGGAAGAAGAACGCGAAACAGATCGCCTAAACAAAAAATAATAAAGGGAGCTCAAGAAGTATCTTAAAAATAAAGATGTGCTCAGATGAACGGTACATAAAATCCGTGCGCCCAGTACCCTGATCGTCGTGCAGTAGACAGACAGACAGATAGACCGACAAAAAGATGTGAACCGCAAACTGAGTACTCTCTTCCCAACGCACGTAATTACAGACGTACTCTAAGAACATCTCACCTGTTCCACCTCCCTGCACTAAGCTTAACGATCTGTCAAAGCTGTGTTATGTCAATGTTATCGTTGAGGTATTATTCACGTTTATAAAATAACACACGTCCTACGCACGCTCTGATTGGACGAGCCACATTTTCCGACAAAGCAAAAAGGCAAGCTGACATCATTGTCATTTTGAACTGGAGTACACAGACATAGATGACAGCACGAAAACTTATCAATAAATAGCTTTTCGTGTCTTTGTACCATGATAGAAACATTCATGACGTCATTTCAACCAAAAAAAAAAAATACCGGACAACACTCGCCTACGCCTCATGTTTCCACAAGCCATTTTCGTGTTGAAAGACGTCATTCATGTCTCTATAACAGCAGAGACACTCAAGATATTTTCTGTTATCTAAATAGTATGAACACTAGAATTACCTAGAACTAGAGTCGGCCAATATTCCATTCTCGTGTACAGTCCCTTGAGAAATATTTGATGCAGAAACAAAATAATTTCACTAAAGAGGAGCAAAGAAAAAGTGAGCTGTGTTACTGCCCTCCGTTACAGTCCCGTACCAAGGGGAGGGGGGTATCCAGTGAGGCACGTGGCCCGAGCGCAAAATTTTATGGGGCGACATTTTCAGAAATAATGATAATAATAATGTTTATTCCACTTTATTTCAGAATCATCCTCAGGGTAGTATGAAATGATAACTTAATAATGAAGTTATCATTTCATGATACCCTGAGGTTGATTCTGAAATAGAATTGAAACACTGCACATCCATCCTCATGGATAGCGTTAAGTTGTCGCGAGAATATCTCGTGCACTTAAATTGGATAAAAACTCGCCTCCAATCCCTGTGGACTCGATAGTTCAACAGGTAGAGCGGCGGACCGGTATCCCGAAGGTGCGCGAGTTCAAATCCCGCTCGAGTCAACATTTTTCAGTTGACTTTGGCAGTGTAGGTTAATTGTGAAGTTTTCGTTTTATTCCACTTTCTTGCAGTTAAAATATAAACTGAATTAACAAGGGATAATTACAATGTTGCTACTACTAGTAATAATAATGTACAAATTCTAATAACAATCCAATATTGCTAACTAATAATGTTCGAATCTAATAACGATCTAATCACACATGATATTTGGTGGTGAAGTAGTCCTGGCTTCTCTTAGTTCTTTTCAGTGGTTTGGTAGGCTGTGTAGCGCCTGATCTTAAGTTATACGGTATAGTCTCCAACATAGGCAACTGCACCAGGAATGCTAATGGATGTTCTCTACTCTCCACCATCTCTGTCATAAACTTCCTACATAAACTGTCTCGTCTATCCGATAGAGTGTTTTCATTAGTCAGCACCAGGGCGTGATCGTATGAGCAGTCCGGGTAAATGATGTTAAAAGCCCTTTTTTGAATTGATTCAATATTATTACAGAGGTACTCAGGGATATTTTGCCAGACGTGGACGGCATATTCTAAAATAGACCTAACACTACTCCTATAGACATTCAATAAGTCTAATGTATTCACACCCGCTCTTTTCAGTAGTCTTAAGGCATAAAGTCTCTTAGATGCCTTAATAACAAGGTAATCTATATGATGCTTCCATTTGAGGTCTTCACTGATAACTACTCGTAAGAGTTTATACGAGGAAACACGCTCAATTTCACAATTACCTACACATGACGATCTCATTACTATATTTGGATTTTTCATAAAATTCACCACCATTTCTTTACATTTTTTAGGATTAAGTTTCATACTATGATTAACACAGTATTCATGAATATCCCTAACCGCTAGATCTAACAAACTGATTGAATTACGTGGGATTATCTCAAAGACCGTCGTATCGTCTACGTATTTAGTCTTAAGGCGCCAATCAACAAGGAGACTATTGATCATGATGGCAAATGGTGTGATACCAAGCTTGGTCCCTTGTGGTATTCCGCCATAAGTGTGGCGCCAAGGGTACAGGGAGTTACCAACCCTCACTGCCTAGGTCCTATTAGTCAGGAAAGTTCTATATCCATACATATAATGTTTCATCTATTTGAAGAGAACTCAGTTCGTGTAGCAGGATGTTATGATCGATGATGTCAAATCCTTCTGAAAAATCTGCAAAAAATATGCAAGCACTTCAATTTCCAGAATCGAGAGCCTCGTATATAACGTGCAATAAATAAATCAATGCGTGGGTAGTCGAGTGGCCTTTCCGGGCATACTGCCGAGTGTCCATACTACGCTCGATTTGTTTCAGAAGTCTTCTATGAGTAAAGCCCTCCAAGACCTTAGCAAACAGCTCGTTAGGGTTATAGGTCTGAGGTCACTTTTAATGTCCACAGGTGGAGAAATTTTCGGGACTGGTGTAATAATAGACTTTTTTAACGTGTCCGGTATGAACCCCTCTCTATGTGACTGATTGTATATATCCTTGATAATGGGAGCAAATTCAGGTGCAAACTCTTTGAGTAATCTATTGGAGATTCCGTCCGGCCGTACTGCTTTGTTAGTGGCCAATTTAGAAAGGTCAGAAAACACTTTTTTCTCTGAGACCAGCGAATCTCTGTGGATTACATTTGGAAGGGTCTTTACTGGAACTAAAGGTTTAAAGTGACTAGTAATGCTAATAAGGAACTCATTGATTTCAGAGGCAAGACCAGCAGTATCAAAAATTTCGTCTTTCAAAAATTGATGGTACCATACTTGTTTCCTAGTTGTATCTTGGCCCATTAGCGACTTGATTTGTTGCCACCATTTCTTGGCATTGCATTAGGCTAGGTCACTGAATTTGGCGTTGCAGAAATCACGCTTTGCATTCTTGATTTCACGCTGGACTCTGTTTCTCCAGAATTTATACGCGTGCGAATCCTTTCCGTGTTTAATAAATGCTGACTGCCGTTTTGAGATCAATAATTTAAAGTTATTAATGATCCATGGTCTGTCATTAAGGTGTTTTTTAGCAGTTTTCCAAGGGAAAAATGTATCCATTGCCCAATTCAACTCTCGTGTTAAGATCGCAAATTTTTGCGCACATGAGGGGGCAGAGAAAATTTCCGACCAATCTTTTGCAGTTATCCAGTGGCCAATATCCCTTCGGTTAATAGCTCTGCTCTGTCTAAATTTTACCTTCCGAAGGGACTCTTGTTTAGATGGTGGAGTGACAGTTGAGCAGGCCAGAACTGTGTAGTGATCAGATGACGGTAATTTAGGTAGCCTGCGCAGTTCAAAAAGCTGAGGTTTATTAGTGCAGAACCAGTTTAAAATGCCGGTGTCCCTTGTGAAAAATCTAATTAACTGCTTAAGATTATTCGGGTTACAGATGGATTTAGGGTCTAGGCCAGTTGAGGTGGGATTAAAATCTCCACTTAATATCACCATAGCGTTGGGATGTTTCCTCAGAAAATGATCAATGTTAGACTGGATATGTTCGCGCAAAATGATGTTTTCCGGTTCATGGTTCACGGTTGAGTGGTATATTACGCCAAGCAAAATACAAGTAACATTTCTCGGTAACGCATAAGGTCTTAAGGTGATCCAAATGGATTCCACCTCGCTTCGATCATAATCCGTTAATCTTTTACATGGGATCTTTTCTCTTGCATATACACAAACACCCCCACCAGCCTGGTTTTGTCTATCGCGTCGAAATAACATATATCCTGGGATCAATACTACAGAATTTGCAATTAGCGGCGAAAGCCAGGATTCGGTAATGCATAATACATCCGCATTATTAGCTTCAGTGACACAGTGGAGTTCGTCCACCTTATTGCTTAGACATCTGATATTTGTTATTAACATTGTTGAAATAAAAATTCGACTTTTTCTGGTGTCAGATTGAATAATGTTTTGTAAAGTTCAACAAAATGTTAATCAATGGTTCGACTTCTCATCGTTAATTGACGACTTTGCTGTTGTCAAGGCTCAGGAAAGCGTGAAAAGTCTTTACAATCTCTGGTGAAATTTCTGGCAAAATCCATCATTTCTATTTCCCTTGTTCGGTTGGTCTTTGTCTATGCACATTTTACACCTAATGTTTAGTCTAGATTCACCAGAGTCAGCAATGCGTCACAGTATGCTCCCAAATAGTTCCACAAAAAGGCAAGAGATGAGAAAATAATGAATGCTATAAATTTAAGAAAATTACTGCAGGATCATGTATAATGTTGTCAAAATCACGTAGTGACCCATGCAGGTATAACATGAAGGGTTTACTTATTATGAAAATTAAAGTTAAAGTCAGTGTCAAATGTAAGGAGTATAGAAAACCAGCTTAATCTCATTCAGGCCGCGGAGACTTTATAAGCCTTCGCCAACGTTCTGTGATTTAAAATCTGTTCAATCAATGACCACCGAATGTTCTCAGTTTTTAAAATCACGGAAAAGTGTAAAAAATGAAAAGAAAAAAAAAAAGATTTAAAAGTCGCGAAAATAATTGAGAGAATCATAAAAAAAAAAACCCAAAAATTCACAAATTATAACAAAATCCTTAAAAAATCAAAAAATCACAAAAAAAAAAAAAAAAAAAATCAAAAAAATCACAAAGAAAATTACATGACTCTTTGGTCTCGTACACCTTTCGGGAGTGATTTGCCCATCGAATTTGCCCTAGCGAATTACCATCTAGGTACGGCTCTGATTCTTCATGAAAGGTTTTAGAATCATACGAATGCTTGTTGTGCCTCATCTTCTACAGGATCATGCGGCACATGATTCCCCGCCCTGGCGTATCCAATTATCTGGTAAGAGTACAATTCCTAATTACTATTCGCTCGCTTATGTTGCAATACCGTATTCACTCGATTAAGCGCCGCTCCCGACTTAGCCCGATTAAGCGCGACACATGAGATATATTGAAGAGCGTCACCCCTTCAATATAAAAATATTGAATAGCGCCGCCCTCGAATAAGCGCTGCATTCATTCACAACAATGCAGCGTTTAATCGAAGCATCATCAGACTGAATTGTTTGAGGAGCCAAACTAAAAAACCAGTGCGGTACAACTCAATCTAAACCAGCCTCGGAAAGTTATTCTCCCGTACTGCAATGTTTTTCGGTTGTTTACATTTGCTTGTTATCGTTTGCAAATGTTATGATTTTTTTAAAGAACACCGCTCTCAAATAAACGCCGCGCCTGAATAAGCGACGCATCCGAAACACTGAAAATTTAAAGAGCGCCGCGGCGCTTAATCGAGTAATTACGGTATGTTCTTAGAACTCCTGTGACTAAATCGTATACGTCCAAATGAACCATTGCACCGTGCATACCAGGGCCAAACCTTTTTCTATCCGAGACGTCTCCCCTTGACAAGTAAAATCGTCTGGCGTTAGCCAGAGTAGAATTAAAATTTTGGGTAAGGACCGAAAAAGGTTAAACTCAAAACACGTAAGTTTGGTTCGCGCTAACGTGTAGCAATATTCTTCCATTCCTCTTTTTTTGGGTCTGCGTACATATTATTGGTAGGAAAAATCGAATTTTTTGTGTAGCATACAGATCATACTTCACTAATGTTTTCAACATAAGAACTCACGCGGCCGGTACACATATTGATCTCTAACCGTAAGTCATGTTGACGTATAAACGTGGACATTCGTCTTCAACTTGTAGTTACGCACTTACCAATTTAAAAAGATAGAATTAACTTCTTCATGGGACGTTGGAGGTTTCTTTGCACTTGCAGCCATACGGAACGGTCGTAAGAAAGATGTCACCAAAGTGGACATATCCTTCACGTACTCCTCTTCGTCTTGGAAAAAACGAAAGATGAGTTGATTTCTCTGCCTGATACTTGAGGCGTGCCCTGATTCGATGTAATTCTGGACAACAGAATGCCAGCGACGACGACACAGCCATGCTCTTACCAGGCTCTGAATCTGGAACGAAATACGAGCACAATGTACATAAGATCATTATTATCTTCACACGCCAGATGCAGATAGCAAGGTCTGTACAAATCGAGCGACGAAGGAGTGAGCTCTGTGCAGAAAAACCGAAGGCAAATACTTTCCAGTAACAGATTGAGTAGACGAGGTTAATAAGGAATTTATTATAGGGCTCTTGTAGTAGTTTCTTTCGTCATTTTTGACTGGATTTTCGTTGTCGGACGTTGTTGCTTACCTTACCTTGTAACTTGTTAGTTTTGCTTCTTGTTACCACCTGTTAAACAACCATTTACCGTACGTTTATTTAACTTAGCCTTGAACAAAAGCCGTACCAGTGTTCCAGCACATTTTATGTTTAGGAATTTTCCACTGTAGGTGCCTCATTTTTTCTTAAATTTTAATAATATCAGCTCGAAGATTTCTCTCGCCAAAACTCACCGGTCTGGAATAAAAACCGCATTGGACCGGGCTTTTCAATACCGGAAAATATCGGACGGTTCAGCAACTAATCTGCATCTGCAATTTTGCGTACGGAGAGAAACACGAGCTCAGCCATATAATAAACATTTCCTGACAGAATCAACCATACCATCTTTCAGAACACCTCCTAAAAATACCAAAAAAAATACTTCCAGAACTCTACAAAAATACAACTAACCTTTTTGATTTTCTTGATATCTTCTCCCTCCTCTTTTTGTTCTTCCGACACAGGTTTTGCTTCTCTATTCATGCTGGCCAGCTGTACAAGTTTTCAAAGCAAAAAAACTGTTTCGCCTGTTTTCATTGAGTGGCATTGTTTGTACACGCTTCTGACAACACAGATATTTCCTAACGAAAATTCCATGTCATTTCACATGTGAAAAGCACATGAGATTGGAATATTTTTACCTATGAAATTTTAGTTCCACACAGGAAGCGGGAACGTTGTCACGTATCAAATCCCTTCACATGTGAAATGAACTGGGTCAAAATTTCACATTTGACGTGGTGTTTGAAACATGCACTTTACATATGAAATGGCAGGTTCACAGATGAGAATTCATTTGACATATGGAATGGAAACAATTAACAAATGAAATATTAATATTCTCATATGTGAAATTGCATGTGAAATTCGTTTTAGGGAATTTCGCTTACGGAATATTGTTTGCATACTATCTCTCATCAGATCTGACAAATTGAGGCCCCATCTACGTGATACGACTGTCGCATACGATTCTCAATTCTGGCGTATGCGATTACTTCATAAGGCACAATTCGGGCTCACTGTTCGCCGACAAATGTGGCAATGCGCCCTGAAGACTCGAATGGCTAAATCATATACATCAAAACGACAACCGTACCATGTAGATCAGACCTAAAGCTACATACGTGGTTTTCGAGAGATTCAATCCGTTGTTCATATTCTTCACATTGTACTGTCAACTGGAGTTTGGCTGCTTGCTCTGCCTCGAGGATATGCGAACAAAGAGAGTATCTCTCTTCCATCTCCTTCTTTGCCAGCTGTAGAGAAGCGTAACTGAAAGTGAAGCGAAATCTCCGTGTAAGACTGCGCAATTCTTTAACTTTTCTTGCGGGATGTCTTCCTTTGGTGAGTAAGAAGTCTTATTCCACCGGGGAAAAGTTGATCTGTTCCCTTTCTTCCTTAACCTCTTTTACTTCCTGCTTTCATACTTTCTTATTTTCTCCCCTTTTTTTACCTCCCTTTCTATATTTCCTTCTATATTCCTTTCCACTCTTCCTTACATCATGCAACCTTTGTTTACTTCACTACATCATACTTTACTTTTACATTTACTTTCACTTTCACTTCCACTTTCGCTTTCACTTTCACATTTACTTTTACTTTCACTTTCAGCTCCACTTCCATTTTTATTATTTTTACTTTCACTTTTACTTTCACTTTTCACTTTTCAATTTTCACTTTCACCTTTTATCTGTCATATTTACTTTACTTTATCAACCGGCCAACTCTTCCACCTTTCTTGTTTCCGTAGACAAATGCATCTGCTCTACTTAAATTACACACATAAAAACGCTCTTGATGAGGCACGATATCAACTCTGCCCAGATAATTGTAGCAACCTTTCACAACGGCCACAGACTACTGCCACAAGCAACGCCACAAATGCGTTGCGGGGGAGAGTAGGAAGGAACATTTGTCTTGGCGGCGTGATTGCTGGAGTCGACCCTTACAAAATTGTTCTTGCAATTTCACATGTGAAAATAGTATTTCATGAGTGAATTGTTTCAAGTCTACATGTGCAACGAAAACTTCAAACCCATAAGTTACCTAGTCTGCCTCAGTGCCTCCAACCACAGATTACATTCGTCTTCGGTACCTGCTCGCAAGAACAGTTTATGCTGCTCGGTGTCTTCTGGTACAGCTACGTAAATGGTGTGCTGAAAAACATTCCTCAAACTTGTTAATAATTCATGAGGAAATCACAAAGAAAATCACTACCGAGACGTAGTTTCGAAATGTGATCTTAATTCGCATAAAATTTTGACAACTTTAAACTCGATTTTCTCTTCCAATACGTACCTTTTTGAGAAGCAATATCATGTACTTCAAAGTCGTGTTTGATGTGATTACCAAATACCTCAAAGATGGTTCAAATACTCGGTCACCTCCTTGCTTATCAACTCACGTCTTGGTGTTTGGAAATCACATCAAACATTTCTCTTCGTGTATATTACTTCATGCACCATCTAAATTTGTAATACCGTAATACCACAATTACCTCCGTTTCTGTTGGTCTCAAGAGGAGATTTAATCTCTAAACTCCCCCATCAGCATGCATACTCTTACTAAATTTCCCTCAAAAGAGGAAAAATTTTCAAGCACAAGCGAACACCAAAAGGGCGCTGTTTCATGCAACAGCGCCATTCCCTTCCCAAACGTCTACCGATAATGCTTTTAAATTTGGTACCAACCATAAACAATACTTACATCTCAAAAAAATTTCAAATCAATAGCAGTTGAATTTCGTCGGTAATCATGATATTACAAACTAATATCACGACATGAAGGGAAATGAGTGATTAGATCCCACTTAAGCATCGGGAGGTTTGTGAATGTCCCTCGCGGGCTAACGCCATCTGAACTTCCCCAAACCTCCCTCGGCTTTCGGGGACATTTCGTCACTAACGTTAATTTCCCTCATCTCATGGTATTACTTATAAGACTGCCTTCGATCAGGCAGGTCCCTTGCATTCGTATCAGAATGGAAGAGCTTTGTACCGTCAATGTAAAGAAATTAAAGGAATTTCGACGGATTTAGTAACACGGAAATTCATATATAGCTAAAGAAGGCTGGTATCGAGGTAAATGCTCAATTACCCTGTATAGTTGGCAAAAATTTTTGCACATCCAGTTTTTCTAAAATCTAAAATCGTTTTCCCTCATGACGGCCATGATAGTCACGTGATATCGTTGTCAAGGAAACCCATGCGTAAAATATTTCAAGTCATATGTATTTTCAGTTGACATATGAGTTAACATGACACGTGTTACTGAGATATGTACAAAAGTCCGTTTTCATATTTGCATGGTTTAGAGTAGAAGTGTACTGAATGCGTCGCTTATAATCGTGTGATAGCGATTTTGAAACTAGAAGATAGTGTAGCGTTTGGTCTGTTCTGAATGTAAGATTTGGGCACGAGCAGGTGGGCGACAAAGAAACTTTCCTCTTCAAAGCTGTTTATATTCATTTATCTGAATACTTGATTTGTTTGGTCTTTCCGAGTAAATTGAAATCTGCCAAGTAGACCTTATGTCAACAATACAAGTTGCATTAAGCGTATTTTTAACACTGTCACTAAACTTGAGATTTTCGAGAATACAGCCAATTACTTGGGATTATCCAGCGGACTAGGTTATATACGATAACTATCAATATATCTGTTGTTCGGACAGGTTCTCGACTATCACCCGCAATATAAAAACATCTTAAGCAATTATTTTTCGGAGAAGTAATAAATTTCAATATTCGCCCTAGAAACCAAACAGTTCCAGACAGCGTCGAAGCACATAGATTTAATTAACGGCAGGAGCTTTCGGCCTTATCATAAATTCCAACTTGAGAAAAAGAAAGTTACGAGAAACTGAGTGCTCCAGCTTCAAATAATCTCAATAATCAGCAAGACAGGCTGAATTTTTTTTTTTTTTTTAGATGAATGTCTAAAAGAGACTGATTTCGAGGACCAACGGACTTTTCTGGGAAATACGTATGATAACTCTTACACACATTGGTTGTACGTTAAAACTATGATCGCAGTATATAGCATGGAACTCCAAGTTAAACTGGTGGGGCTGTTTTTATAACCAGCAATTTCATATCTGCTTCACAGATATTTATGTATACACTCCCTTACCGTGTTTACAGCAGATGTTTATTCATGATAACAGTCAAAACAGAGTTTTTAAAGCATTTATAATACGGAATGCCTGGTGAAATGAATGAGTTCTTTAATGATTACAGGGATGTAACCCATTTATAGAAGACGCGAGAATATTTTATGTTCGAGAGACTTCTAAATTACCGAAATTTTCGATATTTTACGGAGTAACAAGCCGGGTGCTTGTAATGCTAAACACCTACACAATACAGGATAATTGTTCCAATTCCAGTGACCGCCATCCAGAAATCTACTGCGAACAAGCTCAATAGCAATAAAAGAATTAGAGATGCAAATATAAGTACCGTAAATTATGCCGACTAACAGATCAGCTTAAAAGCCTTAATACAACATGATAAGTCTTATTAAAAATCGAAACCCGAAAGCCTTCCTTACATTGAAAGCAGCTGTTTTTGAAGTACCGGTCTTCGGACATTTCTAACAAGTTATTTTGGGATCCCGTGTGGCAGACAAAATATATCAGCAGAAATTTAAAATTGTTATTTTGCAAGTCGTGGGCGAAATATAATTCCAGTCCAAAACGTCATAGAATGAGCCTTAAGAATTAATTTGAGAATAGCATGACAACCAAAGTCAATCGTCGCCCTCTGTCCGAAAGTATGTAGAAGTGGGGATTACTGAAATGTATCGCAGATTTCCTTTCTATTTAGCTATGAATGCCGGCAATAATCGTCTTATCGCTAGCCATTGAGTATAGTTAATAAAAGAAGGCAAATGTGAATAATTAGGAATGTTCTTTCATCATTCATGATCCGGACACTGGAAAAGACAAATGCGAAATAGCAATTCAACTGGAGCGGACGGCTGAGGCCGCCACAAGAGAAACCATCAATAGGAACATGCCTCGTTCCTTTTAACTACAATATTCCTCACATGTTTAAAAGAAGCGAACACATCAGAGAGCAACGTAAACACCGGGAAATGGTTACGTCTGAAGAAAATGACACAGTTGTATGTACGTACATGTGCTTACATTATATCGCTACCTGGTCTTGCAGATCTTTTAGTTTTGTCAAGGACAAAACGTCGATGGCAGAGTGCTCCAGGAAAACCAGGCCGAGTGGCTTCGCACAAGTAGAATTCTCGAAATAAAACAAAAAATTCTGGTAAAGCACAACCCATCTCTTTCGCCATTTCATCGAAGTGTCCCCATCTTTGACGTACAAATGGCCGGACAGTTTGGGGTCCACACGCGCTCGGCTTGCTAAATAGAAAAAATACACCTCGGGAAAGCGAAGACCTCCAGGCATCTTCGCGAGAAAGCCAACTCGTCTGGCTCCGGACTATTCAACCAAGCTTTATACAGCTGTAGTCCTGCTTGAAAATATGACCATAAGGATGCTAGGCTGAATTTACTGTCCTCTTGTGTCTACTAATTTCTTGCCGAACCAGGAACCCCTCTAAAGTGATCATTCGACTTCGTCATGAGCACCTAGTGTGAAGTATTTCGGACTCTTCGAGTCAGATCTATCAGATTATATTCCACATTCACGAGCGACATGTAAATTTGGATTGACGACCTCTTCGCGCGTGTCAACTCCCGTCAAAGATTAGAATATTGAAACAGCTGCCAAGATTAAATGGAATAAGTTGTAATTGCCATCTGATGTACTACTTACGAGTTTCAACAAAGCCCAGGTTTGCGGTCTGTGTTTAAGATTAATAACCCTGAATGACATTCCTAGCGGGATGTTTTCGTTTGCAGAGGTAAAACGTAGTTTTGTGCTTTTTTTCTCATCAGTGGATGGATATGACGGACCGTTGCAATGCTGCTTGAAGCACTGACGAAACGTTGATGCAATTAAACCAGCGAATTGCTAATTTGAGCGGACGGAATTTTCTCGAAAAGTCCTTACACCTTGGTAAGTTGGCAACAATCGCGAAGTAACAGCACAAGCAACTTTTGGTGCACCATGATGCTTTTTTCTTACTGAACTTTACAAGAAGACAAAAACTAATTATGTAAAACCGATTTCCCCGCCTCTAAATGATGATATAAAGTATTTACAGAAGGAATGATATACAATTTGCTGGGTAATATTCTTTAAAAATATTCCAGCCAACTGACACGAATACTAAGGTTTCCTACTAAGATTTACATTTACCTGGCAACGTATTCCTCCTGACGCAACGTCCAATGCGCGTTGTCGTTGATACATGCGTACATATACATAAGCACAAATGCATATACGTAGATATACATTTATCTTGACACTAATAAGGGTGTACATACATATGGATACAAATACATATATACAGTAGAACCCCGCTAACTCGAACTGCCAACGGTAATGAAAAATAGTTCGAGTTAGCGGGGTGGGCGTTGGATTTTAAGTATCCTGTTAACAACTAATACGGTATCGTGGTTTTATGATTCATCCACAATTGCCAGTCATTTTGGTCCAGTCAGTTAAGAGTATTTTAGTTTTTCATCGTGGATGGAATTGAATGTGTTGTCCTGAATTCTAATATTACCATATTTTAATGTCTGCCACTATTGAGTTGAATAACTGTTTATGATAAAATGATTATACCAGAATAGATGTGCAGGTTCAGTGAATGTTTGGGTCGTGTACATACGGTGTACAAATTTCTGAAAGCCCTACAAAATAAACTGGATAAACTAGAACAGTTGCTACGGGCTACCCAAGACTAATTTGTGTGACAATCTAGGAATCATTTCGTCGAATTATTTACCCCGGATAATCAATTCGTTATGTGGACTTTAGATGGCATCACTCCGGAAAGATGGTCTTTTCTGGATTTGAATTACGTTTCCATACATTGTCACGTTGTTATCACAAAAGATTCAAGATTCCGACCAGTCAAACAGCTACGTCCTGACACTTTCATTTTTATCGACCGACTTTTCCAAAATAGAGTTCGAGTAAACGGGGTTCGAGTTCGAGTAAACTTGAACCAAAGGAGAATGAAATTAGTTCGAGTTAGCGGGGAGTTCGAATTAACCGAGTTCGAGTTATGTGGTAGTAAATGACAGGGAAAATGTGATCAAATCCAGGGGAAATTGAATTTCGTTCGAGTTAGCGGGGAGTTCGAGTTAACCGAGTTCGAGTTAGCGAGGTTCTACTGTATTTATATTCATGTATACCAACGTATGTGTATGTGCATGTATGCAAATAACCAACAACTGTCCCTCTCTCAAAAATTATTTTGTTTGCTTAATAAAAATATGTAAAGATTACACTATGTGACAAAATTAACGTTAGGACGTGTCCGCGATATCGGGAAATGACGGAACCTTGAGTATAAAAAGTCGACTTCCTCCTGTTCGTTGTTACCAGCGTTAATCTAAGAGGTGAATGTCAAGCAATGTGCTTCACAGTAAAAGGATCGAACAGGATTTTCAGTCTCATGCCCCTCAATATGTAATATTCGAAATCTATATATATATGTAATACTCGGACTCGACATATATGTATACATATATGTAGGGCAAAATACTCAAATTTTCGAGTCCACAGAAGAGTAACACTGTCATATACCGGACGGAGCCATTTGACGCTTAATTAGGTAACTCAGGGATACCTAGACAAAGACAAACAACTTGCAACCTTGGCCTGAAAACCATACAATGAACGCTAAATGATAGTTTTGGAAGTGTAATGAAGAAAAATTCGGCTACTATACCCATTTATTTTACCTGTCAGTTGATTAACAATTTGGTGCCTGAAATGAAGTCAAATAGAACGTCCTCGTTATCTCGCTCCTTAGAAGACAGCTTCAGCCTGCCTCTTCCCACTGCCGAAAAAAATCGCGTGGCCTCAGCCAGAATGAAATGGTAACGCTGTCCCTGGCGTGATCAGCTGAGGATTAACAGCTAGGCATTGTAGGCACGCGCCTTGGGTCCAAGAAGACCAAGAGCAGAAGGAAATATTTAAACACTAGCGTAAATGTACACTCTTTTCCACACTGCTCAAGCTAGATAAAGAGACTTCGAACAGACCATTTTCAGTGTCATACACAGGAGATAAGTCAATGAGTTTAC
Source organism: Heliopora coerulea (assembly GCA_030142905.1). Taxonomy (NCBI): domain Eukaryota; kingdom Metazoa; phylum Cnidaria; class Anthozoa; order Scleralcyonacea; family Helioporidae; genus Heliopora; species Heliopora coerulea. The sequence continues at coordinate 1,847,936 of JASJOG010000020.1, forward strand.
TACTTCATCGGATATTTAAAATTCTCTATTCGACCTCGGTCATCAGATATTGGAAGAGGAGTAAAAAGACCAGTAGCCCAGAAGTTGGATTAGTGCCCACGAACTGGCAATTGACACATCCGTTGAAAAAACGTTTTTCGTTACCACTTTTAAAAATTAATTCACTTTATTTTTGCGCTATTATTTTCCTTACACTCCTCAACTTATCAGGTTCCCTTCGAACTCGCAGAATGAACGAACGTTGGACACTACCTTGGCTTAAGCGTAGAACACCTTTTTAAGGTGGGGAACCCTCTATGTTCAGCTGATAGCTACGCAAGATCCAGTTTGGCTGACTAAACGTTGTCATCTATCACTTAAATATTCTCGATAAAACTACAACCAAAATGCTCGACAACGCAAATTGGAAACTTAAGACTTAAAGACCTTGCCGTAGCTCCCTTGCGGGTTATTTCAAACCGTGCCAAATCAGAATATGGCTCACAAGAGAATACATGAACGTTTCAAGCGAGGGTTCCTGTCGGAGTGCAACATGACCTGTTTCTATCAGAACTGGCGTTGCTGCATTAAAGTTCAATTTCAACCCCAGCTTGCATCCCAATGCTTGCGCCCGAAAATTGCCAAACCTAATCACAGAAGACGTCACTAACTATTCACCAACCTAAGTTCGCGAAGTATTTTTTTCTTCTCAAACGTCTTCGTATTCCTAATTCATCTTGCTTTATTTATAGTTTGGTGGCATGGGTGTTACAACTACTAGAGAAAAGGAATAAAAATCTGGTCTATTTGCGAAGATAGCATGGTAAAGCTACATGTTATGAAATAGTTGCAGTGAATTTCGGTCTAAATCTAAGAAAAGTCTATTTGTCTGATGAATGTTTTAACCCTTTCATGCACACGGCTGTCTTACAGCAAGTAAATTACAACGACAGTACTAGGCTAAGAGTGGATTTGGTCCTTTGGAATTGGATCGGATTTGCGTACTCCGTCAACACACTACACTATGGGGGAATCAACTGATTTTTGAAACGGGCCAATCAGATTATAGAATCGACCAATCGATCCCAGGACCATTTTGCTGGCCTTCCGCCGTTGAGCTAAAATGCCCAAGAAACGTAAAATATGGCTCATCCATTCACCGCGAGCGTAGGAAGCTTGTAATTTTAAAAAAGGCAAATTAAACTGCAAGATGTCAGCATGAAATTAGCAAAAACATGTTCCGTGATTGTGAAATAAAAAACGGGACGTTGAATTCTTAAAATTACACACCCTGCCTTTCACGACAGGGATTAATTTTTCAAAATAGTGGCAATTGAGGAACCAGGCAGAAAGCGTAATCTTGTTAGGAATATCAAAGTCCAGCATATAATCTTGAATAAACCCACATTAATAGAGACATGAGTTATTGAAAAAGGTATTTTTAATTTAGCTCATGTTTCGTTGCTAATCCTGCAACATCTTCATAGTAAGTGATAAATTTACAAGGTGTTCTCGACTATATGATAATCTATTTACAATGACAGGGAGTAAATTAATTATTCACTGGTTCTCACCAGTCTTTATGTTAATTTACTCCCTATCATTATAGATTATCATATAGTCGAGAACACCTTGTAAATTTATCACTTACTCTGAAGATGTTGCAGGATTAGCAACGAAACGTGAGCTAAACTAAAAATACCTTTTTCAATAACTCATGTCTCTATTAATATGGGTTTATTCAAGAATATATGCTGGGGTTTGATATTCCTAACAGGGATTAATTTTCACGAATTATTATTATTTTGTATTTGCTTAATCTAATGCACAAAAATAATCTTGAGGTTATCAAAGTTATGAAAAAACGCACTTACTAAAAAAATTACTGAACTGAGTTAACAGAACTAAAATTAGGAATGTAATTTCTGGTACTTTAGAATTGTGTTGACTGAAGTATACATTATCAACTATGTTTTTAAATCTTTTTATTAGTGAAAGTCCATAAATGTTATCCAAACTTTGCTTGGGTTCTTATGACAAGAGGGCAAAGTGTGTATGATATTGATATATACATCTACTCTATATAGCAGGGTACTGCGCATGTAATCTGTTGTACTGCTTCAGTAAAACCACATATGATTAATTAACCTGTTTCTGTAAAAGTCCATGCAGCAAATATATTTGTTCTCCAGCTCTTTCATTTCTTGGAAGTTCCTGCAGCACCTTCAGCAGCTCTTTTTTCAGCAGCTTTTTGTTGTTTCAATCTCATGACCTCAGCATCTCTAAGGATTTAAAGAGTTTATCAGCATAAAGAAAGTTTAAGCCATACAGCTAAGATCTTTTTGACTAGCATAAAGCCCTCATGATTCGAATGTGAATAGCCATGAATAACAAAACATGTTAGTTTAAACAAGCTTTACTGACGTTTCATTGCTAACGCGCAACATTTTCAAAGTAATATAGATGATGCATAAGGTAAGGTTATAAATACGATATTTACAAGGTGTAAATATTGCTAGTACTTGTTAGTTTTACAGCTGGCAACCCTTGCTTAGCAATACAGTCATACCTTTCCTGTCTTTTCACAAGGCTGGCACCTTTATTTCCAGTCTGCTCATCAGCCTTTTTGGCCTTTGAACTTTGTTGCTGTTTTTTCAAGTTCTTAGCTCTGGCTAACTCACGTTGATTCCCACCTGTTTCAAGTAAGCATGATTAACGCTGTTGAAAAAGCTTATTCAGGATTCAACACCAGAAGTTTGTTATGTACTGTACCATATGATGAAAAGGCGGAGGATTTGATCCTTGACTCAGAAAACACTGTCTGAGTAGATGTACCCCTACCCATGCCAAGGTGGTAATTCAATTGGGGAAAATTGTGTTGACAATGTCCCCCTGGCCCTTTCTAACACATCCCAAGCTCCTTATATAATGATATTTGTATACCAATACTACAGTATACAACTAAATGGGGTTGTTTGGTACAAAGAAGTCTTTTTGAGCTTTTTGTGTTTTATAACCCAAAATGTAATTGAAACTTTAAAACAGACACTTCTGAGCCTTGACTGCTGCAAAGTCATCAATTAACAATGAGAAGCCAAGACAATAATTTAAAGTTTTGTCGAGCATTCTTTGCAAAATATTTTTGAATCTATAAAGAAGACCAAAAAAGTTGAATTTCTGTTTCTGAAAATGTCACCCCATGAAATTTTGCATGCGGGGCAAGCAACCCAGGGAACCCCCTACTGGTAGGGTACTGAATTTACCTGAGGAATATCTACTGATCAACTGTAAGGACACCAAGCTCCCACATGCAAAATATCTGAGCTATGAAGGAGGGGAAAGATTCACATCTATAAACCCTTGGAAGGTTTTTGATCCTTTTAAGGGGTTTTTTTAGCAGTTTGAAGGTTCAGATCATGCTCACTTCAAACGTTGCTGCAACCTTTTTGACAAAAGTCCCTAAAAAGGATGGATTGCTTGTTTCATTTAAGAATGGTCAATAAACTCCCCTTGAAATATCACAAAAGTTGGAACATTACTGACCAAAAGACAGTTTAATATTGATTATTGGCTGGGACTAATTAAGCCCAGAAAGGTCATGGGAACAACGTTTACTACCTGAACACACACTCAGCAGACAATTGCTCGATACAAATTGCTTCAAGATTTTTGGAATGGTCTTAGATGTAAATAGCAGGTTAACTAATATATTAATTTCTTGTTTGTTTTTTTTTTTTTTTGACAGCGATGGAAATGTCTGGAAGAAATGAAAGGTGTTTCAAACTGAACATTCAAACCTTGGAAGATTTTCGTAACAAAGATTCAATGGCTAATTCTTAATCTTCATCTCACCCCTAGTATGTCCATAACATTAACATCAGTCAAGACTTAATGCATCAAACCAAAAAATCACCAAAAAAAAAAAAACACTTGATTATTTGAAAATTAAAAACATAAAACAGCTTTTTACTTAATTTTGCCTTACATTCCTACTTGGCCTTTTCTAGCTCAAATTATGCCATTCATACTTCCTTTACAGATTACTATATCAAGAGATCTGAATAAGTGCATTTTTCATTTGTAGAACAATAATAATTATGAAATTATTTGTAGGCAGGACATTTTAACCCACTAAGGGGAGGGGATGCAACTTAGAATTTGATGCTGGTTAACACTGTATATTTTTACTCAGCAGAGGTGGGCTGCCCCTCAACTGGGTGAACTGTCAACTTGGTTAACCCACTGGACCACATCCCTGTTTGCAGAGAATTATAATAATAGGCTTAACAGCTCTTTAAAACAACAACACTATAATATGTATCAATAATTCACCCAATGTCAACATTAAATAACTGCAACAAAACAAAGGCAAAGATGGAAACTACTTCACACTGAAAGAATACTTAGGACTCTCCGCGAGGAGGGATTCCATTCTCGTTTGGAGGCCTTTGCTCGAATTTTCATATAAATACAACAGACACGCATTGAATGAAATGTTTAAATTTAAACAGCTCCTTTTGAAAGGAATTTTCCATAAAACGAACTTCGTCAGACAAGAGCGATAGTTTACAGTTTCCCTCGCGAAATATGTTAGATTTCTTTTACTTAAATTTCTACATTCCACGTACGTGAAAGAAATTGTCAAGACAACCACCACACTTCATTATATTCTGTGTATGAAAATGTCGTGTAAATTGATTTCTAGAACAAAATACTTCAGTTATCTTCGCACATTATCAAACAAGTTACTTCAAGTTCGAATCAACAAACCCAAACGATCCTTCCTTCATCACATTTCCCCTCAAACAAAACAAACTTGTACAAACTGATCAGCCATCTGAGACAGGATCTAGACAGCCGAAACGAAATTAGTCAAATTTCGAGCCACCTGAACTCTCGTCTTTGAACATACAGGAAAAAAACCATTCTATGTAATACTTACGAGTCATATTGTAGTTCCAAGATAACAAAAACAGTGGGTAAACCTCTTCAGAAAATTGAATTGTCGCTTTTTCAAAGCAAGACAATGAGCTTCGTTGTTCGCTTCGCCTCTGCTGGTATTTTTGTTTATTCGCTTGAATCAAAGGTTTCCCTCGAGTTACTCGAGATATTCTTGCGAGATTAGTGGAAATCACGAAACAACAAAGCTGTTTTTGTGGTGAGCTGTGGCGGCGTGGAAAAATAGAATTTATGCTAAATTTGAGGCGAAATTATAGAAAAATATTGAAGAACAACCACTATGAAGTAAAGTCAAGGTTCCAGTCAGGGTTACAATTGCATCACATAATTTTCAGTTCCTGGGATGTAAGACTAAAGTAGCCTAAAAAATTTAGGTCCTTTGTATTTCCAGTTCTGTCCTCAGTATTTCAACCGCACACCTACCTTCATAGCAGTTTAGTTTGTATGTAAAAGACAAACTTGTAGTCGGGTGACGAAGTTTCGAGTTCAAGTCACAAGTTGGCGGGACAAGTATTCAAAGTGACTTGAGCATGAAAAGATACACGAAGTTTGAAATAAATCATCTGAAAACCCAGTTAAGTGAAGCGAAGCAAAGCAAAGTGAAGTGAAGTGAAGCGAAGAGGAGTGGAGTGTCGTGAAGTGAAGTGATTAGTCAAGCAAAGTGAGGGCTTTTCGAATTAGTAATTATCACCTCATAGAAATCTCGAGCTCATAATCTAATTGTTAAATATAGAAAGATACATGCACAAAGCGAAAATTTTTCTCCCTAGTGTCACCACGCGTGTAACAGGACTCCACGCACGTCAATATATCCAAGCTCTCATGTTTAGTAAGATTAGTACAGTACCCTCAAGATTAGTACCCTCGCCCGCTCGGGGACCATCGGCCCTCGCCCACCGCCCTTCGCGCGGTGGGCGAGGGGGCTAGTCAGTGAACCACGCATGTAAAGCCACAGTTCAACTAAGTTTACCCCAAGGGTGTCGACATATTTCAAACGGATACCGCGAACAGGCCGGGATGCATTCGCTAGCAGTTAAGATAATCTCTTTGGCGTCATTGTTTGTGCTAACATTTGTGGCAGGAGTCGTCCCGCTCAAGTTGCTTCGCAGAAGGGATTCAAATGATCGCAATTTGAGAGAAGACCTTCGACGTAAACGGCTGATCAGCCTTAGCATCTGTTTTGCCGGGGGAGCGTTCTTCGCATCAAGTATGTTAGAACTCCTACCGACTGTAAAAAGAGAGTTTCAGACTGTGTTTAAAGACGCCAATTTGAAGACGGATTTCCCAGTGTCTGAGTTTGGAATTTGTGTGGGCTTTTTTCTCATTTTGATCATGGAGCAAGTCATTCACGTGATGAAGGATAAGGCTGATAAACATCCAGCAGAAGATTCCAGGTCAAGTCATTTTAAGAAAGGTCTTACATATACATCTTCTTCTGACAGAGATTGTCGCGAACATCTGCATTCTGAAAGTATCATTGTAAGAGACAGTGGTGAGAGTGATAGTGACTCAGATCATTCACATGACCACAAATATGAAGGTCATGATGGTGATCATCACCATAGTGACCATCAACTGGGCAACCACCACCATCATGGACACCATCAGGATGACCATCAGCCTCTTCATGACAAAGATGATGAACTTGAAAATAATTCAGATCCTCATGAGCACAGCATAGTTTTTTACAGAAACAGCAAGCACCAAAACCAACGTCACTACTTGAGGTCATACCTGCTGCTGATTGCACTGTCAGTCCATTCACTGTTTGAAGGTTTGGCAATTGGCCTTTTCCACGATGTTGATGATGTGGTAGAGCTTTTAGGAGTATTAATAATCCACAAGTGTGTCCTTGCATTCTCAATTGGTATAAACTTAGTTCAACATAGTTTCCCATCATTCATGGTGATCAAGTCTTCCCTCTTGTTCTCAGCAATGAGTCCCATTGGACTTGGTTTAGGAATTCTATTGTTAAAATATACTTCCGGGAGGTTGGGAACCATTTTCTCAGCCATCTTTCAAGCTATTGCAACTGGAACATTCCTGTATGTGACTTTTTTTGAAATTTTCTTTCATGAGTTGAATGGCAGGGAGTGTCACAAGCTGTTGAAGGTGTTGATGATGATTCTAGGGTTCAGCCTTATAACTGCAGTTCAGTATTTTGACACTAAAATCAGCCCAAATTAAATAGGAATATTTTTATAAAACTTTAATATTATGTAAATGCTTATTACAGTTAAACTTGTATAAAGCAGTCACCCTTAGGGATTACATAAGTGGCCACCTAATACAAGGTGACCACTTAATACAAGGTGACCACTTAACATTGGTCATGTATAATAAACACATTCCACTGCTTAACTGAGAACAAATGCTAAATGTTCACTGTAACACCCAGTACCGTATTATAATATGGTGTTTATGAGTGTTAACAGTTGATAAAAGGTATCATTAAACAGAACAATGAACACAAAATAACATAGTAACATATTTTGTTTGAACACCAATGTAAGCTTAACAAATAATGCAAAGAAAACTCATTTCTTTTACTAGAGTTAGACCACAGAGAAATAGTCACTGATTTGCATTTGTTGCTATGGTCAACTAAGTTTGATTTGGCTAAACAAATTGTTTACTCTGGAGATAGTCAGTGAAAGCTCCTCTTGTCCATAAAAATTTGAAACTGTTGAGCTTTTAACAAAGTATGTGACAAGTTCTTGTGTTCAAGTTTATCTTTAGTCAAATACAGCATTCTATATCATATTATTTGAAGCCTTCTTCACTGACCATTTAGTGCAGGTTTGAAACAATGAGTAATAAACTTTGGGACTATGCAAAGAGTGACTGCATCTGCTTAATAGAGGTGACTGTTTAATAAAAGTAACTTTAACAGTATTTGAATAAAGGACATTATGGGATTTAGTCATGTGACTGCTTTATACAGGTTTGACTGTATCTTGGGCTAGCTTATACCCAGGGTCTTACCAGTATCTGTAGGAGTATAGATAAGACCCTGGATATGAGGTTGTATCTTGTGCTGATTGTTCAAAGGATAGACAACTTTTTTCTATGGATCACTATCTGCTCAGAGGACAAAATTCATCTAATGTAAACATTTTATTGTTGAAAACAGATAAAGTTGGTGAGTCACTATGTCTGACTTCCAAATAAATATTATTCACTAATTAGCAAATTGTCCATTAGAAGATGTATCCACAATGCATTCTGATGACTCCTGAAAGAGAAATTTATGCAGTCATCAGTACAAATGATTGTGTGAGCACCAATCATAGAGTAAATAGTAACCTTAAAATTTGAAGTTTGAGTCCTTAACAGTTGACTCTCTGGTACTGAACAGTTGGGCACTGGATCCTTTTTTGTTTCCATGAAAGGGTCATACCAGTTCTTGTCCAAGGGCAATCCACCAATCCCCTTACCCTAAAACTACCATTGATTACCAGATGCATGCATAAGTTTCTAAAATTTTTGTCAACTGAGCTTTTGCATTACAAGCCAGAATTGCCAATTTATCCCTTTAATGGCTGAATTGTTTTCTCTCTTTGCTCACTATTTTTGCTTTGTACCCTTATTAATTTTGTTCTTTTGGCCTAGGTGTCCTATATACAGGACACTAACCATTAGAGGGGTAAGGCCATGAGATTGTAATGACTATTTGTTATTTTTGATGTATATCTGAATAAGTATCATTAAAATTAATTTCAGAGAGCTGATGTTTTGATAGAAATGACTCAATCAAGATTAAGATACTACTTCTAATTTTCAGCAAAGGGCACACAGTGAAAACTGTGGATGGAGAAATTCAGTCCTAGAATGCTAACAATGTGGTTCTGTATCGATCATCAATGCTGTCTTTTCAGGAAAAAACTTTTACTGGTCAATAGTTCAATCATAAACATAACACACACACAACAGTTCCCAGACCTTTTGTAAGCTGCAGCTGTGCTCTCCAGACCAGTGGCATAGCCAAGGCCAGCCCTGGCTAGGCACGTGCCCAGCTAAACACCCATGTGATTGACATCATCGAATATCCCACTCTGTTAGTACTGATTATAACTTATAAACTTGATGTGCAAAACTTGTATTTTTACTAACAGTATCTGGTGTGGGTTCCTGAGGAACAGCTAGGTCTGAACTGGGCAAAGTTGCATTTAAAATGCTGGAAATGCCATTTCAACCACCCAAGAATTCTGAAACTTGTGAGGGGCTGTGTCCCTTCAGCTCCCTGAAAGCTTGAGCTTGTCATTTGGCTGTCACCCCACCTCATTAAACTCATGGCTATGTGCCTGTGTCTGCCCAAAACCAATGGTCTTTCTATGCCAGTGCTCCAGACATGCATGTTGTGTTTCATGGTGGCATTCCAAACCCTTAGCTTCTTGATTTGGCACCTCCCTTGTCCAGACAGGGTTAAAGTGGAACTTAAGTTGCCTGCTGTTAGATTGATCTAACTGTTATCAGACTAAGGTTGCCTTGGGGATTAAGTTTGCAATCACCAACTGGAGATTATACAACTTCATCCCAACTGCCAAATTATACAGTTGTAAAAAATAACTTCCAGTTTTAAATGAATCTTGAGAGCTGGATCTTAGAAAGATGTATTTCTTTTGAGTGATATGTTACCAAGGTCAAGCATGCAGGAGTTTGCTATGCCTTTCAGCTATGAGTACATGTCAATAAATCAGTAAGACTTTTTCCATAGTTGAAATCTAGAACCCATGTCGATCAAGACAAAAGAATGTACCATTACATTTTACCCTCAAGCTCCTGATCATACATGTCTACAATCTAATGTCTGCAAATTATAGATTTATAAAGAGATTTGAAGTGATTGAATAACCTAAAATTCCTTTAGAAAAAATCTGGAATCTGCTGGGTTAACTTGAGAGTAGAAATAGTTTATGGTAATGTAAATTAGTCACTCATCTTTGATCCACTGTCAAAATGATTTAGTAAATCTGTGACTTTGATGTCAAACTCCCATAATGTGATAAAGTACTGCTCACTGACTGATTAAACACTTGAACTGCTAATGAAATTGGCTACATAATTCATTATCCATGAGACAGAGTGTTCAATTAGATGCCCAAAAACCAAGAAGTCAAAATCAAGGTGATTGCCAAGTTATTTAATGAACTTTAACATGAAGAAACATCCCTTTTCAAGTTAGGATATCTGATTATGATAATATGATCAAATATCAAAACTTTAAGTTTTGGTCATGAATTACCATAATAAGTTTGCAATGAGCATATAAAAAATGCTTGTTCTTTTGTAACTTAATGTAACTATGGGGAGTTGCTTGACCATTATACATGGTTGTCCATACAGTTTGAATACAAAGAATGCTTAAAGCACATGCTAAAGCCATATACTTTTTAATGCATTGCTCTGTGAGATTTTAATGGATTTTATATCAATTCAATAAATGCACAGAAACACAGAACCTATTTTCTACTCTACCTACATTTGTATTGAAATGGCATGAAGTGTCTTGTCCTCTCTTTATAATATTGTTAAATAGATCTACACACCTTTAACCACAGAACATTTTCAATGAAGGTGGTTCAAACATATATGCTTGTATTAAAATATAAAAATACTTATGTGTCCAGGAAAGAAAAAGTTGCATGTTTGATATTACTATTATTTTCTTCTAGAGATACTTCATGAAAAATTCAATTTGAAAATGTTCTCTAGGCTGTATAATTATGTTTGTGTTTTGCAAAATGACAAAACTATTGTTTTAGTCAATCTAAGTACAACCAATTTACAGTACAATTAACATTGAAATGAGACAAGGTTAAATTTATAGATCATGTTCACCTAATACTTTTAGTGTCACATAAAATGAGCTGTGAGAATACACTCTTCATACTTCATAGTTTGCTGTTTTCTTGTACTGGATCTTGTGGGTTCATTCCTGCTGTTTCTTCATTCTTCTTCACAGCATTTTCATGTTCTGGGGGAATTTTCATTGCAGTCTTATCAGCACTTGACCCTCCTGCAGTGCAGGTATTTTTACCAATGTTTCCATTTGTTGTCTCAAGCATACAGCTGGAACTTTGATCCTTGCTGTCATCAGTCATCCCATCTGGACAACTGGTACTTTCACCTTTGCTATCATCAGTCATCCCATCTGGACAACTGGTACTTTCACCTTTGCTGTCATCAGTCATCCCATCTGGACAACTGGTACTTTCACCTTTGCTGTCATCAGTCATCCCATCTGGACAACTGGTACTTTCACCTTTGCTGTCATCAGTCATCCCATCTGGACAACTGGTACTTTCACCTTTGCTGTCATCAGTCATCCCATCTGGACAACTGGTACTTTCACCTTTGCTGTCATCAGTCATCCCATCTGGACAACTGGTACTTTCACCTTTGCTGTCATCAGTCATCCCATCTGGACAACTGGTACTTTCACCTTTGCTGTCATCAGTCATCCCATCTGGACAACTGGTACTTTCACCTTTGCTGTCATCAGTCATCCCATCTGGACAACTGGTACTTTCACCTTTGCTGTCATCAGTCATCCCATCTGGACAACTGGTACTTTCACCTTTGCTGTCATCAGTCATCCCATCTGGACAACTGGTACTTTCACCTTTGCTGTCATCAGTCATCACAGTGTCACCATTGTTGCCATCACTTGTCCCACCAGACCTGCTGGTACCTTCCAGACTGTTGTCATCATTGGTACCGATGACATTTCTTCCCTCATCTGTATCATGGCTTGACCCACTTGGGTTATTTTCATTATCTTCATCATCATTTGTCTCTTCTTGACTTATTCCATCAGAGTTTTCATCCTTTGTTCCTCCAGAACAACTCCCACTCTCGTTCTCTTCGTTTGTCTTACCTGCATCACTTTCAGAAATGTTGCCCTTGTTTGGGTTATGCAGAGTTTGATCACTACCATTATCGTTTATTCCACCTGGATGACTTTCACCAGCTTTGTCATCATTTGTTCCACCTGGATGTATTTCACCACTGTTGTTACCATTTCCATCACCTGGGCATCCTTCACCACTGTGGCCATTATTTGTCCCATTTGGACTTTCAACATCATTATGGTCATCACTTGTTCCTCCAGTATCCCTTGCACCAATGTTCTCATTAGTTGCAGCACTTGGTTCACTAGATCTGTCATATTCTTTATCTTTCAGACTGATTTCACTCGTTTCACCATCATTTATGCCACCAGAACTACCTGCACCACAGCTGTCACTACCAACCACTTCAGAACTTGCTTCACCAGCATTACCATGTTCATCTGTTGTTCCTGAAGTGGTGGCTTCATTTGTAGCTGCTGGCCTGCCACCATCCCTACCTTCACCCACCACTTCTTGATCAGCTCTGCCACTGCTGTCATCTTTATTTGACCTGGGTTGTTGCCCTAAAATTTTAATAATAATAATAATAATAACAATAATAATGGTTTATTAGCATAATCCACATATAGTGGCTCTTCTAATGTTATATACAAAATACCTATGTAAAACCAAAACAATCAATACTAATAATAATTTGACAAATTATCGATTACGTATCATTAACTTAAAAGATATATGCGTACATGTACGTCAAGTACAGAGTAAAACAAAAGAACGTAAGATAATCATACCGCAGCTTTCTCCATAAAATAAGCCTTGGCCATGCTAACAAATTCAGACATCTTATAGCAGTTCCTAATATTTGCAGACTGATTATTAAAAACCGCAGCGGCACTATCTGGAATAAGTTCCACTCTCATGGGGGACCTTTAATTTTCGTTCGTTAGACGAACGAAGCAATCTTAATGGCACAACGGGGACTTACAACGGTTGTCTTCCTTCAAAATTATAGCCAATATAAAGGTGAAATTAAACATTCCAACCGTTGACAAGTTAACATTTGACAAAGCACGATGTAATAGAGAACCGGAATTGAAATAATATGGTCTTTCAGGGAAAAAACCGGCTAGAATATGGAGAGAAGCTGGGGCATATACGTTGCACAAAACTTCAGAGTTGGATTCTTTTTCATTTGATTGGCGCTTAAGAGATTGTCTTTAATAAGACAACTGTACTGATAGAAACTTTCATAAAAATTTACCAATCTACCCCACGAGAGACGTCGGCGACGAGGAATACGAAGGCGGACCCTAGAATTACAAAGAGGCGGGTCCACACGTGCTAAAGGCATTTGAATCGCACTAATAAATTTTTCTGACTTAATATTGTAGCTAATATACTGACAGTCTTTTGACTCTTTTTATTAGATATGTCGTGGCTTCGGTGAACAATCTTCGTGAAGAGGGTTTGCTACTCAAATGTCAGAGTCATAAACAAAAATTGGAAACTAAACTTGGGCGATTGATGAACCAGGCGGAAATCTTAGGCGAAGTAGAAATAAAATAGCCCAGCAAAACACACGAAATATAGGCATGATGAAGTTTTATTGAATCTAACGTTTCGTTGCAACGTGCAACATCATCAGAGAATGAATTGTTATTTTACATGAATAATATATTTATATTGTATTACAAAAGTGATATATACAATATAAATACGTCATACACAATATAAATATATCAGTCATATAAAATAACCATTCATTCTCTGATGTTGCACGTTGCAACGAAACGTTAGATTCAATAAAACTTCACCATGCCTATATTTCGAGTGTTTTGCCGGGCTATTTTATTTCTACTTCGCTTAAACTTAACTTCCATTTACATTTATCGCGTCGATGGTGAACGCGACAACTCGGTATAACGGGCTATATATTCACTGGATGCCAACAGAGATTTGGTCGATTCAAATCTCAAACTAACGAAACCTGCGCAAATGAAACCCATTGACAGTAATTTACGGGAAGTCGGCCTGACTGTGCCCTCTTTCCAATTCTGCGTAATCCTGGGGAATATAGGAGTTGTATGCTAACCATAAGAAAGGCTTACAAATGCTGACCTCAGGGAGCAACAGGGATGCAAAATGGTAACAAGTTATTGCTTGGACCAAGACAAGACAAGCATCTTTAATTTACGCTAATGGCTATGAAAGTTTAGAAAAACTATAAAAAATTTATTCGTGCTAGAACTCTGACCATCAGGGTTTCTCTTAATCTGAATGCAATTGCCAAGTCGTGCCCAGAATATGTAGAAGTTGACCATGGGCTTTGAAGTGTAAAAGAAATGAGTGCGTTTGGGTGATCTACAGGTTTGAAAATGAGATGACTTGGCCATACTGAGATACGACCACTGTTCTCAATCACCCGGAATTGAACCTCTTGGATCATGCCTGATAGTAATGAGCTGAGCAAGGAAGGACAACCTTGACCAGGTGCAATATAGTCTCCCAGATCTTTTTCCGAAGTTGAACAAAGTATAAGTCATCAGCCACAAGATATGATCATCTCGCTGTTATTTAATGGAAGGTACCATCGATTTATCGTTTGGCCCTACAGTGAAGGTGTCCCTCATACAAGTGAACAGCGATGAAATCACCAAAAAAATTACACGGAACAAACCAATAAACATTTAGCACATCAGTCCTTGATGTTGGATGTATTATGAAACGGTATATTATAAAGACGTATAACCTATTTGTCAAATTTTGACCATTAATTACTCCTTCCTTTTGTGGCGAGGCTACCCTGGCAGGGTGGTTCCAAAAAATTGAAAGCAATTTATTGAAGTATCCAAACATTGACTGGTTTGAACTTGAATGACGTTGAAGGTTTAAGGTGATACCTAGCCAGCATTCTGTCACAATAACAGTTTTTGGCTTTTATCTACGTCTACTTCACGAAAATTCAAAATGATTTCACATGTTTCAAAGTCACACTTGATCTATACATCTTCATCGATATCTAAAGCCGCCAACTTTTGTCGAAAGACATCACTGAAAACTTAAGAAATATTATCTGACAAACTCTACTTCCCAGATGATGATAATGGGATAGTCAACATCTGGTCGGGAATATATCCATCTCCCGGTTAAGTGATCCATTTTCAGTATGTTTGAACACATATCACATTCGATTACGTGCGAAATATTCTCATGTTCCAAAATCAGATGTGGTCTCACGTGTGAAATATTCACATCTTCCAAAATCATATGCAGTGTGAAATATTCACATGTTCCAAAACCACATTTGATCACACATGTGAAATCACGCGGAATTTTTGTAAGGAACATCAGTTTAGTAAATAGACACAAATCTTTGTGGTAACGTCATGATGTTTAAGAAAAATTTGCTGAGCTTTCGTTCTGGAAACTCTGGACTTCCTCAGAGCAAGACTGAAGTTTTTTTATGCAAAAAAACACACACACAAAAAAAAAAACAAAACAGGAACAAAAAAACATACAAAAACACAGTGGGTTTTTACCCAAGGAAACTTCAGTCTCGCTCTGAAAAACGTCGCGAGTTTCCAGGACAAAACCTCAGCAAAAATTTTCATTAAACATTATGACCTTACCGCCAAAACTTGTGTCCACTTATCAAACTCATGGTCATGCCAAGCTACAAAACTCTTAAATATCAATTTAGTTAAAAATGAGACCCACATTTTGTAAAAGTTGTTTCAAAAAAGTTGTCTACACGTAAGAGCAACTTGGGCCTGGGTTAATATCGTTCAGCTTTTGGGGGTCTCGGCTTGACTTCTTTATAATTTTATCTTGATCGCTTAGTCCTGGCTTAATTGCTGCATTCTCATTTGAATGTGTAGCTTTAATTCTTTTATTTCCACGTGGGTGAGTTTCGTTTAGTCCATCTGTTGTAGAACTACTGTAGCAAACAGCTCTAGCCTTACTGTTTGATTTCCTTAACTTTTTATCACCTGGTTTTAAATGGTCCACTTCTTGACATTTGAAGTAAGAGAAGATAGACTCCATAGCTTTCCAAGATGTTTCTTCATGTTTAGTCGTCCCTGAAGAGAATAAACCAGAAGCACCATGTCTGAATTTCCAATCTAATACTTCTTTTCATTAAAAATCAGAATACATTATACGGAACAATCGACTATATATCGTAAAAGATCGCGTCTGTGCATTTAACCACGATCTTCTTGCCAAAATCCTAGCCACGCTGCTGGGTCCATCACCTTAAGGACGTTGTGATTTTTTTTTGTGCTTGACTACCTGGACATGAATATCGTCCAGGCAACTTTTGAGAATTGTGCTATTTTCCAAACAAGGTGTCCGCACCAGGGCTACCTGACCTTACGAGGTACAGACCGCAGACCGAAGTCTATGCAGTCAAGACTACTAAGTGACTTGCAGTCTTGCAATCAAGTCACCCAATCTTAAGTCCAAGTCGGAGGCAGAGTCGCCACGTTCAACCACCGCGATCTGTACTTGTCAGCCAAGAGAAGGCATAATCGGGTACTGGGTAGGATTTCCGACCGGAGAAATAAGCTTAGCTTCTTCAAAAAAGAAGTAGAGAATAGGCCCAGTTCAAATGTTGAACTTTTCATATGCCTAATGTTAGTGAGCAAAATCCTTTATTCAAACTGATTTGCATTTGATTCGGCACGTAAAAAGTTCGACGTTTGAATGAGACCTAACAGATCCGGAACAGTGGTCCCACCCGGCCTTTTTAAGTAATAGATACAATAAAAGCAGCTGAACCGCATGCGATTCAGTAGTCAAGCCGTAGTTCATCCTATACAATTCGAATGCACACGAACGCAACAAGATGTCCAGGTTTATTGGCTGTTCTGAATATCCAACACTGGATTGAATCTACAAACCTGCAGAGACTCTGGTAGTACGTGCACTGCCACCTTGGTATTGCATTGGTGTGTTTATATCTTCAGTAGACGTTACCCAGTTCACAGAGTTCTAAACAATTAAGAAAGATAGTTATGGCGGTCTTCATGTCCTTTAACTACACTGTGAATACCTCTAGAAAGAGAATACACAATCGAAGACCCTTAACGGGAAGGCGTTAAAGACTCATCTCATATAAGACGCGAATACTTAATGCTGAAAACAACTGAAAGGTATGTCATAAAAGAAAGCAAAGATTCTGATTTCCGGCTTTGTTAAATTCTGCCAAATTTAAAAAAGCAACTGGGTTATATAGCGACAGCCATGTTGTCCCCGCTGAAACACAGAATTTTGGACTACGGCAGTACTAAAACGTAATGCACAACTATCAGGCAATCGTGGGTTTACTTGAAAATTACTTTTGACCACGTTAAATAATAGTACCCACGGCTTTCTTTTTTCCATTTCTTTCATCGTCATTTATTGGATTGCAGAAAACAATCTGGAAATATCCTAAAATTCGGTTAACGTTAGCATAACCAGCACTGCTACTTTTAGTTGAATGGACTCAATTTAAGACCGAGATATGTTTCATTACGCGTTCATTTTGTAGAATATGTTGAGACTAAGATTCACACCTTTTCAAACCATTCCTCGATCTTTGAATTCCCGTTAGTCTGGTAACGTAAACTGTGAACTGAGTCTGTAAAAGCCACAGCTACAACTCTGTCTAGGATTCTCGGATTTTCATTGAACTAAAAATTTCAATAAATAAATTAATAAACAAGCAAGTAAATTAGTAAATAAATAAACAGGAATAAATAAATAAATGAACAAACAAGACAAACAAAAGAAACAAAACATAACAAACAAAACATTCAGGTTATTTTCTTTATAATTTTCCCCTTCATAACTCAAACCTCGTTTGTCAATAAAGTGTAACGATGTCAAAACATAATTCAGAACATTTGATTTACTTTGAACCAAACTGTGCAGCATACATTCACATTGAAGTTTCTAATTGTCCCTTGTGTCAAGTTCTTTGATGTGTTGGCATTAAGTATACATAAAGCGTGTTTTGTTGTTTTGTTGGTGAAGTATCGATTCGTTTGTACTCTTCCTAAAATAAACCTGACCAAAACCCACACTGTTTGAATGGTAATAAAGCTTGTAGACAAAACACAATTTAATTCCCTGATTTTCGCTCGTTGATGCCACCACCCAATAACTCAAACTCCCTATAACTCGAACCTTTTTCGATTTCCCCCGAAGGTTTGAGTTAACGGGAGTTAACTGTAGAAAAAAACAAAGAAACAAAACAAAACCAACCAACCCACCAAACCGACATAACAACCAACCAAACAAATAAATGAACAAACGTATAATCAAACAAACAAACAAATAACATAAAACCAATGCAAACAAACAAAATAAATAAGTAAAAATATAGATGAAGCGCGATCAGGTATAGACATAATTGAAACAGTGAAAACGGCGTTCTTCTGATCAAAGTATTTTATTTCGAGCTTTTGGTCACCAGACTGTGACCTTCGTCAGGAAAAAAATAAATAAGACAGACAATAAAGACAAACACTTAATCAAACAAGCTGCTGGCACATCCTTTCTTCAAAATGGAGGTTTAGGCATCAACACATCACGCATAAACAGGCATTTACATGATTTCTCCATGAACACAAGAACTTACATAATCGACTACGAGGTAGCCACCATAGCTATGAGCGACAACGAAAATCTTATCGGCTCTTGTCTTTTCAACAACGTTCTTCCAAACATAGTTAAAGTGGTCTTCAGGAGTCTTACTTTCCTATAAGATTACAGTCTATCATAAATTGATTACGCTAATCATAAAGATGATTAAACAAAACAGTGGAGTGGGTATGTTTGAGTAGGATCCGGTATGGCAGAGTACAGCAAGGTAGGATAAAGTTGGGTGGAATGCTGTAGAGTTAATATGACTGGTGGAGTTCATTGCGGTAAGGTAGGACAGGGTAAGGTAGGTTTGACAGGAGTGGAGTGGGGTTATGGCAGAGATTATTAGGGTAGGTTAATGTACAGTATGGTGATGCTTGGGAAAGTAGTCTAGAGGATAGTGGAGCAGCAAGGAATGGCATTATTTGGCATGGTATCTCATGTCATGTCACAAAATGGTATATGGTATTATATGGATTGGTATGGTAGGGTAAGGTATTTGGTGAGATATAGCATTGTGTGGTATAGTATGATAAGGTATGTTATGGTATGACATCGTATAGTATGGTATGGTTTATGGTGAGATATAGCATCATGTGGTATAGTATGATAAGGCATGTTGTGATATAGCATTGTATGGTACATGCATGTAATGGTACAACATGGTATAGTATGGTAATGGTATGGTGTTGTAGGGCATCATAGGATGGGGAAAGGCAGGGTATGGCATGCTATGGTAGATTCTAGAAAAGGTTAGGGCTTTTTATGGTATAGCAGGACATGCTTGGATTTTGGTGTTTGCAAGTAAAATCTACCCAACTTGATATTGCAGAGTACTAAACCTTGGCAATTTTCACTAGTGTAGGGTAAACCTATGTATAGTGAACTATGGTATGGTATGATGTGGAACTGGACAACAGGGTTGGGTAAGTAGGTGGGATAAATCAAGTCAAATCAAGTTGAAGGCAGAAATATTACCATCATAATGGTTTGTGACTGAGCAAACAAACTCTACTGCCTTAATTACATGTAAGTATATCACTTCAATCTCACCTTGATATCCATCAACTTTTTTTTTCCTTTGACTTTCACCTGATTTTGGTTTGTGTTAAGGACCACCACAGCATAGCCTTTCTGTGCAAAACCACAAAACTATGTTTGTACAGTGTTTTCTCAATTGCTGTTCACTTTCCATTATGAGAAATAATAGTCATGCAAACAACCGATTGTTTTATAATTTTCTTAGGTCTAATTCTTATGATGCTGTGCCAAAATATGGTGTGCAAAACTTAATTCAATAAAAATAATAAACTAGTAAGTTCAGGGTGCAAACACATCACTGTGCAATTAGAAAATTGGTAGGTTTTTACCTCAAGAGCTTTCTGAATGTAAGGTATTTGGGTTCCATGAGCTATGCAATCATTAATAATCAATCTGCAATAAAGAGAGCATTCTGTTATCAATCAACCAAAATTTAATGGTAGATTGGCAAGGAAAAAAATCAACAATTATTTATGAAACTTTACTTTCAGAAACAGCAACATAGACACATGTATATTCTGCCTCAATCTTAAAATCTGACACTACAGTCACATGAAATCTTTAAAATGGTACTATGTACATATATACTTGATCTGATCTTCTCTGTGAACATGAAATTCTTTAGTATTCAGGAGATGTTGCAATTCTACTTGATTTAATACCTCCTAGCCCACTGGCCAGCCTTTACAACTCCAGAGCCATGGACAAGAACTAGCAACTTCTCCTGGCTGTCATAGCCTTTGCTGACAAAAATGAAGCCCTTTGCTTTCTTTTTAGCAGCTTTCAGCTATGAAGATGCAAAAGATAATATTAGCATTGCCTCAATTACCCTGTTGACCTAACATGTCCTACTTTAATCCCTAATTGCAGTTCAACTATTTCTACTCACTGGTATTTCTAGTTTTTCTAGCCCAACATCTGGTCCTTCCAGCAACTCATACACATATTCAGTGATTACCTATATAAATAAAAAATAAATATGATCTTTGTTGATTAAAGTCAACTGGAAGAATGTGATACATTTATTTCACAAGGTGAAATATTTCCTGTGCTTCCACCAACTACTGCTTATTACAGTAAACTATTCTTTTGTACCTCTCCCAATGCCTCATAGTGTTTTTGATTATAGATATGGCTGTCAGAAACTTCAAAATTGAATGAATCACCAGTGTCTCTGTTAACTAAGCGACCATCTGCAATTAGAAAAAAAAGTATAATTTATCTACAATAAGTTGTTGTCAAATGATGTCACATTATACACATGTCAATCAGAAAACAAAATTTTACAATTTCTGAAACATACAATGTTACAAGTATGAATGATGTGTCCTTAGATCTAAAAATCTCTCTCCAATGACAAAGAGGTAGGGTCTAAGTTCAATTTAAGCCTAAAATTTACTAGGATGGATGCAAATTCAATTGCAGCTGCATGCATGATTACTTGTTAACAGTAATTACATTAAATTTTACTATTCACTGCTAATGTGAAGTGCACTCCACTGCTTCAAAAAGGGATGGTTGTTTACCACTGTTTGTAAACTGAATCTTCACAGAAAAGGGGGAGAAAAGGATTGGGAGAGACAGAAGTTGGAGAGCTTGCATACTGTAGATGTGGTCATCCACATCCATAGTGCATTTAAGCATGAAACAATTCATTCAATACATGCTGCATCTGGTAAGGGGCTATGTTATCTTTTTACACTTACATACCTCAACAAGCAAAACTTTAGCATTTTCTTTTAAATAAGGACAACCAGGGAGAAATAGATCAATCAGAAAATATGCTTAAATTGTGGTTAACATCATTAAATATTTTGTCATTGTTTTTCTTACAGTACTTTTCTTTTTTTCTACATTTATATCAGCACATTCACTCTTTTAGAGTCAGATCAATCTTCTAATACTGTATTTTATTCTAAAATTTTATTTATCAAAGAGAGACATCCAGCCAAGTGATTATCTCTTTCCTGGTAGGATTGGTCTTCTATTATTTCTATTATGGCTAACAGCTGACAATTTTATTTGTCAAGGGGAGACATTCTGTCAAAAATGTGTTAGAAGTATTATAGGACACAGTATTTCACTTTACCACCAGGTAGAAAGGTTACTCTAAGCTTTGACTGTTTACAGTTTGTAGGTTTCCCCAAAATTCAATCTTATATATTAACATTCAACATCCACATTATGAAGAACACAGTCTGAAATTTAAAGTTCACAATGTCATAAAACAACCAGACTGAGAATTTTCCATCCTCATCTGGAACTCAGATGTTCAGGGTAGTGCAAAGTCCATTCAGGTTCTCTCTTTCCTCTCTCTGTCTTCCACCAAACTGCCAGCCCACAATGTATTGTTAATGGTAGTTTTAAAGCAGATTTCCTTGCTAGTTAGTAAAAGGCTCCCCACATTAGTCTAAGTTTCCAATGAGTCAATCCACTGAAAAAGATTGCTCACCTCTGACTAATACTGAATTGTTACAGTTTATGTATTATCAGTATTACTAACCTTCATTAAACTTGTAATTAAAGCCTTCCAATGTAGTTGGGAACCCTGATGAGGAATAATCCATCTCACAATCTTCAACATTCAACAAGAACAGGTCTGAATCACACCTAGTATTTACTAGTACCAATACACATAAACATTTAAAGTTGGTAGTGTTGCATGTCTTCATACATGACTGGGGCTCCTCTACAGTAGAAGTTGACTATGACCAACTTTCTTTCAAAATACCTGATTGTCATCTACATTTTGCTATCAAATATTCAACAGTTAGTTCTGTCAGTCTGTTGATAAAAAACACGGACCCAAGGGAAACCAAAACATGAAAATTCTAAAAGTGTTCAGGGATTCCATAACAGAAACCCTATCACCTCAAGCTTGTCTGATTAGAATTCATTGTATTTTGGTTAACATCTGACTACTTTATTGAGTAAGAGAACTTTTTTGGAGATGTCTGAAGTTAGCAAAGGGAGATGTCCAGACATCAACAGGTTAGTGAATACTATGGATTACCCAAGAATACAGGAATACAACTTTTTGATATTACCTTGCCTTTCTTTACTTTTCAGCTTATCCTTTGAATACTTTGAACAGCTGAACTGAGTATTAGCATTGGCTAATACTAATACATGTACCTACAATATGAAAGATATTTTAATACAAGTAACAACATAAAACCAGTAATACAGATACTTCATGTTGTATTGTTGGATGGCTTTTGTTTCAAAAATTTAATAGAATCTTTTTCAGGCATTTGGTCAATTCCCGTGGATTTAACCACCTCAGTTATTAGGGTGGACCATTAAATTAAGGTAATACTTTATGCTTGCCCAATTTGCATCCTTTATGTTTTGTAGAGTCAGTATAAGAAAGTGTACTAGTCCATTTGGTGATGATCTTGGAACGAACACTTTCTCACATGAATGTGAGAAACCATTCATCCTGCTTACCAAGCTGGTTTGGCCAAAATGATAACTTCACTAAATCTTCAAGTCCATGTCAGAGGTCTCTGCCATTGAGCAATTGTATGGACGGGGCCATATTTTTTTGGGAGGAGGGTTTTCTAGGAACTTAAAACATGACTGTGGAGAATTTTGGCTGTAAGAGTGATCCATAGTAATAATTTGTAACTTAGGTCTCCTGATATTGATTCAAGGCATTTTGAGATTTTTTTGTGTGTGTGTAATACTTCTGGCAAAATTTTTCATCAGTCCAGCAAAATGTTGGGTACAGGCTGCCCAGGTCTCCCCTCAGCCATGCCACAGCTGTTGAGTCCATGCAATACATTCTGGTGCATAGGGAAATGGCATCCTCAAGTATACACTATTTAAGGATGCATACTTAATGTCTATTATGTGTTTTTTTAAAAGAATAATAAATGTATATAAACTAATATTATCAATATACATATATGTAATATATATCAATATATAAATTTCAAAAACACGAGAATACTTTTTAAAGACATGTTTCGGGAAGACTTATGCCATCTTCAGTTTACAAAGTGATGTTTGTAAGGCTTTAAATAACGAGAAGTTTTGGAAGCATATCAATATATATATTCAACATACATACACACATATATACACACATACATACATATATACTATTCTGCTCTACCACAGTATTGAGCACTCTACTTATATGATTCTAAACTTGCTACTTGTCTATATATACACATATATACACACACACATATATATATACATATATACACATATATACATATATACACATATACATACACATATATATACATATACACACTTATATATATACATATAGTATATTGATTGATTTATGTATATATATATATATATATATATATATATATATGTATATAAGTAAATACAGAAGACAAAATTTTGCTGTCACTACTCTGAGTTTCACGCACTCAGACAATCATTGAGAAACTCAGAGTAGCAACAGCAAAATTTTGTCTTCTGTATTTACTTATTTGCTCTACCAGTAATGGTATTGAGTGCTCTATATTTTCATACCAATGCTGTAACCTTCGTGGTACTTATCATCGGTGTATATATATATATATATATATATATATATATATATATATGTATATAAGGCAAATTTTTGCTTGCTGTCACTACTCTTCGCTATTATGGAGGAAAAATTGATAATAGCAAAGGGACATAAGAAAAATCTTCTAAACAGTAAACAGTAGATCAGAACTTCTCACCAAGTGCCAACATGTGACAAATCACCACCTAAAATAACACTGTAATGTTTAAGAGTATGAATAAATAAATGATCTGTCAGTTGCCTGATGATCACCTAAGCACATGAAACTCAGTAGTGATAGCAAACAAAATTTGCCTTTGATTTGCATTTTTGCTCTGCCTATTATGGTATTGAGCACTCTATATATCCATGCTATACCTGTGACACTTTTGTCACATTTACTCAGTTTATATATATATATATATACATATACATATATATATATATATATATATATATATGTATGTATATGTATACATAAATTTATATACATATCTACATATATATTTGGCTATAATGTCAGATATAATAAATGAAGTGTTTATTTTCCTCAGTATTTATCTTATTCACATTAACGTTTTAACACATTTATTGAAAGCTCTTCAGTGATATGTGGTTAAATAAAGTGTTGAAGTGCTGAAGTACTGAACAGCACACTTTACACCATAAGGAAAGGCACTCTTTGTTTTTGTAAAATACGTTGTGGATTCACTTGCCCAAATGTTCAACCCAGTTCATACACCCTTCACCAGGGTTTTTTTTAAGAAAAATTTAGAACTGCACATATAGTCATACAGTCACATGTCATGGGAAGAAATTAAGCTAGCTACAAATGGCACAAAATTTCACTAAAACAAAACAGTAGAGGCAAGTACACTATTTAGTAGAGGTTAATGAACTTTAATTTACTTCTATACGACAATTTTTGAGCGTTTTGACAAATTGAATGAATTCCCATACAAAGTCCTCAACAATGGTTCTTACATAAAGTACCTCATATTCAATTGAATTATTGCTACAAAGTGAAAGTGGAAGTAGCAAGGTTTTACAAAATAACAACAAAGAAAAACAATCTGTTTGGAAAATAGTCACAAAAGGATGAATGCGAGTCACCAGTCGTATTTCACAACTGCACATTATTGTTTTTAGAGCTGAACAAATTGATTCAGAACTGCACATTTTGTGTAGAACTGCACGTTAAAAAAAACTCTGCCCTTCACACATCCTTTTTATAAATGTACACAAAATAACCACATATCATTTTTAAACTACTTCCAATACATTTGGTAAGAAAATTTTCCAAATAAACAACATAAATTGTTTCTTTGGCTTGACAGGAATAGGCACTGACTGTAACAGGAAGTACATATCTTGTTTTGATTTCTTTGAAATGATGTAAAGTTAAAAGCGTTTGGGTTACAGCTGCACGGCTCCCTCATTTTTGATTACTTATACAAATTTTCACCGTATGATTAAAATAAATGTATTTGAAACGCATTTAATTTGCATCAACGAACAAGTTTGAAAACGAAAGAACCACATAGATGACTCTTACGATTAATACACTATCGGTAGACTTTATGACTAATTTAAATTACGAAACTCTACCTGACAGCAGACGTAAAGAAGAACATACAGCCGAAATAAAATAAGCTCTAATGTTTCCAGCTTTCTTTACTAAAAGATCCCAAATCAATCAGTTATACTCTGACCAATTAATTTTCTAAAACAAAACGTACTTGGCAACCAGATGTCTTTTGTAACTTCACCAGCGGTCCCTTAACAAGAGACGCGCGGACCATATAGGAAGAATGGGAACGAGGTTGATTAATTTGTCTTTGTAATGTCGAAAATGGAGTGTGCGTAGTAGGCAGTTTTAAATTTAAGTTGACGCAAAAAAGGTTGAAAGGTAGTGTTCCCACAAAAAAATGAAAGTACAAAGAACTGACGTTTCGAGCGAAAACCTTCGTCAGGGGTGAAATTGGAAACACCGTACCTTACGTGTTTGAAATAGGTGGGAGGTAAAAGTAACCAATCAGATGAGCGGAAGCTAAACAATAGGAAGTGACTCTCCACCATTATCGTAGCGTTTACCTTCCGCTCATCTGATTGGTTACATTTATCTCGCACCTATGATACCCGGGGTTTTCAATTTCACCTCACATTTTACTGTGATGCAGGGATTTCAAAATCTTGTTCTCTGGTCTTTTTTTTTTTGGCATAGTATTAGCGTTAAGCCTTTTTTTCTACGTTGATTTTTTTTCTATTCAACTTCTAGATCTATCTCATCCCCGGAACGAGTTTGGTTCTAGATCACTGACCTTTACATTTAACAGAGAATTGCTTGAGTATCTCTGTGCTGTCATAGAAACATAACGTTTCTTAGAAGCATTGTTGAAACAAACAAAAACGAACCAGATGATAATGGAAATAATTTTTGATCACTAACGTTTCGTTTTATAACCTGTAACATCATCTGAGTAAATGATAACTATACGCACGTGTCGGGAACTTTTAAAGCTTAACGATTACAAAAATAGAGTGGAGTGGTGAGTGTTGCTAAGGCATGACGAAAGAGGTGGCAGATAGTAAGAGTGTAACTAAGGAATGACGAAAGAGGTGTTAAAATCTCTCAGACGAGTCTTTCTAGTGTACTCACGCATAGCAAACATACAGGACATTCCATCTCATACGATGATTTTTCGGTTTTGGCCAGTGGCACCTCACAATTTGATGTCCTAATCCGTGAAAGTTTATTAATTTCCAAACTAAAACCTTCCTTAAATAAGAACATTCGATCCTTCCCTTTCTCCTCACTTTAATTTCACCATCTCCTACTTAAAAACACCTCTTTCGTCATGCCTTAGCAACACTCACTACTCCGCTCTATTTTTGTAATCGTTAAGCTTTAAAAGTTCCCGACACGCGTATATAGTTATCATTTACTCTGATGATTTTACAGGTCATGTAACGAAACGTTAGTGATTAAAAATTATTTCCGTTATCAACTGTTTCGTTTTTCTTTGTCTCAACAATGCTACTAACAATGATATGCTAGGCAGTAATATTCTTGACAAGGCTACGATTCCCGCCTGGTGTTTCAATCGCTTCGATTGTAACCAAAGTTGTTTCGAATTTTCAAGACGTCTACCATGTCTCTGTACTCTAATATAAAAATGAAAATGATGTCAGCCGTGTCTCTGTACTTTGAGAGAAAATGAAGCTCGTCCAGTCAGAGCGTGCGTGGGACGCATGTTATTTTATAAAGTAATGTGGGTCTCAGGTTGATGTGGAGGGAAGCTCGAATGAACGAACGGGTGCGCAGTTTCATGTATGCATCTCCCTTTTCAATGAGCTGACAATACTGAAATACTTAGAAAATACCAGTACAATATATCATTTTGTCATTTTATGATTCTCTGCACGCTCACGATACAGAACTCATTGGTAATCTAATATTTCTTCTTCAGGAAAGTACTCAATATGACTGCCACGCAAAGATCTTCAAAATGTAAAAAGAGGCCCTTAGCTTGGACAAATGAGTCAGGGAAGATGGTAATCAGGAACGGTTCTTCAAGGTTCGGATGGCTTACATGAATTATCCCAAGCAACTGAAAATCTCAGAGTCCTTACCCGGAAAAAATGTTCTGTGCTTTAAAAGTGGACTTCGGAAGCTTTTAAAAGCCAATATTTGTTGACCTACACAAAAGTGGTCGACAAAACTTCCTCACCTTTTTTTTTTTTTTTTTCATTTCATTACATGCTTTGAGGGGGTGTTTACATGAATCCGGATTGAGTTTCATTCCGAATCGAAAGTGAATTCAAACAGTGTTTACATACGAATTGTATCCCGGGATCGAACAGCGCGTGAAATCTGAAATTTCAAGCTGGCAACCGATGATATTCGAGCCAGTATGTTTCTTTCAGCGATTTAAACCCCGTTCACACGATACCTGTACGAAACTGCACCGGTATCAAAATATCACGGTACGAACCTGTTCACACGATTACGGTTTCACATTACGGTTTCAAATCGTTACGGTTAGCATTACGGTTTCATGCTTTTTCATACCGGTACCGTGTGAACGCAAGGCCTAACCGTAATAATTTCGTTACGGTTTCGTTTCGTACCGGTATCGTGTAAACGGGGTCTTACACTCGATTCCAACATGTTCTGGCATCAAAACCTAATTAGAGTCCTATTCTATTCCTCCTGCCAGGTGTAGCCTTTCAAAAGCTTTGACGTCTGCTGAAAAACTTTCGTTTTTTTTCGTTGTCTCAATTCCATCGTTCGTTTACAGAGATGCTGAGGTTTAAACTGATATTTCCACTATATTGTTGTCTGCATATGTCAAAAGCACGCATACATTGTTCGTTGCAGTCCTCCAGGTCACATCTTCCATTCTGGAATGAAACCTTGCAGTGCCTTTACGTGAGAACGGGATGAAATTTCAAACCCGAATGAGATTTCATTCCGGAATGAGAACCGGTATGAACTCAATCCGGAATGAGTTAAATCTCATTCAGGATTTATGTAAACGGTTAAAGGGATTTTAATAGAACTGGTATGACTTCAATCGTGAAGGAAACTCGATCCGGAATCATGCAAACAGCCTCTAAGATAAAGTAGGGAGACTATAGAAATACGCTTGACATAAATCTTTTGTAAGTGGAAAGTTATGGATTATCAGACAAAATCATAGTATTAACCATCACAGTTTTTCTTCGGGTTCTCCAGCTTTCTCTTGCAGTGACACTGGACGGCCCACTAGGGGTGGCCTGACTGAACATAGGGAGAACAGCTTGGCTAGCTGATAGGGTTATCCAATATAAATGAAGACACTTGATTTCACACAGCACATTAACATCGGATGATGGAATCAGGAGCATAGTTAACCCATCTTGATTGGTGGGTGGGTGGAGTGGTGTCCAGCTTAATTTGCCCGAATATAGTATCCTTTCAAAAATTGCCCTAATTTAATTTACGCACGTCCAGGCCATGTATGGTCCTCGACCTTAATACGTAAATTAAATATAAACCAGTAACCAAAAGGGATTTTGAACTACCTAGCCAAACCAAATTTTGCCCGAATTACTATCTATTATTGCCCGAATTTTCTGTTTTTCGACAAACTTTGTTGGGGGGAATGTCACATCCCCACACATATCCTTTAGCTACTTCCCTGCGGCTATAAAACATGTCATTTGTAATGTCTTAATGGCGATCATAAATGTTGACCACTGTCGGTGAACAATGGTACAGTCTTTGAAATCATTTGACTGTCTTAAAAAGTAATAATAACGATCTCCAAGGTTGACCAAAGTAAAGGCTGTCAGTTTGACTCAAATAAGTTGAAATGAATTCGATTTTGGTCAAAGTCAAGTGTGCTCTTTATATTTTAGCGAACTCCATGACCATGTATGCATACGAGGATGATGAAAAAAACGGAACCACTTAAAGTATACCAAAAATGTCCAAGTTGTGGAAATTTGCCCTCAGAAATCACTGGAATTACGTTTTCATTGATCAAAAACTTCATTGAAAACGTCAAAGATTTTCCGGCGAAACGCTTGTCCGACACAAAACCCCGAAAGGTAGTAAATTGCGGAAAAATATTTAATGATTTATCAACTTACCAATTCTAGAATTGCTTGCGAAGCCCCTGATAATAAATGCTCCAAATTAGCCTGCAGACCCGGTGATCTCGGAAGCTTACGGTGGGGATACTGCATGCGTTCGCCCCTGCCCGGCCCCCCCTAAAAATCTGCCCGTTCTCGCCCAAACCACCGAAAAGGCCTATAAACACGAGGACTTAATTCCAAATCAACACTCACAACAAGTTCAGGGTTTCGTCCTTGTGACTAATTGCTCAACTTTTAAAGTTCATAGGCATATGGTGTACATTAATGTATAATGTTGCCGGCAAAAGTGCCAAAAACTTTGGTGCTGGAGAACTGAAATGTGATTCTAATTTCTTTTTAATTTATTGAACGCATTCCAGCTTATCAATGCCGTCGAATTCTTTCACCATTAAGCAGTCTGACCATAATTAAAGGTCCAGTCAGCGGTAAATTTGTACTGGATTTTGTAAAATTAAACGTTGATTAAACCAGGGGTAGACAATCTGAGGACTGCGCTGGCCCTTTGAGCTGCCCGCCGACACCTGTGCACTTATAAAACCGTCACTTACAAACAACTGCCTGGCATTGCAAAATACTGTGGTTATTTGATTTTACATTGATGGAAAGTACCCAAATAGTAACTTCCACAAATAAAAGCCGAGATTGATGTTTTGTAAACCGGAAAACGTGCCGCAGCTTAAATGCGCTGGCGTTTCATCTACTTATTTCTTCTAAACCAAAAATTATGCACTCATTCTAATGTACCACGGCGACTGATTACCACAAAGGGACGCCGACGACGAACGCCTGAACATTTTTATAACATTTTTGTCAGTGTTGTCAAGTCATAATGGCCAAGAAATGCACATGCTTGAGCACATGTGTGCAATCAGCAAATAAACATGAAAAACGGTTAAGGATTCGACACTGAAGATTTGGAGTTTCAGGATTTTAGGGACTTGCCAGCGGAGGGAAAGATGGAGGGAGAAATTGGTGGTCTGCCAACTAATCTTGAACCGGAGATTTGTCGCGCCAAACAGTAAGGGTTGAGCCTTGCTGATTTGAACCATACGTGGACTATATGAGAGCCAATGTGCATTTTGTGTATAAGCCATGCCGAAGTTACCCCAAGGATGAACAAAGTCTGCGGCATGGCCAAACCCAATGTACGCCAAGACTGAGTGTCCCCCTTGACTGCATCCCGGTTAATGTGGGCTCCCAAGAACCACATTTTATACTGAAGTCGTCCACATGATTGAGTGATATTCCTCAGGTTTTCTGTGATCTGTTTGCTCTGCCGCTTATTAGTGGTTGAGCTGGATTACAATGATTCGTCGGTCCTGGTTAACTTACGTTCAGAAGGACTATCTGTCATGTAGGTGCAAGTCCTTTCCGGTTTCCCTCGCACATTTTTAACTACCCCCTTAAGTTCAGAATTCGTCTTAGGATTATGGTTATGGTTAGGGTTAGATTTTGGGTTAGGGTTATAGGGTTAGGGTTTAGGTCTAGGGTTTAGGTTTAGGGTTAGGGTTAAGGTTGGTTAGGGTTAGGGTTAGGGGTTAGTATTAGGGTTAGAATCAGGGTTAGGGATGGGGTTACGATTAGGGTTTGTGCTGGAGTTAGTGTTAAGGTAAGTGTTAGGGTAAGGGTTAAAGTGGTAGTTAAATCCAACCGTGTCGCAAAATCAGGTGTAGTATGTCCCCTGTTTTTGCAGGCGCAATTATCTGATTTGATTTACCTTTGGTTATACGGTGAATAACCTCATCTTGACTTTACTACCGGATGTCTTCTTTCTCTATACATATATATGTACATAGTTATAGTTACCAAAATTTCTGAGTAGCACAAATGAAATTAAATAGTTGAGGAAAACGACAAATTTTTTCAAAGTAGACATGTTTCGGCAAACTTATGCCATCTTCAGTACAATATAAAACTAACAGACTATTTACAGGCTATATATGTGATTATGATATGCTAATTAAAATACCAATTAATTAGCATATCATAATCACACATAAAGCCTGTAAATAGTCTGTTAGTTTTATATTGTATTGAAGATGGCATAAGTTTGCCGAAACATGTCTACTTTGAAAAAATTTGTCGCTTTCCTCAAGTGTTCAATAGTTATAGTTATAGCTACAGTTTTATACATATATGTAGTTAAAATAAAACCGAGCAGGAGTGCTTTACCGGGAATTGGAACAGGGGGTTTTGGCCGTTGAAAATTATTCCGAGTACTATCAATTGATATTGTTTATTTGAATGTCTTTACTACATGCTGTGTAGGCCAGTTGAACTATTCTTTAAGGTATACACACCCCTCTTTTCAAGTGCTTCTGTCATCCAAGATATAAAATTCGGTGGTAATATATCAACATCTGTTGCATAATGGTGTACCTGGACTGTATCTGTCATGCAGGTATGTATCATATCCGACTTTGGTCGCATTAACATTGACAATCCGGTGCCGCAGACTTGCTGTGATTTGCGCCTTGTGGCGCAAGAGAAGCAATCTTCCCTGGAATGAAAACGGAGTTGTCTTATTGGAAATAAAATCATGCTCTTATGATCGACGTGGTCACACTGACTACTGAGACGCTTTTCCTGCACACGCAATACGCGAATATAGCATTTCGGGTTACCAAAAAACGAGTACGAAGTCCATCCAACATTGCAGACATAGTACAATAACCAGACAACATAAAAGACTCCAGGGCTTCGGATAACTTTAGGGATAGAGTTAGAAAACGAATTAATTTTCACTGACTTATATCTTCACTGTCTTGCTTCTCAAATTTCGCCGTTTCGAATTACGTCGTGATACCATTGAGTATCACACAAAATATTGCCTGTAATTTTCCAACATGTGCCTGGGCAGTTACATTGATCGATTCTCCCCGTGGCAAGTTACGCAAGTAATAATTTCTCACCAAAGTTTGTCACCTAGTCTCCGCGCCATCTCTCCCTGGAAAATGTTACACAGGGTGAGCAGGCACAAAACATCACTTGATATTATGACACGCTGAAGTTGTTTACGTAGCCAGACATGAAACCTGTTTCTATTAATCTTTCTCAGCCCAACTTGTGGCGAGAAAAGGCCATTTTTTTAAATGTTGGTGTTTGACAAATGTATCCCACATGCCATCTTTATGAAATATTTTGCTGCAAGCGGCCAATATTCATACATGGATATTTTGAAGAAGCTTCTACCCGTTGCCGACGTACAACGAGTACTCTGATATTTTACTGTGGCTAACACTAGACGATTTTACTCGTCAAGAGATAAAAAACCTCTAAAAAACAAGAAATGCCTGTTAATCAGGAGGAAATTCACGCGCGACGTTATGGATGATCGTGGGTTTGTCACGTGAAAGTGTCAGACTGTGTGAGTTACACGGAGACAGTCAGTTGACATCTTCATCCATTATTAAAAACGTTGGACAAACAAAGTCAGTTGGTATATGTACTGGGCTGTGCTCGTACTATATTTTGAGGGTATGTCCTCTCTAGATTCAATACAGATTCGTTTTTAGTGTGTTCTTGTTTTGAACAAGAGCTCATATTGAATAAACGTCGATTTTTGAGTGTGTGGTGATTTTGACTATATACGTACTCTCGAATTTCGAGTGTGCCATCTTTTGGACAAAACAATGAGCAGACGACTGCACCCGTGAACTCACACGTGCGGGATTTGGCGCCAGACACACGTGAATTCACGCGTGAATGTTTTTCCGGCTGTTGACATGGGCAGAATTTAACCGGGCTCTGATCCACTTTTAAGCTTGCATTCTCCGTCTGAACATTCAGCTGCTTTATCTCAGTCAGGAGGTTTGAAGTCAGCACCTTTAAGTTAGGCACTGGTAAATAAACCCAACTGGATAAACTTACGCTTGTTTTGGAGTCGCAAATTGCCGGCCTTGGATTTCAATAATCTCTACGGCTCATGCTTCTTTCTTTTCTCAACTATCACTTTTATTGACATAGAAATCTATTTTCCCCTACTGCACTTTTGTAAAATCGGTTAATTTGCCACACTCATCTGTTTATGGCAAATAAAGAACCATGTTCAAAGACGTTTACAGTCTGCCAACGCAAGGTAACACGCTCCATCTCGGGTTATCTTTTGATCATGTAGACGTACAGGAATGGTGTAATTTAAGCTGATTCACTCTAACCCAAATAAGAATTGTACACGTGCAAACTTAGTACTTGAGTGCGCGATTATTTTAACTACAAAATTCACATGCGCGTCGATATCTCGTGGACACGCTCGTCACGGAGTTCTGGAGCACATCACTTGCTCAGCTTATGCAATCTCTACGTACCGGGACATAGGAAACATTTGGTAAGCAAGGAGCCCAAGGATCAGGCTAAATACTGCATGACACGGCTACTTTCTTTCAAAAGGCTCCTTTTTGACACTGGAAAGAATGTGGCTGATGAGGATTTTCCGCTTGTGCAATCGATTTCGGGAAGAGCTGGGTCACGACTGAATAACAGATGTCTGACGTGAACGAAAGGATCCCATGTTTTGGACGAAAACGTGACCCTACAGTTTGAGTTCAATGGTATTTAAAACAAGCACTTACCAAGAGTTTCGAAACGTTGTTATTTGTGCAAACGTTCGTATAATATTGGCAACTGCACAAAAATTAATAAAAATAAATTATAACATTTTAAACTAAGATTATGAACAGCCGCATGAAAATTGAAGCGGGCAAAAATGCGCTACAGTTGGTACAGTTTCAAAGCCCTTGATGTAGACAAGTCAAATAAAAACCTAATACAAAAGCTAAGTGGTAGGCATTATATAATAAGGGCGATCTTGAATACGCTGCAAATCATCAGCTCGGTCTTCTGCCGTTATTATTGGGTTTCGACAACTCGAAACAAGTGAATAGGGATCTGCTCCAGCGGAAATCTAACACAGGCTTGCAGTTTGTAGGTGCCATGGTACGTCGACCAAAGAAGTTAATGAGCTTTGAAACTTCTCTGTGACAGTGGTTTGTTGTCGAGTGGCCATTTGGTGTCAACTTAAACTACGACGTTTACTATCCTGCTCTGTCAACGAAAAATACTCAAGCTAGCACTAGTGAATTTTTTTCCAAGCTGAGAATTAGAAAAGCTGAGAATATGAGAATGTATTCAAAATGGCAATGGATTAGTAAAGGATGCGTTTCATTCGCATAATGTATTCGCGTTCAAGACGAAAACTTGTTAAAATTTAATTTGTATTCAAATTGAGATCTTATTGAAAATAAATTCACTTTCAACGTGAGTTCGTTCTTGAAATAAGCTCATAAGCTGAACTCATTGACCTAAGTTGATCTAACTCACTTTCAAAAAAAAGGCATTGGAAAACCAACTGTAAGGGGTGAAAAATGTAACACAATATATATATATATATATATATATATATATATATATATAAGCCGAATAAATGTAACGAAAGTGTCACAGGTATGGCATGGATGTCTAGAGCGAAAACGCAAATCAAAGGCAAATTTTTGTTTGCGGTATATATATATATATACATATATATATATATATATATATACCAAGAAGGGCATGCAACACAAATGTCACACGGAAGGCGTAAGGTTTAAGAGCGCTCAATACCATGCTGTAAAATAAATAATATAAATATTTATATATATATAACTACAGACAGAACCGTTTCGGCCTACTGGGCCTCATCAGTGTAGTGCTGACGAGCAGGATGCAGAAGCCTACATTATATAGGCAACTCAATAGACTAAATATAATATATAAATAAAGACTGAAACGTTTTAAATTAAATCTTTTTAACCGCCAGAAGTTGTCCATTTTTGGTTCTTTTTTATTGTTCTTAATCTCGAATGACCAGTTTGGACTAGGAACCTCTGAGAGATCCTTCATGGCGAATTTCTCTTCGTTGGTTCAGGAGGTACAGTGAGCAATTTATATATATAGGTGTTGTAAATTCATTTGTAAGACCAACAGATGTTATCGAGGTCCATCACCGAATGGAACACGAAGAGTCAACCAGCCAGGTCTACAGATTTGCCAGTACTAACGGCCAACCTTTGCTAATAATAGCTATTCCGCTTAAAATACTCTTTAACGTATATCGATAAGAACTTCGAAGCCTAATGTATTTGTGGCCATATGGATTGGGTTGTGAAGTCGCCACAAAAGCCGAAGGGAACAATCTCGAATTTAAGACATTAAACGATAATGGCGTTCGAAGATAGGGCAACCTTAGAGCGAGATCTCACTGCGTTCGCAATTCTTGTAAACATATGCTGGTTTTTTTTCTAAAATTCAATCGAACATTTCTTCTTAATTGTTGCGATAATTACGTGGGACTTTAGGTAAGGCATAGCGAATCAACGTTCATTTCGTAGTTTTTCTGTTTCATGCTAATGGTGTTTTATGTATTCATTCGGATTTCGCAATTATCTTGCGACGCCGTTCATCTGCATGATGCTTTGACAACCATGTGGAGGCGTTACTGGCCAGGGGTGTCCTTGCCTATCTTATAATTATTTGACTAAACGATTTTTTCTTTGACTGAAAAGATTTTAGTTTAATTGTCGCTTCAAACCGCTCAACAATATAGTTGAAAAGCAATACCAACGAACTTCCATTTTAGCCGTGAACCTTTAAAGCGTCTCACCTACAATTTTCCTGTTGTACACACCCCCCTTTTTTGACCTTGAACTCATCCCCACAAGCGTCAGCTGCTTGTGACAATTGAATGTGATAACCGACTTGCGGTCAACCCTTAACAAAAAGCTATTCTATTTTTAATTCCGCCATCACGAAGTATTAACTCCTCTTTATACCTGAAAGGATGCCTTTTTCTTATCTTGGCCTTACCACGTAGGATCAAGACCTTATTTGAGGTGGATTCATTGGCATAAAATATAGTTGCCAATGTTTTTCGATCAGCAGATCTAGGCTGGGTAAGCAAGGTAAAAAAATTCCGGTTAGATTGTGTACCTTGACCCTGAGGCTAAGTAGAAATTCCAAAGGAAGTCTTCTCGGGCTGAAGCTCTGATAGCCAGTTACAAAATTCCATTATTCATATGAGACGATATTGTTTTTGTGCAGCCACTACGCACGAAAAAATCAACTTTATACCGCCCACAAAAATCCGCTGTCTGCGTGCACGTTCTGTTCACGTTCCCTTGGAGAAGCGGATATTTCTTGTCAATATTTCTTAAGAAGTGGCGAGCCCACACAATTGAACAGAAAAGTCTACGCACCATCTCCAGATGCTTTTTATGAGCAGTTGTTGTTCCCGGACATCTTTTTGGCATCAGTAGTCGAGATAAAGCGACTCATTGACAACTTAGATAGGGAACATTCTATATAATTCTTTGCCTAAAGGCCTCACAGACTAAACAATTTTTGGCTCCGTGACATGGCGCACAAACTCCGATTTCGACCAATCATATGGAAGGTTAATCATGGCGATGATAATGTTTGACCAATCACGCGCCGCATTTCAAAAGTACCGGCGAAATTAATAACGAAAGGGAATTATATAAAGACAGCGTCATCTTCGTTCGTCTCGTTTAGACAGTAGTTGTTATGGGTCATGGCCTCCGATAATCGACAGTTCCCGAGAACTTTATCGTTGTTTACGAAAAGTGTTAGAGTACAGGATGTTCGACAGAACCTTTTCTGGTGCTTTGGGGCCTCATTTTGCTCACTTAAAGCAAATTGGTGGCGGTGGTAATGGCTTAGTCTATTCTGGCGTAGACACGCGCTCCGACTTCCCTATATGTATCAAAAGGGTCTCTGTAACGGACAAGAACGATTGTAGAGCCGTTCTAAGGGAAATTCGAATTCGCAGGAGACTTCGACACGAAAATATCGTGGGTCTTCTCAATGCTATCACCTCCGATGGCACCGATGTTAGTGAAATCGCTCCGGCAAATTTTCGTGACACGTCGTGTATATATTTAGTTCAAGAACTCTTGGATGCTGACTTGCACCAGGTGATCGAAAGCAATAATCGTCTGATTGATGACTACGTCAAGCTGTTTTTCTACCAGTTGCTTCGTGGATTGAAGTACATCCATTCGGCTAATGTGTTGCATCGAGACTTGAAACCAAGCAACGTTGTGATTAATGTTAATTCTTTGGAACTTATGATCGGTGACTTCGGTCATTCTATGGTGTTGGATCCCGAGTATAATCATTCTAATTGCCTGAGCTCGTGTAATACAAGTCTTTGGTACAAGGCGCCAGAGTTAATTCTCGGTTCTTCGAGGTACAGCACGGCAAGTGATATGTGGTCTGTCGGCTGCATTTTGGCGGAAATGCTTCTTGGTCGACCACTGTTTGAAGGCGAAAATGACTTAGAACAATTAGAACTGATTATCCATACAATCGAAATCAACGAGAGAGACCAAGTACATGTTCGCCAGTTTCTAACCGAAGAAGTCAACAAGATGTACACTGGCAGGCCGAAATTTCCTCTGCGATCGAAATTCCAGAAAGTCGATTTTCACGGTAAGCAAGAAAATTTATTTTATATGTGTATAATTTTTGAAAATCACCACCCAAGTAGACACAGTGCGTGTCTTCGAGGGAAAATTTTACTGGGTTTCCGCGATCGATCGATGTTGGCTTCCTTCTCAGCTAAACAGAAGCCATTGTGTCCAATGAATGCGCTCCCTGTCTCTGGCGTAATCGTTCTAAAATGAAAACATGTTAAGCCAGAGGTTAGCCAAAGGTTAACGTGTTGTCTCTTGTGTTGATATGTGTCATCGTGTTGCGTCATCAACGAGTTGCGTAAGCAATATTTAGCCATTTAACCAGATGTTTGCCTTGACGTCTTTTCGATCACTTCGATAAGATCAATTTATCAAAACGGAAAATGCTTAGTGATTAACCGTCACGTCCCAAGAAACGCATCTTTCTTCTCGTATAAAAAATTAAAAAAAGCATTCAAGTAGCTCGTCGTACGCCCTCCGAAAGCCAAGCATTCTCGCTATCGATATTGCCCTTCGCTTTTTAGAATACAAGCTCAAACACTAAAGCCTCGTGCACACGACCGAGTTTTCCTTGACAAGTTTAATTCGCACTTGTGTACGACGTAGATTGGCAAGTTTTTGCTGGACAGGTTGGCTTTTTCAAAAGCAGATGTGACCACCATTTGAACCAGGCTCCTAGTCAAGGAAAACTTTGTCGTGTGGATGGGGCCTAAATGCAAGTCACGTTTCAAATGACGTGCTTTTGGTTGGTCGAATTCTTATGAAACAGTGGATAACTAGCTGGGATCGTGAATTATCTTTAGGCATTTGCACAATGTTTAGTAGCAAGCAGGTTTTGGTAAGGATGACAATTGCTTGTTAAATAATAGTACATTTAACCACAGCATTGCTCCCGTAGAAGAACATGCAGATCATGGTGAGAATAGTCCCCCACGATGGGGGACTATTCTTAACATGATCTGAAAGTATTGTATTACTTCGATATTTTACAATAGTCATGCTGTGGTAGTTAATTGTCGGAAGAAATTCCATAAATTAATAGAAGGCCTTACTGATAAGGTCAGCACTTTAATTCAAACAAAAGTTGATTAAGTTTTCTAATTATGAATCACCCATGAGGTGCAGTAATACATATGTGTAGTGTTAATATGAGAAATGATGCAATTAACATCCCTCCACTGGTAGGAATTGATTACTGAATGTTATACCAGGAATTTTGAATAAGGAAGTGTTTTTGATGTGTATGACATATAATAACTAGGTTGGCAAAATTGGTTGGTTTTTTTTTTTCAAATTTAAGTGCCATTTCATGTCAGCAAAATATCTGTGCATAACCTTGAAAATCAAGATGGTATTATGAAAGTGGCACTTCATACTTAACTGACTTCAGGCTTCATAGAACATCTTAAACCTCACACAGAGAGCTTTATGCTTTTATAATTTGGGTGACATATGTTTATTTTACTGATAATCTTACCTTCACATTTCCTGGTCAGCACGTGAAGGCTTCGTTATAAACATGGAGCCCAGCTGTGCTGAGATAAAAATTCCTTTCATATTGCTGTTATTTTGTGAAGAGACTGTGATAAGTCACAAACCGTGAATTTTCAGAATTCTGTAGATTTTTAGCAGATACTCTAAGTCAATATATGGTGTGCTAACTTGTAAAGTAAGTATGTATAGCATTATGTAAGTCAGGCGTATCACGTGAAAGTTTGAACATATAACATTAAGTAGCGTTGCCTGTCAACACCAAAATAAAAACAAGACTAGAATTTCAAAATGTCATTGTTATGGGTAATTAATCTTAAGTAGCTAATCCAGGTTTTAACCTGTAGCTCATTTGGAAGAGCATTGCTCCAGTGAAATGAAGATTACTCATTCAAATCCTGGTCATTACTCAGTGTTTTTCAGAGACCACATAGGTTGATGGGCTGGAAAGATTTAGTCCACTCATGCTTTTCTTTCTGTTATATTCAATCCTTTCATGCATTAACTATTTTATCCAAAATGTGACCATGAGAGCTACTGTACTTTAAAAACCAAGAAAAAGTACTTCTTTTGTGAAAGTGGGTTTTTTTTTTTTTTTTTTAAGTACATTCAAAACTTTCTCATGAAAGTCTCCCCCTTGACCCCTTAACTGCTTGACACTTTTGCTTTCAAGTTATTCCCATTCCCAACATACAACTGGCTGTATGAAGCCTGTAATTCTGCTCATTCCAAGTTTCTCAGGTGGCAACAAAAGCTGAAAATTGTTGTTGGTGATGATAGGTAGCGTTTGCAAGAACAATATGGTTATGGCGTTGTGTGGTTGTAGCTTCCCACAATGATAGTAGGGCTGTCACGGTTAAACGTTTTGCAATATCAGTATCCGTTTAGTAAATGACTACGCATTTAACCGTTTACTGTTAATTTACCATCTGAGAGAGTGTTTTCGACGGCAGACAATATTGTAAATCATAAGAGAAGTTGTTTACTTCCAGACAAGGTCAACATGTTGAATTTTATGAATAAAAATATCAAATTCTGAAGCTATATAATGTTCACTGTGTCTTGAAAAGAAGAAGAATAATTTGGAATTTTGGAGCTTTATTTTCCAACGTTTAAACGTTTATGAAATGTCCGTTTAAACGTATACCAAATTAAACGTAAACTGACAGCCTTAAATGATAGTTGCTCTAACTGGTGATTCGTAAGCCAGTCCTTTGAATACTATTCATACAACATATCAGCAGATATGGTACAAATTTTCAAGAAATAAAAAAATAAACTCGAAAGAAAAATTATTTCTTTGCATTTTCTTGGGGTTTTATTGCTTTGTACCTATGCGCACAGTCAAAGCATAGTATCTTGTCTCGGTAAACCAAAAATCCTCATTGGTACGCTGCAGGTAGTCCGTCACGACGAAGAAGTAGTAAATATGGCCGAGATATTGGGTGAAATATCAGAAAAATGTTCATCGATGTGTTGAACAAAAAAAAAAAAACAAACAAAAGATGTTGATATTTTATCAAGTGTTGTACATTGGATTCAAGGTCGTCCAGATTTACATGAGCGTTTCCTTCAATTTGTTTATCCAAATAAAACAAGAACGCTCTGAATAAATAGATCTGGGTTTCCACGCGAGCCTTCTCGTGATATCATTGTTGATTTACTCTTCAATTTCATTTTAGCCTTTCACCTTCTGGAACGTTTACTGGCCTTCAATCCTGGCGATCGAGTCACGGCTGAACTGGCGTTGAGCCACCCTTTTCTGGAGGAATACTCCTGTCCCGCTGACGAGCCCGTGTGCGTAAAACCGTTACACGTGGAGCATGAAGTTGACGACTTTCTGGAGTACACGTTGAAGGACTTGATCGTTGGCGAGTGCGTGGCACTAGCAGAAGAACAACCGCGTATTCACAGGCAGATGTCAAGCTATTCAAGTTTGATGGATATCGTGAAAGAGCTCAATGACTCTCCGACTGAAGCCATTCATCAGTCAGTTGAGGATGGCAAGAATGCCATTTCTATCAAAGTGACCAGCGAGAGTGAGCGAGGAAATCCGAACGACGGTGGTGATGGCAGATTTAAAGTCTTAGAAGTTCTAAAGGAAGAACATCAGTCGTCGAGCGACAGCAACGGAATTCCTTCTCACGAGGAAGGTGTGAGCGAGGAGCCCTTGGTGTCAGACCACCCCACTTTTAGCTCACTTAAGTGGGAGAACGAGCGCCATAAGTTCGGTCATCGTCGACACCACACGCATCACCGAAGAAAGTCGTCGGGTGAGGACAGTTCGAGGTCTCGGAAGAGAAAGGTCTCCCCGGGAAACAAGGTGCACAAAAACCCGAACTCGGAGTGTGAGATTCCCGAGGGTCAAGTACCCTTGGTTTTATCGCCCGGGGATAACGCTCCCGGGAGTGTATCGTCGTATCCTTCTAGTTCTAGTGAATCCAGGTTGTCACCTGGTGAACATTTCGTGCGAGCAAGCGACTCCGACCTTGGTTCTGGAGTAGTGCGCGAAGAATCTCAGGATGGCAAATTTAGAGAACTTGTTGACAAGTCACAAGAGTCGGTGGAAGACTTGAGAGATGGAAGCACGGATCGTGTTTGTGGTGGTTTGGGACCTGGTAAACTTGTGAACTCTCTTATATCGAAGGAATTTAATAGGGAGGCGGGACAGGCTCGAGAACAACAATTAGCTGTCAATAATTTTGACTATTCATCATCTGAGAAGGGAGCTGACAGCAAATTTAGAAAAGACGAATCATATTGTGCTGCGGACGCTTCCGTCGCAGATTTGATTCGAAGATCACGCGAACTTCTTGGGGAGGGAGATTCATCAGCAAGTTCAGAGGAGGAAAAAGTAGTCGTTGAAGACAAGAAGGATCCTGTTAAGGATTTGATCTCCAAATCGGAACAATTGCTGAGTTCCCTGCAGGCGGAGATCGGTGGGGAAACCCAAGGACAATCAGATAAAAGTGCGGATCATACCGTGTTTGGTCACACTGTAGAACATCCGAGGGAGAGTCCCCAATCTCCCGTCACCGAAAGTTCTGCAGTAAGTACCCTTCAGCCATTGCTCAGTGATCCTTACCATCTCAGGGAGTCGAACCGAAGAATGCAAGAGTTGTTCCAAGAGTCACATACGTTGCTAAGTAACTTACGGACTGACCCAGAACTGAAAACAAACTCAGGAATCAGTTCCTCGCCACTGCATGATGGCGAGTCTCGTGGATTGCCAAACGGACTATCTGCGCGCCTGAACGCGTTCTCAGCGCAGCAAGAACACATCCATGATATAGCTTCCGAAAACTTGACAGCAAATCCGAAGGTCCTTTCGGAGTATGGGACGGAGGTGGTGCGACCAGAATCGACAGGGGACAAATCAAATGAACATTGCAAGTCACAAGCTAAGACTTTTGACCACGAGATTGATTTTGATGAAATGAGAGCGGTGGTTAGCAAGGCGAAGCAACTCCTGGACCAGGCTGGCGAATCATACATTGCAGCTGAGGATCGAGGGCCAAATTTAGACCATCCCCTGCCATGTCCCGAGGCGAAAATTGATGCACTGGCGCCCAGTCCTTTGCATGACAGCGAGGCTCTGGTAAGACCTGCGGGCGGTTCGGCGAGGCAGAAAAATGTGAAGTTAGCAGACGAAGTTCAACGAAATGGAGAGAGCGAGCTCGTCAAAGAACTCGAGGTAGGAGAAGGCAACACTGGTAAGCGCGACCTAGACTGCCTAACTACAGTGGAGATATCCCAGTACCAAAACCCTGTCAGCTACTGTCGTGTTTCTTCACAAGACTTCAGTCAATATCCGTGCCCCTTGGAACAACATGCATCTGTTTTCGAACCTGTAACAGTAAAGCACTCCGTTGAATATATTGACAAGATAATGGTTAACAAATCCTTTCTTCACGGTCGAAAGGCAATTCCTACAAAGTACCCGGAAGGAGAAATCAACGATGACAAGCATCCCAGCGCACTTGGAGACGTTGTAGACATTGCAAACAACGTTCA
Organism: Heliopora coerulea; assembly: GCA_030142905.1. Classification (NCBI taxonomy): domain Eukaryota; kingdom Metazoa; phylum Cnidaria; class Anthozoa; order Scleralcyonacea; family Helioporidae; genus Heliopora; species Heliopora coerulea. The sequence continues at coordinate 1,891,537 of JASJOG010000020.1, forward strand.
AGACGTACCTGCTGATGCTCATTGCGTCGAGGATTCCCTTAAGAGGAAATCCATTGAATGTGCCGTAGTTCCAGAGAGGCGAGTTGTAGAGTTTGACCTTGATGACGGCAGAGGTCTCGAAGTGTTAACCAACGACAGCAATTTCAAGTGTTCCGTAACGGTTGCAGGAGATGAAGAAGCCATGAGAGTTCTTAGAAATGATGACACGACGAAAGCCGAACAGCGCTCGTTCAAGGACAGAGAAACGAAGAATGTCGACAAGACCTCGGAGAACAACCGAGAGGAGGAACTGTCGAGGGCAGCTGGTACCATTTCGCCGAATTTTAGTGTAAAGAACGGAACTGTTCACCCAGTCCCGAATGGTTTCTTGTACAAAGAGATTAGTATACTTCAAAATAAGAACTGTAAAGAATATGCCCCGAAGCACGCCTTCGTGAAATTAAACAACGGAATAACCGGGCCTCGGAACTCCTTTGATGGCAAGTATAGGTGTGATACCATAAAACAAGCTCCCATCTTGGAGAAACAGTTGAAAGACGTGGCGAACAAACAGTTGATAATTTCTGAGGAAAAACAGAACAAGGTCAACAAGACCTCGGCTGAAACGTATAGTAACGGAACTGAATCTTGCATTGCTATTACTGACAAATTAACCTCAGGGGATCTAGTCGGAAATATATGTCGTAATAAAGGCCGGATAGAAAAAAAAGCCATGGGCTACCATGGAGACCATCATTCGAAAGACGATGCGGGTTTAAAAAACTTTTATGCGACGATAAAAATCAAATCGTTGATGAATCGATCTCGAACTTACAGGGACAAACTGCATGAACCGTATCCATTTTAGCCAAATGAGAAACCTTAGGAGTGTCAAATGATATTTAAAGCAATTTTTCTTAAACTATATTGTACATTGTGATTGGATTTCGCAGTTTATGAGATCAGTTAAGGCTTAAGTAATTTATTGAATTGACAAAGCTATATTTACGTTTATAATTTAATGACGTATTTTATTCGTATTTTATTGTGTTTTATCGCACAAATCTTGAGGGTATATTAAATTGTATGATGGTATGATCGTAAAGCACTTTTTGTCGTTGAGCCAAATTTCCACGATTTCGAAATGGTACCCCTAAAACTTTTCACAATAAGTTCGGCGAAGTACGCAACGAGTTTAAGCTATTTCAACATTTTCGTCCATAGCTTTTTCAGTTTTCGTAGATTAATGAGGGAAACCAAACCGTTATATTTTCTTGTCAGGTCGTGTAAAGTTTGCCAGGTCTTCGTAATAGAAATTGCCATAATATTTCGATGACTAACACAAACGTTATATGTCGCATGTTTCAGAGTATAAAACTCCATCAGGCAACTTAAAGTTGTACCGTTACAATAGCAGTTTAATTTGATGACGCTAAATTGGTGTGTATTGACTATTATTGTGATAACTAATTTGTTTCAAAGAAAGCAGAGCGGGAATTAAATTATTTCGACATTCTTTTGAAGAGCAATTTTCGCGCTGACAAAAAAAAGTGAGACTGCGGATGCCCAAAAGTCACTCTGCTAGAAGTCTTCCGCATTTCGCCAGAAATTTTCTGCGCAGTCTATTCTATTTTTTGTCTTTGTACTCAGCGAAAACATTTCAGCGAAAGGTTGAAATACTTACAACTCCTGGCGTACTTTTTAGCAGTTTGTGTGAGAAGTTTTCACATCAATAATTTCGAGGGAGGTAGCAGTATGTTAAGTTCTTACGTCGGCAAATGATGTGTTTTCCATTTTTTCTGAACATCGAATACAATAGTGTACTCATTGTCGTCGAAACTTCAGTAAACGCCTAGCTAATGCCTTCAGTATCGTACATTTTTGGGAGAATAATCAAAAAGAACGCTTTACGTGAAACGTTTCGCATATTACGTTGGGATGTTTGGCGATCTGTTAAAGTTAAACAATTTGTTAACGTATCTTTGGCTATTTTGTCTTAACATCTGGTAGCTGGACAGAACTACCAAAATGTTGGGGAAAAATAGGAGGGATTTAGCAAGATTTGGATGTGAAAATGGATGTTTTGACCGTTCTTTCCCCAATTTGGATATTTTCTTCTGGTTGTAACGGATTAGGACGTTAACCGCCTTTGATTTTATCTTCCTGTCATGTTCATTTTGCGATTTATGACAGAGTTTCTGAAAAACTACCTGAGTTCACGGGCTGAAACTAAGATTAAAACTACACATATTTGAACCCACTAGTCTGACTTCTAATGAAAAGAGTAACTTCGCCATGCTAAGCTTCAAGCGACATATCATTGTTGCAGTTTAATATAGTTTATGGTAATTTTGAGAGTGACGGAACCCTCGCGGGACGTTTGCCTCTGTAGAACCTTGATCGATCCTTGCGGAGAGAGGGTTTGCTGTGGTCAAAAATTACTCGCTTCAGGGTCCAAAAATTTTGTGTACTTCGATCGCTGAGTACGAGAAAAGATATAATGATACAATCCGACATAAACATCCTTCACGAACACTAACACAATTGTAAAGTGCATAAATACGACTTGATATTAAATATTTCGGTGTTGCCCTCACATCTTTATCAACCAACAGACTACTGGGATTAATTGCTACCAGTTAAATTAGACATGATAAGCAAGTTAGAACTTGAAAGTTGACGAGAATTGTTGCCAAAGGTCAGTGAACTACAGAATTACTGCGACTGGTCAGCAGTGGCGTAATGGAGCTAGTGGGGGCCCTTAGGAGAATTTTCCTCGGGGGCCCCCGACCCCCTCAGCTTAGACATACATTTCAAGACTTTAATGGACTGCTAGAGGTTATAGAGTCTGAAATCTGAATCAGATAAAAAGATATTACATTTGCAACTGAACCTTCACAATACACATGAAATCATCTATTTGATGAAAGACAAGGAAAATGGAAAACAATAACATGTAGATATTAACACTAACGTGGCATGTGCAAGATCTAGTAAATGTACAGAGACAATTCTTATGGTAATGCTGAACCAAAATAATGAATTACTATACAACAGAGCCACAAACATACATGCTATTTTCACAAAATAGGCTGGTAGCAATGAAAAAATACAATGCCATTTTCTATTTCTTTTGAATTATGACATTTAAAATGAACAGGACAAAGTATTTAAGCTACATTTATGTCCACGCGAGACTGCATGACACAGTGTCCACTGTCTGAGAATATGTCCAATAGGCAATATAATAAAACCCAACATTTACACTTTACAATTACAAGCCAAACTGTTTGCACCTACGTGCATTGAGACTTGCAAAACTGTTAATCAATTCCTTCTTATCAATTGATCTGGCCTTAGCTTTTCAATAGATAGAATAGCCAAGTGATCTAGTATCTCTTGGCTCATTGTTGATCTAAGGTATGTCTTAATGAGCTTTAGTTTGGAAAAAGACCGCTCTGCCGATGCCACAGTTGTCGGGATTGAAAAGAAGAGAACGAGTAGCTTGTACACCATTGGAAACGACGAAGTGACGCGATTTTCAAGCATCAATTTTATCACATCCAAGACACAGTCTTTTTCTTTTCTAAATTCGTTAACAAACGATCTGAGCTCTGATTCCAAGTCTTCGGTAAAATCAGTTGGATACTGACTCAGTATTGCCGATGAAGCTCTTAAAAAGTCTTCCTGGGTAGCCTTTACCATACGTTTGGGAAATAAAATGTCAAACGTGGACGTTACCATGTCTTGACTCTCAAATCTTTGCCACAGTTGCATTAAAGCTGTACCTACTGTTTTATAAAAGACATTCACTTTAAACGCTTGTTCAGGATTATCTATATTTTCGTCATCACACAATTCATCCAAAAACCTCTTGACCTTTCTTTTTCTCTTTTGTTTAAAATGGAGGGCAGCATCTCATGATATGGCCAATGCAGAAGCCGTTAGCACCACAGAGTCCCAAGAGTCCCGTAGAATTCTTAGCTCTGAAAGAGAGCAGCTTAAGAGCCTTGCAACAACTGAGAGATCAACTTTAGGAGTCGGCACTTTACGTGAAGTGGAGTTTATTGCGTGAAGAATTCGTTCCCAAATAACGATAAATAATACAAATTCATAACTGCCTAATTTTTCGTTAAGACATCTAGCCTTGTCCCTTTCTTTTTTATTTGTCGATGCTAAAGAAAGTCGCGTTAGAATCTTCATAATGTCCCGATATCTGTCGCGGACGGCACGAACTGCATCTATTCGCGAAGACCACCTTGTCACACATAATTTCTTCAACGTGAGAGATCCGCGAGCAGCATGGATTCAAAGTTCGTCCCACCTATTCAACTATGACCCAAAGAAATTAAATACCTCACGCAATAGCCCAAAGAAACGTTCATTCTCCTGTATTGAGCTAACCGCATCATTTATTACTAAATTCAAGTTGTGACAACCACAGTGTACGAATGGAACCGGAGATTGGACCATCTCTTTAATTGAACTTTGCACACCAGTGTGAATCCCGCTCATTACACTAGCTCCATCATACCCTTGACCTGTTAACTTACAAAAAGACAAACCAAGTCCTTCAAGAACTCCTTCGCAGTAGAAGCTATACCCTCTGCCTTTGCATCATTTAATTTAACAAAACCCATGAAACTCTCAACCACCCTACAGTCTTCACCCTCAACCTGTACCCACCTAACGACAACGCTCAGTTGGTCCACCCGTGAGATATCACTAGTCGAATCCAAAATAACAGACCAAAATGGTGCATTGTTGATCTTTTTGACAAGTGATGACGTTACCGCATTTGCAAGAAGACTAATTAGCTCATTTTGAATTTTGGCACTGAGATATTTAGTAGCTTTAGCGGGAAGCGAAATAACTTCGGAAAGGACTTCATCATATTGTGCAACCAATGCAACCGATGCCAGAAAGTTGCCCCCTTCACATATTCCGTCAGACACGGCTTCTCGGTGCCCCCTGAAAGCCAAACTTAACGATGCCAAAGTCAAGATGATTGACAGGATTCGTTCCAGGACTTTGACCCAAAACAGTGAATTCCGGCGTATTTTTCATTCTCGTTTTCTTCATCAAGAACTTTTCCAGATTTCCACCTTAGACAGACAGCGGATGTTTCTATGTGCAAAACTGACTTTTCGTGCCGATTGATCTTGGCAGACATATTATGAGTAGAGCCCGATATGCCGTTTATCCAAGCCTTTTGACTCTCGTAATTGTTGTTTGAAAGATCAGCAAATAGCCAACAAACCTCATAGTATGGTTTTTTCAGTTCGTTGGAATAACAAAGCCAGCCTCTTGGAACTGAAATATTATCGACAAATTTGTTGTAATACTTGGCATGGAAATTAGTGACCAATGTTCCTGCTTCATCTCTGTATTCAAAAGGGCCAGATGGTCTACATGGTCCATGGTCTAAAATCTCCATTTTTAAAGAAGCGTCGTTGATTGTCTCGCAAAAGTGGCCGCGGTCTGCTCGATAACGTCTCGACGAATCAAAATCAAACTGAGATCTTTCACTAACAGAATTCAATCTTGAAGATGGATCACCTGAATGGCTGATAGCGACACCATTTTCTAGTACTGGTGCAGTGACAATGTTCTCTATGTTAAATGGCGCAATGCTCTCTTCTTTTTCTGCTGCTTCTTTCTCTTTACTCCGTCTATTATTTTCAGATATTTCAGGATTTTGCTTCCCATAATCTTCATTGCCATCACTGTCACTCGAGGAGGCAGGACAATTACCTTGAAGCCGAGTATCACCTTGACAAATCGTTAATTCATCTTTTTTCTCGGTCTGAAGAAAAGACGACATGTTTCTCGTACTTGATGTGGCAGCTTCGATCCTACGATATTCCTCTGCTCTTTTAAATGCACCAGAATTATACTTTCGTTTTAAATTTGAGGCCATATATTAGTGTAGGAAATAACACGGTTCGAGAAGAATTAATGAAAAATGGCACGCGTGTTTCGCCAAATATTTGCTTTACCGTCTGTAAAGGCTCGAGAAACAACAGCGCTGACGTCAGTAACTGAATACCACTAGTAAAAAAATGAAAAGTTAATTTCGATGTCATTAGCCAATCACAAATAAGTAAAATTGATTGAAATTGTATTAACAGCGAAATTACCATAACCAAACTGACGTCCTAGCAAAACAAACGTCCGCCAAACGTTGTGACCATCGTGTTCTTCGAACATAAAGTAGCCCTCAAAGACCGCTGACCAGAGTTCGGCCGGCGAATTGGCGCCTGAGATACACTTATGTGATATACCGCATTATTTGAAGTGGCAGCAACAACAGAAGAAACACGAATATCATTGTGAATAAAATGTTAGTGAAAATTACTCCCTTGGTTTATCGTGTGATAGGAATCATAGGATATCATTTCTTCTAATTAATTTAAACTTTTAAAGTCATGACGTCATCATAGATTCATCGGGGGCCCCTTTGAGATCGGGGGCCCTTAGGAGTTGCTCTAACCCTGACCTTAGTCCGTTACGCCACTGCTGGTCAGTGTATTATCCATTTTTCACAACCTTCATTTGTTGAAATCACCAGTGGGTATTTTGTCTCATGCATTACATTTTCAGTGATTGAAATTAGCAATTTAAAAGACTAAATTTAGGGGTAGCTTAGTGATACTAAAGTAATTTAAAGTTTAATCAGAACGGGGTTTTTATCATTATGCGAAGAGGAAATATACATTTCATTAATAGATAGATAGACAGATAGATTATTTAATAAGTTACCTTGCAGTTTTCACTGAATTGCGCAACTTCTACAAAAATCAATAATATTAAATATTTACTAATAGAACGTTTGAAAGTTAAAAGTCAAAAATCTGAAGCTTTAAACTAAAGGTCAAATTAATCATTCATACAATGTGTTGGTAGCGTTACTCATAATAAATGAGTTCGAGAACCTATTTGTTCTTACTAATGGAAGTGAGTACTTCCTATTTTTCCTAAGATTGTATTTGGGATTTTTATTAGCGCTTGGGATCAGACGAAGATACCTGATAGATTCAACCTGTCCAGGTCAGCTGGGATAAATTTGATCAATCACGAGTTTTCTAACTACATGCATACTGGCACAACACCAGTTGTGAGGCCACGGGGGAATGGGGCTCCGCCCCAGCACTTTTCAGACGTATGATCGACTAGATCTCAAATACGAAGAGTATACGTCCAGGTGGGAGGATTGTAGTCTTCTTGGACATGGTATGACTCTACAGCAATCTGTAAGAGGCTATAAAGCTCTCTGGAGAAACGTCAGACGCAAATTAAAGAATGTGAGACTAAGAATTTTCCACACCTCGCAGTATCTATGTGTCTTTGCCCAACATGGATCCCATTAGACCCCCCACCATTTGTTTCATACTGGCCACACCACTGCCTAAGACTACTTGCAATTTGTAATGTATCATAATAACAAAATATCCATCTCTCATATATACTGTGACCTAAACATATTGGTTAATTTCAATCACAGTGTGATGGTTTTGGAAGATTGCTCTAAATTTTTTGGGAAAAAATTGAAACATTGCGAAAGGGTATGAAGAACTTTCGGTAATGCAAGAGCGTCTGAAATAGCCTAAGGGTAGATATCGAAACAACTTTCACTGTTAGACCTCCAGAATATAATAAAACCATTATTATAAAACGATGCCTGCCTTTCGGTTGTCAGTCCAAAGTACACAATAATGGACCAGTAACATAAATTGAGCGTATGCACTTAACGTCATAACAGCAGTGATGTTGGCGTTCTTTAACCCTCTAACGCACAGTGTCCAATATATCGGACAGCTGAGAACAAAAGAACCAGTGAGAGAGCAAAGGAAAAACAAAGAGAGAACAGAGGAAAAACATTTTAAGCGATAAAGGGTTAACCAATGAATTTTGGTCATCTTTTGTCAGGTACGCCAACATGGTCTACATTCTCTGTCATTCGAGTGTCAGGGGACTGGGTGCATATGCTATGTATATACCAAAACGGATCATTTTACATGCACAGTCTCAACTTCAATTGTTTGAATTCTATTCAGTTTTACTCTTAGTTCCGAACTTTTGTCTTTCTTCAATAGAATTCTTAAGACTGAAGTCAAGGCTATACATAAAAATGATCAGAAAATGGTTCGTGATTTGGGGTGCACCATTAAGTTATGGACGTAGAAAATTGGAAGAGCACGAAAAAAGCGTACCAGCTGCTCTTGGCGATAGCCGAGAATAATTGTGGAGTTTTGAGTGCTCTTCTAACTTCCCAGATAAACTACCAGGTTGGCATTTGATATCATATATACTCAACTCATTGCTGGTCCCCAGGCTACGGCCCTTGTTGCTCAGTCCGTTTAGCGCTCGAAGATAAGTAGGTTCAGGGATTGGTCAAGGTCTTAGCTATAGATTGCTTTTCCACAGCGTATCTCGGTTCGGTCTCATACAAAAGGCTTTTATTCAGTTATTTATTCTGGCTACTTTTTATTCTTGACTTTCTTGTGGTGATGATATTGAGAGTAAATGTCAATATTAGTTATATAATTAACCATAATTCTTTTACGACGTAATCCACCATCACATGTCATATCTTCATTTAACTCGGGGGACTCTAGGCAACTGTCAGCGTAGGTCAACTTCTCATCCTCGTGATATCGAGGGTAAGCGCTAATTAACAGTTAGATTACGCATGAGCTAGAAATACCCATGACAAGATCGTTCGCCTTCGCCATCTTATCTTTTCATAGTGGATTTCCTTCGAAACCGAAATCCTTGTTCAGCTGGGTCTTTACTCTCGTATTTTTCCTTGTCGTTCTCATGGCATTGTAAATAAGTGCAAATTTTCATATATTTATTTATTTGTAATTATCACTAAAACACTTGATGATACAAAACGTTGCCTATGCAACTAGTTAATTATATCCATACAATCATCGTATCCCCCTGTTAAATTCACGTGGTCTCGTTGATTGATTAACAACAGTTTCACACGATAAGGATATAACCTAGTGACTTCCACATTACATTTCTATCAGCAGTCGTAATGTCCGAAGGTCATATGCGTGTGTACACAGCAAATGGGAAAAAAGACTTATGCGCCTAAATGCTGAATTGGATAAACCTGACTTGAGCCAGGATCTGAGGCGTGAATCAGCAGTTGCGGAATCAAAACGAACCACGGCTATGCGCTTTTACAGACTCTTCAAAAGCATTGAAAATGTTTTTTTTTCCCGATCAAGTTATTTCGATTTAGAATAACTAGTCGAAATTAGAAAGCAGGGGAAATGTTGGGGAGAAATGTGGTAGACTCGAACGTCCGGAGTATATCCTTAATATATTACGAAGAACTGTCTTGAAAAGCGTTATATTTCATGGAAAGAAGGTGCCTGCGTGGTATATGCACACTAAGCTACTGATCTATTATAAATCGAACGAACAAGCGTGCCCCGAGTAAGTGAGATTTCTGGTAAAAAAACAACGGGCGCGTGCGTTCCAAAACACTTCCCGTGATGTAATTTTTGTATTTAACTCGTACAGAACTTTTTTTCGGGCCGATTAAATATGTATGAGAAAGTCGTTTCATGTTCTAATTGGACAAAACATTTTCCCACGGGTGAAAAAGTCGTTCGGTTTTACTGATTTACAGGGGAATTTCCGAACAAGATTTCCAGGCAATTAATTGTATAGGCAATTAATTGTATAGGCATATCTTAGTAACTATGAAATAAATGGATATACCAAGTGCAACTGCCAAGAAAAGTATACAGTTATGTTGTGAAGTTCAGCCAGTAAAATGAAACTCGCCAAACCCTTTAATGCTCAAGATGTGTATTGCCCGTTTAAACAGTATTACGTCGATAAGATGATTTAGTACATTACCTGGAATGTATATTATATGTATTTTGAAGTAAGATGTCGGATCAACAACATCACGTATTATCCCTTACGTAGAAGAGTCTCTCATCGAACTAATGAAACAATACTGGAGACTCCAGAATATTCTGGACATTTAACAGCATATGCTTCTACCCAACGAACAAATTACATATGACGTGAAAGACACCATATCTGAACAGACATCGTACAAATGTACTCGAATATTTTGTGAAATATCGCCTGGAAAACTGTAGGGGATATCTCATGAAGTGTATGTCGACGTAATGAACGATGGAAAGTTTTCAAAGTACCAAAACAAGGACCAAGACAAGATGTTTACGAAAAGCACCAGGAATTTAAATGCAGTCTAATATTTCGAGAGAACATGAAATTCCCGTTAACACTTATCTATTATTAGAAAGCTCAAGAATGTACAAGATGAACTCCCCCAGACGACATTTTTGTTGTAAAAGGGCTTTTGATTTATAGCAAAGCTTGAAAAGAAACACCCGGAATTTCAAGAGTAAGTTCAACGTTGTAATCATTCCACACATCATGTACCAAAGTATACTCCTACACTAACAAGACGATGTCGGCTATTATAGATTAGTCCTACGGTTCTCCGGACGTCACTCTTATATGAAACCTTCCTTGGAAAGTAACTCAAAGCCTTTAAGACGTCAACGACACTTTAAAAATCTAAAAAAATTTAAAAATTTAAAAATGTCATTTTTAAAAACATTTAGAGCTTTTTTAATCCACCACCGTCATCATTTCAAGTTTGCACTTGCTAATATGTGCTGACAAAACGGAGGATTGATGTTATATTTCGATGAACAGTCACAGTTGTTCATCAGCCTCAAATTCGACTCAATCGTCGTTACATACTGTGATTATTGACGTCTCCACATTCATAATTGTTCAAATTAGTGGTACATGTCACTGCCATTTAACTCTTTTGGACCGTCTTCACCTCAGCAACTTTATAGCTAGAGCGATTGACTGGGCACCATCAAGTACGGGTTCGATTGCCGTTGGCAGTTCAGAAAATTTTAGAGTATGTTTGGTACAGCGACCTCGAGAATATTTTGTGGGGAAGTTGGTGTCATGGCATGTCTAGGCCTTAGTCCAGAATGTCACACACCGAACACCACTTGCCCTCCACTGGGTTTCTATGAAAACGTTAGGTCAATCAAAAGCCCCTCCAGAATTGCCCGAAGTTATTCACATGGCCATAGCAACTTAAGGAGAGACACGATGAACAAACAGAAGTGGGAAGAGAGTCGTCTTCAAACATTCTTTTCATTTTTTCACCCCACTTTCCATAGAACGTAGGCAACAGACAGTGACGACTTTTCAAAAGCTTATTGCCCAAATCAGGATAGCGGAGTTGGCTACCAATAATGGCCAAATGGTTTTAAATTTTCCCCTCAAGGAAACTTCCCATGGTCAACAGGCACAGCCAGATTGGACTTTGCTTCCTTTTGACCTTCATCTCCAAGGAGGCAAGAGTATTTTGGCTTCTGGTGACAGGTTTACGGTTATTTAGATAATTATTCGTGACTTTAAATCCTCGCGAGTCCTTGCTAAAAGCTCGGTTTTCTGTTCTTCGGCAGAAGAAACTTGAAGCCATTCGCACAGTGAACGGCCATCTCAAGTCTCAAGCGCTTCGGGTGGAAATCTAGAATATTTTCCCCCCGACAATAGATATGTTTAAACGGGCAAAAGATAAAATAATCTCTAATTGTAACTGGGACCAACATTCGTTGAATCAGCAGCCCGTTCGACTGCTAGAGAGAAGCGATTTTAAGAAGAGAAGATCCTCTACGTAAAATTCAGACAGGATCGTTGAAAAGTTTATTCATGTGCATTCACAATCTATATGTCACAGTTATAATATGCGGATATACATCTATATATTACTCTGTTAAAGTTTATATTCGAATTCTGTCCTCCCCGACAATTGCCCAGAATCACTGTGTAGTTCAATGTTTCGTTATCCTAGAGGGATTCCGTGTTCATTTATTCACTCATATTGGAGCCAAAGCGCAATGAGTTTGTCGGTGTATGAGCTGAAGTAATCACTATCCAGCTTCGTCTTACAAATGTCAAGATTCAGGGCTTAAGCGTTCACGAGTATGAGAGCTATAAAGGTGACGCACGTCCTTCGGCTCTTCAACGTCGAAGTGTGTTGACGAATGATTTGGACGTTGTAACTTGGCCACAATACTTGGCGCAAGGCTAGTTTGTCCTCCAGCTCTGACGTGTTGTTTCATGTTATCTGGCGAAAACCAAAGCCGCCCCAGCAGCTCCTGCCACCAGTCCTACAGTACATAATACATTGCTCCACCACCCATCGTTATCCGTCTTGCTTTCTTTAAAATACTCGTTGAAGGCATCCTACGGGAGAACAAAAACACAAATTTTAGTACTCATGAATATTCTGGCTGTTCGAAATACTACAGAAGAGAGACAGCTGAGAGTAAAATGTCAACAGGAAATGCCGGAGATCCCTTTCAACAAGTTGGGGTCGTACGACAACAAAAGCCCATCTTCGTTTTGCCGAGTTGAGTGTGAACGGCGAGGATAAATAAAAGCTCGTATTACTGACTGACTCGTAAACCGGAGAGCTGATGGTAAAGGCGCTTCGCGAACGAACTCGCGGCTCATCAAAAGAAAGAAAATATGTCTCAAAGTTATGTAAATTTAACATCTATTGACGCAAATGGCGCTTTGTTGTGTAATGTCTAGAGCCGTGGGAGGAAGAGTTGAAATGACACAGAAAGCGCTTAGTTACTGATAGCATATTTATTTTGAAGGAACTAGGTCGCGACCTCACAGGAAGATTTCTTTATACCGCAGGTAAAATCGGTATGCTTTTATCTCTGAGTGAAAAAAATCGTTAAATAATTGATGTGTTGCTGGTGACCGACTCAACGAGTAATATCTCTATTCACAACTATGCAAATATCTCGCAATTCTAATCAAGAACTGAGAGTCTGATTCGTGGTTTGGTCAAAGTGTCGCCCACACAGCTTTGATCAATGAACGATATAAATTTTTAATAACGCGTAGAATCCGAAAGAAAGAAAAAATAATCCTTCTACAATGGAAGAAAACAGATATAATCCCCATGAAAATATTAACTTTGCCAATAGGGATTTGTTGGTAATGAAAAGCTTCGGGTTTTGCATGGAAAATATTCAAGCCGAACGCCTCGCTTGTCACCAGCACGCACGCCTTAACAACTGGTAGAAGAAGAAGAATTATTCAACTTACCCATCCACCTGCCTTCACAATCCAGTTTGACAATTTCCTGTTCACAAACGTACTAAGCCAGTACGCCACTTTTTCGGACTCCACTTGCCTGTTACTGTTTTCGCAATGAACGGCCATATGTCCAGCAAAAGTGTACAACACTGCTATTCTTCCCCAGTTAATGACCTGATCTGAGAACATTTCGTCAGCTATGCGCTGAAAGGTATCAGTGTTCTTTCCCGGGCTATTTAAAGAGTTCAACATGTTTTTGAATAGGTCTCCGTGTTGACGCTCCAGATCTGCAGCAAGCCGTCTGAGCGTTTTCGCAGTCAAACTGGTAGGTGCTCCAGGATTCTTCCCCAGCTTAAAACCAACGTAATCGTACGCAAGTTGCTCAGAAATTTCGTTTACCTTGCTTGCCATTCCTCATGTAATATTCCTTCCTTTGCTTCGTGTTAAAACAAGTTTAATGGGAACACCAAGTTGCTCTGTTTCGTAAGAAGTCTAGTACTCAAATGCTCCGTGCTGCTTGCTTGTCACCGGATATATTACGAATTTCTGATGCTTCGGCCCTGATTGGTTTATGGGTAAAGACGTCATCAGTTCTTGTAGACTACGCCCACCTCCTAAACGTCAATGATAATCGAGTCATTACGACATCAACCATAAATATCTGTTGCTACTTTCTACTTTAAGACGCTGAAAGGCGAACGCGATTCCACTGTAGATAAAACCATTTTTGTTTTTCAGTTCACGTTTTATGTGCGACAGTACGTCATAAGCAGTTTAAGTATCACACCGTAATAATTTATTATTTATAAGAATTTATCACTGTTTCGGAGACGAGGAAATTGCAATCAGTTTGGACAGGATAACAAGTTTCGTTCGCAAAAATCACATATGATCCGCAATACTCTGGTACCGATTCGAAAATGCAACTCAAAACCTTAATTGTTTTGAAAACAATCTACTTTCACATTCGGTCACTGGACCAAGTACCTCAGAAAGTTGCTCTTTCTTAAATAGGAACGCAGCCCGGTTAAAGAGAGGAATTCTTTACGAGTTGAACCCGTTGCCTCTTAGCAAATATCCTTTTTCTATTTCGGGCTCATTTACACCATGTTTGACTCAAGAAATGTTCGACGTTTGTCCAAGGCTTAAAATGACGCGAGCGAAGACACGGAAGACAGATGGCTATAAATTAGAGACGGTTTATGAGAGCTGGTCTTAACCGGCTAGAACCGTGTCGTTTGATGAAGAACGCCAACGCTCGAAGGTCAGCCAAAATGTATTTTCGAGGTAAAATTGGTAAGTTCAGAAGTAGAAAAACCCACCGATTAATTACAACAAATCAGGTTGCGATATTTTCTTAACGTAGCAATCAATAATTCCAACTCGCCAACGTTGGCTCGTGAAGAGGCGGAACAGAAATACTGGCACAGGTAAAAATCTCCTGGTCCAACGAACGTGCCGGAGATGTCACTTGAAGCCAGGTTTATATCGAAAATGCAGTTTCATTCCTACTTCCTGGGATTGTGTTTATCTCGTGGTTTTGTAAAACTATTTGACATAAAGTGGTTCCATGTAAGAGATAACATACGACAGCATAAGTAGTTCAGTCCTCGTCGTGTATGAACTCTTTTTCTCTCTCTATATATATACATATATATTAAAAAGTAGTAAAAAAAGGAAATAAACAAATAACCAAATTTGCCTGTTCCAAATATACGGTTAAAGGAGGTGAAACAATGTTTACGTCATTTTTTTTTTTCGTTTTAAAACTTTCTCTTTAGAGGCTACAAAGGATTTATGCTCGCTCAAGAAAAACCACTTAGGTTTTGGCAGTTCTCACGGGTTGCTTCGTATTGTACTATATTGGTATGTGATTTTCAAAGTTGCTAATTGTACTGGGTCGATATGACTCTTGAAGAAACGAACCCAACATCATTGAAGGAACAAGCGTTCTAGAAATGGTTCAGATTTTTAGGATCGTCAGGAACAGCAAAAACCTTCCGGCAAAACTGTCCTTTACAGTTAAGATTGGTGTTTTCATCCAAATTGGTACAATATAACCAGATTTGCCTTCAATCTTTTTGTGGAAAGTAAACCAAGCATGGTTTTCACGTGAATTCAAATGTGTTGGAAGTTTGTTCTACTTCCTTATTCCGGTTTCTGGTATTGTCCGTTGGACACAAACTGGAGCCTCGCCTTAGCATTTTTTGTCTAAAAGTTGAACTTTTACGGAATGCCGTTTACCGCGACAAGTTACCACCCACTGAAACAACTTGGTTATGAATTCCCTAAATACTAGATCACTGCGATAAGACAAAACAATTAAAAATTAATCTCCGACTCAAATTTCCGTTAGAAATAACTTTTTGAATCCCATACTAAAAAGGATCGCGGTTAACGTTTTTGAATTTTCATCATGAAAATATCGGCTACCATAATCACAAAATGTAAGAATATGAAGACTCGCGGCACGACTTGCTTGCTAAAGGTCCACATCTCACAAAAGGCTTCCTTTGTTACTAACAGTCACAAGGAAATTTCTTGCACGTACGGCCTATATAATTCTTCCGCCTTCAACTGCTGTCAAATATAACGAATGAATACATTTATAAATTCCTTTTATAGCACAGCTGAAAGGAATCAGCAAGTAAATCTTTATGTTTGTGCTGAAAAAAACTCTCGAGACATAGCTAAAATGACCCCGTTTATCCGTTGGTTTTCGTGCCTAGTGAATGAGATAAATTTACTCTGATGCGAACTTCCTCAGTTAAATCATACATGCAAGGAAGAATAATAGCACAACTTCATTTAGCAATCAGTTGGTTATTATAACACTACAACTTGGCCAAGCAATCATCTGGTTAAGATGGCCACAAGAGATTTTCTTTAAGTGAAAATCCGATGTTACCATGTGTCTCCTCCTCTAACTAGTTAGGGAGCATGCTCCTTAGAAGTCGCATAGACGAAATTAAGGCCACTCATTTAGTTTCGATTTAACGTTGGGTTTTTTCATGAAAACTACAACAAAAATGCTTAACTGATTCTAGTTTACTTTAGCTAGTGATGGGACCGCAATAGGGATCTTCAAATCCGGATAGCATGCAACTCGAACGTGACACAAGATTTTCTTCATGAGAAACGCGAAGACTCTTATCTGTAGCCGGTCTTGGTTCCTTGAGATTGACCTGTGGTTTGTCGAAGGTAACAACAATTAAGAGGGGTCGACAGACACACAAACCCACTAAACTCAGATAACATCTGGAAAGGCCTCGATAAAGGTTCGTTCCGATTTCATGTAAACGTTCTCGCAAAAGTCACATGTCGGTCGGGTTTCTAATCGTGTAAACAAGACATTGACAGCACTGTCGCCTGCCAATATTTAGCTTTTCCTGGCAATTGGTATTCAAACAAATTGCATGAATAACACAAGTAATATCTGCGTTTACACTCATTGGCATCGAGTCGGGAAGAGTGTGGAAAGAATTAGGAGTGTTAAATGAGGAAGCATCAACGTTGACTCATTTCTAGAGACTGTTGTTGTCAAAGGACGACAATCGCTAATCCAGCATCACTAGTTAATTCATTAATTTAGTTCAGACTGCTTTCGTCGACCAGAGGAGTTCTAGTTTCGCAGCGAGAAACCATTTCGCGTTCTCTGAAAAGCCTCATTTATTCTAAAAACTTTTGTGGATGGCACGGCTGAAATTTGGGAACGCCGAGGATATGTAGCAGAGCCGAGACCTTCATGAACATATTGCATAAGGTGCTGACCACGGCTAAATTTTCAGACACTGTTACCCAAATTCCATGAAACTTGCGCGGCTTACACCGTGACTACCAGCCATGCCGTGTCAGAGAAGACAGCGGCAGCAGTACTACAATTTCAGCCATGCCGTGCCCGAAAAAGATGCAGTGTTAATAAACAGGGTTAAAGTCTGTCAAAGAAATATTTATCGTTTTTTAGCATTACCCTCGGGATTTGGCGATTGAGGATTAAGCTAATTGATTTTTACATATAGATAAAGAGGTAAGACCCTGGGCAAGAGGCTGGGCCCAGTGCTCCGTCTTTTTCTATCTACCTTTAGGTTTCGGGGGCGTAGAACAAATACAAAAACGTGTCCAGACCTCATTTGTTTCTTATTTTGGCTGTCATGGAAGGCTACCTAGAAAAAAACTTTGTATTATAGGAACCCTGTAATTCGTTTTGACGCTTTCTAAAATATTTTTTACCCTAACTCTGTCAAGCATAATCTGGAGACACAACTCCTCTGGGCCGTACCAGTGAACACGTAGACTTGCTCGTTTACGCAAGCTTAAAATGCTTACGTATGCGTAGGTTGAAGAAAGGCAGCATTGTAGATTAGCCTGAACTAACCACAAGTCACGTATAAACTACTTCCAATTCGTCCCTACGCGTTCAAGAAATGCATTCTAAATTGGTTATAAGAACCAGCTTCTTTTTAACTATCGTATCTTTGGTACATAACTACATATGTCCCTACTTCGAGCTTCCATAATATGACAATTGATTTTAAATACAATCGTTGAACAAATTGAGATTGAAATGCGACCATCTAAAGTCATTTTCTAAGATCAGTTATGTTTATAATCCTGACATTCTTATTAAAAGAACAGACCTTCAAATGTTATTTTCGTTGGCTACCTCTCAACATGAAAAAAGATTTGCATAATGAAAAACATAGATTCATAGTAAAAAAAAAGTTGGAAAACCTCAGGTTTAAGCTCAACTGTACACAGCTATGAAATGAGATTTACTGCTTTGATTCAAATCTTTGGTTTTCAATTTTCGCCAAGAATTTTTTCATACCCGCTGCTGAGCATTTGAAGAAAATATTAAAACCAATGTAAACAATATATGTTCAAAAATCATCCTGACGTTACGCATTAAAGTAGCCATTTCAAAGCTTCAATGAAAGGAAAACAGATTCGTTCGGTATTGTTTTAAGAGAACTCCTTTTACGAAGAATAATTGCATCAATGTAGTGGTTATGAATATGGCTGCCTGTATGACAATATTGTTTTACTCCAGCGGGCCAACACCAGACTATTTTACTTTTTAAAATAAGACGTCCCGAAAATTTGACATATAAACGGTTTTTGAGAATAATACTTTTCGAACATATAAACTCAAAAACGACTTACTCCAGCATAGTTACTCACTCAACCCGTTCGAGACACCCGCTCGGGCGGTACTTATATTTGTAAATATCGGTGACCATCTGAATTACTGTAGCTGAATGGCTAACATATCGCTGGCGATCAAGAGGTTACACATTGGCTTCCTCAGATGCTTCAAAAACTTTGTGAAAAAGCACGACAACATGTCACTCTTTACTTCAATTAAACTTGCAGCAGTCACAAGATTTGCATGAAATGCTCGGCTCAAGTGTTGCAATGTAAGATTTGTGAACACTCGAGCTTCAAGTATTGTGTGACATTATCCACAGGTATTGATCTTGTTAATCGATGCAAGAGAGACGATGCAAGAGTTTGACCGGTGTTTTAGATTGTCATTGTAGCTTTCATTTAAAGTGTTAAAATCATTTATCACATCTGTCACGTATATTAGTCTTGTAACAGGCAGCACAAGCCTTGCTCAAGGTCTTCGACTCCTGCATTGTCAAAGGTGTTTACATGATGTGTATATGGCATGTAAACACTTGAGTTTCAAGTGTTGACTTGATATCATTCCCAAGAAGTAACGTTGTTTACGAAGATGGTTTATTCACAAGTTTCGACTAGGCATTTTTTTTACCTTAATGTGGCATTTGCGTATTCACAATAACTGAAATTCTGAATATCTGTGCGTTCATTCGTCTGTTCCGGCCAAGGACCTGAAAATGACGGCTTGAACTGGGTTCAACATTGATGGGCACGTTCCAGAAGGTATGTTAATACAGAGCTGTTGTTCTTGGATGACTTGGTACAATGCCAGTCAACCTCTGAGCTAATTTGCACAAGCTCCAGTTTATGTCAGAAAGTTCGAATATAATTTGTGAAGGAGATTCGATTGATAACCGGAGCTTTCCCTCGAGAACCTAAGATGTCCATGTGAGATGGGACTATTTTCCCGTAGGTACAAGCTTTCGATCTACCTGGGGAGAACTTGGGCTGGTAGAAAAACGTGCATGCGAAGCAGCTAAATTCACATTTCATTCGTGTAAACCACTTTTTCATGTAAATGGTTGACTAAGTTAGATCGGCGCGGAAGAGGCAAGCTCTGCCATCAAAGACGACATTCTCCGCTCAAGCAACGCCTGTAAACCGTCGTTGCCAACTCGTGGGCTTACCACGTATGAATGTCACATGGAATGAGTTACATCATGTGCACACACACTGATTTAAAACTGTCAACGTAGGTTTGTATACAATGCAAACTGGGAGACCTGCAGTCGATCTTAGATCGGATCAAATCTCAAGCCAAAATAATCGTTATGAAATTGCTGCCTTAGTATCAGCATCAATAAAAAGCAACACTTCCATGTCGATGACAACACTAAATCGTAGCTGCAGGTGGTAAGACATCCTGTCAGTTTGAAGTCAAGCTTTCTGGGATAATCTGCTCGTTAAAGACTGAGAAAGCGAAACAATTTCTCAAGTTCACTCCAGGCTCACTTTAAGGATGGAGATTACAATTTAGAACGACAACGGCCAACTGTATGCACCAGAGGCTGCAGCTGAGGAGCAAATTTCTTTTTTTCCTGCTTTGACCAAATGCACAGATTTTTATGATACTATATAACAATCTGACGAACTCACTCCTAAATCTTTGCAGTTTTTGATGTAACTTTATGTAATGTCCTAAAGAGAGAGGGTTTCACTCTGAGATTAAAAACCCGAGAAGAGTGTTTGAAAAACGAGGTGAACTCACGTCTTATAAACGCTTTTAAACGTGTTTGACCCAAGGGTCAAACACAATCAAACACGCTGAGTGTTAGATGTATCTTCTCAAAGGAAGCAACATTTTAGGAGAAAATCGAAGTGAAAGTTCGCTTAATTTGCGCAAGTATTTCATCATGGTAAAAGAACGCATCTCGATTGTGTTTTCTTTGTGTTTTCATTAGGAATTATTAATCAGTTAGAGAAATGACATGTTTGAGGAAGAAGAGTCAACCTTTTGACTCTGAAGATGACCGCCGCCAAGGCTGTCGAAACGTCAGTCACTTCAACAAACAGTCTTTCTCAAGACTACACTAACCTGGACGATCAACTTCCTCAAACATGTCACGATTCTCCCAGGTTCAAACCATTTACTTTAGTTAGAGAAATCGTGACATTACAGAGGCGGAAGAATTAACTCTTAGTAATACGTGGATTTATTCCTTTTGTTCCGCGTTATCTTCTGTTTTTTGCTTTGTTCTTTTATTTGCTCTGTTGTTGTAATTTATTGTAATAAAGACAAAGATACGTATGAACTGAGGTAAAGATCTTTGCCTAAATGCCAGTTACAGTCGCGTCCATCAGCGAAACAACAATATCCCGAGTACTGACCTGGTTTTACCCGAGGTCAGCATGTCAGTGATGCAACTTGAAGAACTTCATGCAAGAAAATCTAAGTAACAGCCTTCTGAGTCATGTAATTAACCCAGCAGTACTGTAGATAAAGGTTTTGCTAACGTCAAGATGTCCTCGAGGTGAGAAACATCACAAGAGGGTTAAGTGACAGATGTTGGCGAGTTATGTACATCAACTAGAAGTGCTACATAAGTTTTGCTGACGTGACTATGTCAGCAATTTTCGATGGAAGACCTCATTAGATAGCTTAAGTAAGCGGTGATTTTGAGTCATGTGCATCAACTAAGTGCCCAGGAGGTTAATATGCGAGAGGTTAATCTGTATATATAAATTTGGAGCGTCACGGCGTTTGTCTATTACCTTAAAACTCCAGAACCACAAGACTTACAGAAGATTCAATCACATATTCGAACTCACCATGACCAGATGAGTAACATTAGCTATCAATACCTAAGAAAATACCTCAAAAAAGAAACCTTGGTACAGAAACAATAACATTATCTACACATATCTCTGGTACTCTGTGCCCTATTATTTCTTCGTGAGGAACCATTCAATTTTCTAAAATCATATTTGAAAGAAGAGAACTTTTTCATTTGTTTTCCATAATCCCGGGCGAAAGCCCGGGTACCCTGGCTGGTATGCCAATGTGGTGACGTGAAAGTCCTCACTGGAAAGCTAAAAGTGACGTTATATAAACTTTTTACGCAAACCGTCATCATTTACGTCCCTGAAGATGGTTTCCAAAAAGGAAACCGAATCTTGAGACAAAGAGAATTGTTTTGAATGACCTGCATGAACATAACATACAATAACAAAGGGAGAAAGTTATGCAGTTTTCAAATATTTTAATAGACATAACTGTAACGTCACCATATTACGTCACCAAACGATCTAACGTTGTCAGCATTATCTTGGTTATTTTGTAAATCTGCAATTGAAATTCCTACCTGAAGTTAATTGGATGCGCGAATCAGCTATCCATAACAACTGTGATTTATCGACATAGTAGAAGCCGTGAAACAGTCGTGATAGCATGTACATCTGATTTCTTTTCACAGTTTATCTATGGTTAGTACAGCAAGAGAAATAAACTGCACCAGGAAATATGAAATGTGGAGGCGCTAATTGCGTCACTTAGCTGAAAACAATTATTGTTTAATATGACCCTTGTTCGAACGGTAAGACGCAACTGACACCTTTCTAAGGGTTGGTTTTCGCATGACGTGAATAACTAACCTTGCTTATCTTCTATACAAATCAGTAAATAAGAGTATCAGAACGACAAGAGACAAATTACAGATTTGCAGTAGTCAGGTTTCGCGTTTTGCGTATCGGTGATGTGTCTTCGGGATACCAAGAAGAAATTTTGAGAGAACAACAAGAATTAGACACAAGTGGCAGCTCTGCAGTGAACATTTTTCACAAGTAGTGTCTTTGAAATAACTTGTCTTTGATTTAATGCGGAGGAAATGACGCGAGCTTGATAATAAGTAAATACTTCTTGAGTAAAGAACTCTTTTCGAAATACGAATGAAGCCAAAGGTCAAGCCTGTCTCTACGCATCCTACCTCCTACCTATTCACACAATTCATTCATTCTAGCATTGTCTTGGTTATAAAACCATTCACATGTCTCGTTGTTCGTTGCATGTCAGGCCATGCCTTGTTGATGAAAAGTTACAATTAATTTAGACTAATCAGCATTTCTGACCTCACCGATTTCAAAGTTACCATATCTTACATTGACCATTTAGTAACCATTAGTAAGGTACTCTTAAGAAAGAAACTTCAATGGCATAGTGCAATACCCTTTAAATCACATGATTTCGAAACTGCGTAAGAAGTTGTATTCAGAAGTTGACGGTAACTGCTTTAAATGTCGATGAAAGAACGTGATAGTTTCGATTAACTAAAATTCTAAATCTTCCAAGAATATCAGGTCATTTATAACAGTCATTGTAACGTGACCCTATATGAGCTATCTTTAAGAGGAGATTCACTTGAATTGTGCGATATAATAACGTCAGCTGAATTACGACATCAAAGAAGTATGCACAGTTTTTCAAAGGTTGTCTTTTATTTTATGTTTTTTAAGCTGTTGATGAAAGGTCGTCATAATTTTATCTAATTGGTATTTTAAATCCCTCAGGTTTCAATACACCAACAGACCTCATCATAGCTTTAAACTAGGCATAGTTGAGGTGGTTTCAGATGATGTAACGAATTTCACTTTCAAAGCTTAATAGCATCCACTTGAATTACGTTTTTTTCAAAAGATATTTCAGAAGTTGACTTTGAACCTGATGATTGAAGGATAGTCTCATATCACGAAACCTTTCTGCTAAATTGGAACTCATTTCTGTAGGTAATATGAAGCTATGTCTATCATAGATCTTTTGTGCTTTTCTGAGTTAAAATGACGCTGACAAAAGCCTAAAGTCGGAAAGTCATCCTTCATTATGTCGGTTTTTAGAAAATTTCGATGTAAATTCTAAAACATCAGTTGCGGCCGGCACGACACATGCTATCGCAACCTGGTTTTGTGACAGGCAAGGATGTAATGCTTCATGATTAAATAATGGTGTATTTGAACACAACGCGTTCCTCTTGCATAATCTCATCAACGTCCGCTATAAAGAGCCTGAAACAGTAGAATACCAAGGAGTATAGCGGAATATCGCAGACTAAAACAGCTCTGCCTTTAATTGTAATGTGACTATGTAAAAACACTAACCTACTTTTCATCCAAGTGTTATCTCTGATAAACATAAGTTCATCGTCGTCTAGTTCGCAGTTAAAAAACTGTGTACCTAGTTTGCAGTTAAAATAAAGCTACTACTAACATGTGATCGGTGTTACTTTTGATGGTGCGCCAGTCAATTCATCGAGACCAACAAAAACACTGAAATATCATACGAGAATGTATGATATTGAATGACACGCTGTCGACGTTTTTCAGAAAAGATTGTCTAACAACTCACTCTATCAATAATTACAGCCTGGTTGTATTTGCTGACACGTGAAGAATCTGTCAGCATAGTGGCAGTAGAAACGTCGAGCAGGTAACACAAGGTCATCATTGCCCGATGAAGTCTACCACGAGTTTCGTACGAAACTACTGTTTTAGGAGCTTGGATCTATGATTAGTTCCCAAGCACGAACAACTGCTGACGGTCGCGAAAATTTTATGCCTCGGAAAATTAATTTTGGCAACAGATAATTAAGGGGCAACGGTGATCTGTCTCTTCGTCCAACTCCAAACCGCTGTTCTTGGTTAGCGGTCTAGTTTGAAACAGTCGGATAGAGTTGACAGAATAGTTCTGGACAAGAATACAAACAGATCCTCTGGGCCCGGTTGTTCAAAAGGCGATTATCTTAATCCAAGATTAGCGAACATTTGTGGACAGCTTTCCAATCACGCTACTAAGAAAAGTTGCATTTTTCTTCCACTAATTTCAGGTGTATACAATAGGGTTTCAAACAATGAAATCTGAACTTGATTTTTCAACCAAAATAAACGAAACCAAAACAACAGATAAACTGGTAATCCTGGATTAGCGTTAATCCTGCTTTAAACAACCTGCCCCTGGTTATCTGGATAAGTTGCAGTAGTAGACTGAAGATCAAAGTCCGGTAAAGACCACCAAGAAAATAAAATAAATAAAAAATAAAATAAAGTAATAATAATACATGACCATAAAAAATAATAAACAACGTTATTGTTACTGGCAGTACGGGAACCGTAAGCAACTTATTCAACAAACTGAACGTAAAAGTGAATTTTCATACTCTTCAGAAAACTTGTTTGCCGGGGACAGCGAGAATACTTCGAAAGGTGCTGCATACGTGAGAATGTAGGAGAGATCTTGGTATTTGTTGAATTATGTTCAGCTACAATAAATAAAGCTGAGAGAAGATGAGATAATAATAAAGTTGACTGAAGATCTAAGGTTTCGGTGCTTTTGACGCATTGTCATTTATTTAAAGGATGAAATAAAGTGTGACAAAGACAAGAAACATAAGGTCACTATTACACGTCAACTGACATAATTTGGCGTTTGGGAGAAAGTGGGACGTGGAAAGTGAGATGCGATCGGAAGGGCCAAAGAGAGGTAGAGAAGTCAGAATGAGGGACAGGGCTCATCTTGGAAAGAAGAGTATAACTAGGTTTTGGAATAAGTAAGCTTTCTCTCATGACGAGATCTCAGTTGGAAGACGACGAAAATAAAGAAACGTGTCTAATCAAGGAATTTTAAATTTTGTTAAAGCTAATGGCAAAATTCTATCAACCGACCGCATGGCCCAGAATTGGCGAGGTCTACTCTGTTGTTTTTCATTTCATCAATCTAATAGGCTATTTCCTAATTATACCTTGTCTGTCTACTCTGAAGCGATGCTTCTATCACACATCAATAGAATTCATTTTGACACGAAAGGCTTCGCACCAAGCCTCGTTTCAGAGCAGATGAACAGATGTCAGAAATGAAATGTCTCGTAGGTAGTCCTGAACTTAGAAAAAGTTTAAAAGGACTGCTCTGCCAAAAAAACGAGCCAAGGTACTGAGCTTTCGAACCAAAGCCCATCAGAATCAAACGCCAGGTGAAACCGAAAACACCCGGTTTTATATGTTCGAAATAAGTTGGAGATATTTGACTCTGTTGAAGGGCTTTGAAACTTTTCCTTACATTCATTCAGAAATGGATTATTCCTGCCTTTCTCGAACTTTTTCAACCCATTTCCTGCCGAACTATCCATTTACGGCCAAGTAGCTTGCCGGTAAACTCAACAGATACCCTATTTGGGTCCTCAATATGAGATTGCGATAAGGCCAAGATTTCTCAAGATAAAACTGTGACTGCCCAAATATAGCGACTGATTCGATTCTATTATTCTTAAACCACCACAACTACAATTGTCGGCAATGACCAAGCTAATTACAGAGGGAACACTTGCTGTGAGAACGCTTGTCGAATAATCAGTTGATTCAATCCAACATAAATCAAGTATCGGCAAAGTTCCCAAATCATAATTAGGAAAATATGAGAAACATTTCCTCAACTGACAACGATTTCGACGCTGATAGAGGTAAACTAGAAGACTTAAGCGTCATTCAGACGTTTCCTTGTATGGAATCAGGTTGCATTTGCCGCCGAACACTTGAAAATTGGACGATAAATGCAGGAAATTGCAGATCCTCGAGATCAAATAGTAAAAGTATTACAAAACAGATTCTTCCAAATACTGCTACCTTCAGTTCTTTAGAGGACACAAAACGGCGCGACTCTGATTTGGAAGCCCCGAGGACTTATAAACTACCTTAACATGAACTAAATCTAAGTTACTCTCCACTTATTTCGCCTGAACTGATAAACAAATCGCCAGTAGCTTAGACAACAAGTTAGAACACTTAACCACAAAACAACGCCCAGAATTGGATTTCCCTCTTAACTTTTCCCTCTTAACTTTTTACAGCTGTTCGACTGCACAGAGCTATCCTTAGTTTCTTGAACCCAAAACGGTTCAGGTTTTAGTAATTCAAGTTAACTTTGTTATCCTATGTTTTCCTGCAATTGTGTACACTGAAAATGGCCGGAAACGTTCCCAGACAACAAACGGAAATATTCTGGAATGCCAAGCCCACCTACCGCCCCATTCACGTCCATCATACCGAGCTTCGTCGTAATTTTGTGACCGTAATCTGAGACGGCTCACAGCGCATATCAACAATTTCCTATTCAACAATAATCTATTGACTTTCGAAACACAGTTGCCGAGCAGTCAAAAACAATGACGAAGACTGAGTTCACCTGTATGGTCGCCCGTTTCCTTTGGACTCTTGCCTTCAATAGACAACGCTTAGTAGGGTGTCATTAGATGGCTTGTTGACTCTCACTCACTTTCTGCTGGATTTGATAACAATTTCGTTGCTGGTTTAAAAAACCTTGATTGTAAACACACGGCGAAATCAAAACGACGTTTTCAAGATGATGGCACCTACGAAATTCAAATCTGAAATTGTCCCGCATTTGCAGCAAAATCAGCAAACAAGTACCTGTTACTTCGCGTTTTTCTCTAAACAATTTACACTTCATCCTCAGGGTAACATGAACTGAATATTTCATGAATTGACCTACACTGCTAAAGTCGACTAGTTGACTCCACAACTCAATTTGTATAAAAGCGATCCGGTAACCGAAGTTGCGAGTTAATTCGTATCCCGCTCCAGTCAACTTTTCTAGTTGACTTTAGCAGTTTAGGTCAATTCATAAAATATTTTGTATACTTCAACATTTCAACCCTTTCATGGCTACCGTTCTTGCAGAACCTTAAATATCCACCACAGAACAAATGAAGGGACGGAACAAAAAAGAGAGACGAACAAAAGAGCGAAAGAGCCAAAGGAGAAAAACTGCGTGTTTGAAGCAGTTGAAGTGTTGTATTCGCAGTCGGGGTTTCCTGCCATGGCTTCACACAGTCTCAGCGTCATTCCTGTAATGTCAGGGAGCAACATGACTTATTTCATGGAAGTTTAAAATACTTGCATACTGTATATTACCTATCGAACAACTGTATCTATATCCACCACTATTCACCCCTACTTCGATGTATATGTGTTAATTATTCGCCGAAAGCGAAGTGAATATGGTGGAATAATCCCCGAGACGAAGTCGAGAGGATTATTCAACAATATTCACTGAGCCTGAGGGGAGTAATGGTGTCACTATGATTACATATAGGTGATTATTTGAAGGAAAATTGTGAACGGGTTATTCCAAAAACTTTTCGTTGACATTGACGAAGGTCGCCGTCTTTTTGCGTAAACTTCTTCAATGTTGTATTCACCCGTAGGTAATTATCGAGAAATATGACGTAATTTTTGGCCAATCACCTCGCAGGATTTTCAAAAATCGCCTGTGTAATTAAGTCCTGGCCAAACGAACGCAACATCATTCAACGTTGTTGGATGGTGTTGGACTGCGTGGCCAAACAAATGCAACATGTTGTGTGGTGCAGACTCGAATTGTGGAGATCAGAGACCTGGGGCAAATAATAACCCCAAATTTTAGGCGAAACTACCCATTGCCCTTGCCTGAGAGATGACTTGCTGTGCTTGCGCAGGTGCGACAATGTTGAAGTGCGCGGCCAGTTTCTTTTGTTCACACTTGAGAACAAAAGAAATGTTGAACGATATTCCATCAAATGTTTGATGGAAATCAAACTTCATTCAACACGATGCAACACGATGGCCAAACGAGTTCAACATGTTGCATTCGTCAATGTTGAACTGTTAGTTGTCATACGAAAAATCATAAAGTGCTTTTGCGTTTTCTTAATCAATTATTAATGAACTGGATAACATTATTCAAACCGTCGGTAAAGAATGACATTTCGATCGATATTCGATTTTAAGTATCATGCGTGTGATAAACTATTATGTAACCTGCCCACGAAATAAAGACGCCGTGATCTTTGTACTTGACATCGACCTTTGCGTATACAGCAACGGATTCCCTGTCACGAGGTTTGGTGTGGAATTCATCTGCGTGTGTGATTTCAATTGAGCAGCGTACAACCAAATTTATATAATGCCAACTTGCCGCAACTTAGTCTTACATAACTTATGAACGGGTAGACTTAACTAATACTTAGCTTCAAGTTGTGCTGTTTTCCCTCAATTTTACGAGCCCCAAGCCTGAAGAAATCGAAAGCGAATTCTTAGTACAAAAAGATTGAAATTGTTTACTTAATAATTCCGAACAAAACATCTTTTTTGGCGCAATTTCGGTGGTTGGATCTAAGCCACTCAAGAATATTCAGAAGATCTTCAAGTAGGTTATGCATGCACGTGGCGATGGAACTTTAATATTGAGAATTGATGTTTTATCTTTCCACTATGCTCGACGCTCTTCGTAAGACGAACAGAAACTGATCGTTTGAGCACTGCCGTATGCAAATTCACTTTACCCTTTTTTCCATATTCTACGGTTTTTCCAGATCATCGTACTTTGAAAAGTCTTCTATATACTACGTCTCTATTCCTAGAGAAAATCCACAAACGTCAACTCATAAAAACTGCGAATGCAGTCTGAGATTACCGAAAGCAACAGACTAAAAAGAGTGTTTCTTTGCTTGATAGCAAATGAACGTGATTTCGTCATTGTCATAAACACAGCGTTATAAATAAGTGTTTCGGGAATTTGATTAGAGATTTCTGTGTGGTAAGTCCTCATTTCTTAAAAACCTTGACCAGAGCCTCAGCAAGAGGCAGTCCACGATGCATCCTCGCTTATATCTAGTAAAGATAACAAGGGCGAAACATAAAGGAAAACGTTCCTTAGAAACATATATAATGAACGAAAGGTCCCAGTGACAAAACTTCAAAGTGTAAATGAGGAGTTCTTGATTGCAAACTTCCACGACACCGAAAGCTAAAAAATTCATCATGACGTAATGCCCATTCCATCAAGACTTTCCATTTCCGTTCGTGATGAAGAAATCCCATTTCCATTACAAGCTCATGCAAGCAAGGTATGTTTGAATGTCCTCGCAAAATAAACAAGCGAATACTTGTCATGGAAATTCGTCCAAAAAATTCGTCGTACACACGAGCAAGCAAAGCCACCTAGGAACTCCTCAAAGAAAACTTGTGATTTGTGCAATACCCTTATATTAATATCCTTCAAAAAGTGGGCATCACCTTTTTAATTATTTACCTATTTTTTAAAAATAGCCCATTCGCAGTTGGAATGATATATGCATGACATATCCTAGGACTCATTGTTCCAAAGGCGATCAACCCACGGGGAGGGAAAATTTCTTTGACATATTCTAGCCACACTGCAGAACAATATTTGAATTTTCTACGGCGGCCTGAGAGGATTAAAAATGGTTTTACTCGGTGAACTTTTAGTACCAAAGCACGCGGCCAACCAAAGCACGTGAAACTATAGAACAATAGATCAACTTGTAATCTTGGAATAACACTAATCGGCTGTGGTCAACTGGCACCAACTTTGCATGAACTTGTGCTCCCTGCGTGTCTTACTTCACAGGAAACACACAGCACGCACGCGCATGTTTTGAAACCAGTTCAAGTGTTCGAGGATTTTTCGTTTCTCAGGAAAAAACAATTCAATATTTGTTTCCAAGCCCCGACAACGTGGTACTTCAAACACGAAGAATGATTAATCCGTCCTCTAAAGTACACCGAGGAACGCTTTCAGAAAGGTGCTTTCGCTTTTTTTTCAATCACCTTAAATCGACGTCAGATGGCGATGAAATACTCTTTTAGTGTTCTATCTCTAATAAGTCAGTACTTTAGGAGATCACATTGGAAGCTGCCCAAATTCCACATTAATTAAAATCACGCGCTGTCTTTGTTTTATGTGAACGTCTAATTTTGGAACTGCGTCTCGACCGTAAATGATTGTTTGTTTTTTTTTTTCAATGTAAGCCTAAAAATCTTCTTAAAATGTCAAGTGTACAGAACATCAACATGAATCAGTCAAAGAGAATTGTTTGCTGTATAATCTTAAGGTGAAAGGCACCTGCTTGACTCGGTCATAGTTCAAAACTCCACGTGAATAGAAAAACCTACCAGTCTTCTAATTTTCAAACACCACTGCAGTTTGTTTGTTTTTTTTTCTGTTTTTTTTAATTAGAAGTGGAAGTGTGCGTTACAATGGGGAAAAAAATAAGGAAAAACAAACAAAAAAGCATATTGTTCGCATTATGATTATAGTCTTGCATTCTGCATATTTCCCACACGCAGACGAGCTTGTGGTGGACAACTTAAAGGCGTTCATCCCTAAATTCCTGGCTATATTGTTCTCGAAATTTTGGCCAATCTCATCCAGCCTCTAAATATGCAGGGAAGCTCTCAAGAAACAGTGTGCATCCAAGCTTCCGTCGTCCTCTCATGAACTGTCAGTTCTATATATGTAAACTTTGATTGAATGGTTCATAGATGTGTTCGAGCAAGATCGTACAAGACCTGTAGTTTTAATCACGGGATGCCATTCAAATACGTGACCTATTGTTCATTTCTGACTAAAAATACGGACGTTCCAGGAATGATACAGTTGTTTCAGCAGACACAAGGATACTTGATGTCTAGTAACCCAAAACACGTCCCTTCCTGTAATTCAGAAATATTGAATGGATTTCCGTGTTTGGATTTAAGAAATACCAAACGGATTCCACGTGTTTGGATACGGTGATCCAAACACGCGGGATGTTGAGAGACTTGAGAAAAGCGTTTTAGCTTTTCGAAAGAGCTAAAACGAACACCTTCCTCTCGGAATTCTTGATATCAGAAAGATCCCGGCCCAAACAGGGTTGAACAGTCTGTTTTCACGGTATTAAAAATGGTTTAGTTGAAATTATAGGATTGATTATTTGCGTCAAATTTGGGTAGACTTTTATTACTACAACCTATATCCTTTTTGGCGAAAGAAACTATACATCAATTCGCGTGCATCTACGGAAATATCTACCATAGGCAACTTCCTAGTATTATATTCTTTACTGTAATCATTATATAGATCACTAATGTTGTTTACATACAAATAAACTTTTCGGTATTAAATTTTTAGTTATTTTTTTTTTCTACACTGGGGTTTGACATGATTGTGTCGAAGAATGAACTTGGATTCTTACCGAAAACACATTAAAACGACGATGTAACTAAGGCAGCATAAAATGAAGCAAGGTTAAAAATTCACTACATTACACGTTTGAGTTTTATTCGCAAGGCTGATACAGCGAGATAACTAACTGCAGAGCAGTATTTCATGCTAGAAGACACAACGATACGAGAAAGAAGAGAAGTACACCATGCGAAAGATTGACCCAACTAACTCTGTCCTGAATATGGTTGTTGGACAGCAAACCAATTACAATGGGGGGAAAAAATGAAAGAACAAAGCATAAAACAAAAAGACATCAAAGATCAAAAGGAAACAGACATTCATGCATGACGGACTAAGCCATTGAGAAAACGAGAACCTTGAGAAACAAGTCTAGCATCCTTATAAAAAGAGATCCAGATCACTGCTACTGGGTTGTAATGAGTGAAAGCCTGGTTCACACTTCTAAGAATCGTGAGGGGTTTTTTTTTGGTGTTTTTTTTTTTTCAGATCCAAGATATTTTGGGATTTTCACCACAAGCATCAACATAGATTTAGTGTCGTCTCGGGATGGTCGTCGATCCTTTAGTGAGAATCGGAAGAGTGCAAATCATTTCTGTTTCAAAGATGAATCTCGGACGTTCGCTGACTATCAGGAAGTTTTAAGAATAGTATAAGCATAGCCGACCTAAAAATCGTTAGGATCCAGCAAACTTTTTAAGTTATTCAACACAGTCTACGTAGTATTCTATTTTAATATCGCTGACTGATTTAAGTAAACGCTCTCAAAAAGAGCAGCCAGCGATAACGAAGTTCTTATCAATGCAGTAAAAACTCTTGCCTGAAACGTCCTCTGAACAATATTTTCTTGGTTTTAACTCACAAACCACAAGTTCCGGATGCAGACTTGATTCCTGTCACGCAGGAATGTCGAAACGACTCTTCTTGAGTAATTCCCATGCAAGAACTTGGAAAGTACTGAAGTTACAAAGCTATGGCTTAAGGGAAGCGACAGACCATTGCCAGGTCTTACGCCTTTTTACACGGCTAAGCTCGTTTGCCGGTTTATAGGTAGAAATAAACACACTGTTTGATTCTTATATGACCTACATGTACCTCAACAAACGGCAGGTTTTGGCGGGAAAACTTTCTTAAAGTGATTCGAAAATGAAAACATGAGAACTTGTTAATTTTCTGAACGATTTCAAGGGACAAATGAGCATGTTTTTTGCCTTTCTTTGAAGAGTTTTAGAAAAAGAAAAAAAAACTAGATAAACGAACGCGTGTCATTCCCGTAACATCATACCACAACCAAAGTGATGAGCTAGAAATGTTGACCGCCAACTCGAGAGTTGAAAACAGCGTCCAAAAACCAGTGAAAAAAAAAAAAAAAAACAACCGAAAGCCGTATGATGGATTCCTTATTAACTTCGGAGGTCCTGTCAGCGCGTACAAACCATCAACAATTTTTGTCAAGGTCTATCCGCACGCAAGTCGCTCGTTCGCAGGTTGGTCTGGCGGAAACTCCAAAACTTAAATACTTTCTGCCTGTGGAACATGGATTCAGTGAAATTCTAAAGAATACCAGCCTTACGTCTACTTCTGTATTGCTGACTTGATTTTGTTACCACGCCATTTCTTTCTTCATCTGCTCTTTTTTCCAGTTGTTTAGAAACTCCAAGATCTCAATCTTCTCCTCTGAGCCAATGCTGTCCACATGCAAGGCGGCATACTCCAAAAGCGACGTGTAACAAAATTCGTACTGGTCAGCGGTCTGTACGCTTAGCGCCCGCTGGCCACGTATTTTCGTCACCGTATCTTTGACGTTACAGTGACCTGTATCTAGTAACGAGTCAATTCCAATACTTATCGTGCAATAGCTACCTGTCCTTCCGATTCCTGCGCTGCAGTGAACGACTACAGGTGGTGGCTGAGTTCCTTCGGGGATCCCCTGTGTCGTAGGCTTGGCGGCATCTCTCTGAATACTTTCCACCATCGCTTTCAGTTGAAATATTGGCTCTGCTGAATCAGGCACACCAAAGTCTGGCCAACTAATCATTTGAATTTGGGTAACAGTTCGCGTCTCTTTGGTCTAAAAAGCAATGCAATAGGCTATTTCGAAGTTGCAACTGAAATTTTCGGTAAAATCCATGACGTGAACATCACTAATGGAGTGCTGGTGGTACAATGGTAGTGCATGTGTCCCTCAACACTGTGACTGGGCTTCGATTCCAGCTCCGTGTAGTTATCTGATTAAAATTACCTTGGTCACATGTAAGAGTGTCGTCCAGTTTGACTCTGCCAAGCATCACAGGTTTTCTCTGGGTACTCCGGTTTCCTCCTGTAGTAACACTGGACCCATGAGGGGTGGCCCTTACTGGACCTCTCGGGAGAATAGCTTAGGTAGCTGCCAGGGTTATCCAGTATAAATAAAGACACTTTACCTTAATTTACTTTACTTTATCAGCTGAGGCTAAACTGTTAGGCTTCAAAGATATGTATCTATACGCAAGACTCAATTGATGGTTTGGACCATTATCCGGGGTTCAAAATCACCTTGACAGGCCAGTCGAGCGAGTGACCTTCGTTAATCGGTGTATCACATGCGGAAAAAGGCTCGCAAGTTCACACTGTATTGTTGTCTAAGTAATGCCGTAACTACACTTCACATCTCTTTTATCTTATCACTTTATCATCTGAGTAACAGATTATTTCAACATTAAATGATCACATAGTTATTCATAAATTAGAACATTAAAATGAAATAAAATAAAATAAAAATACAATACACTACAATACAATACAATACAATACAATACAATACAATACAATAAAAATAAAATAAAAATAAAATAAAAAATGCGAAGAGGCGTTTGGGATCAATCCAGGGCATCGTCCCAATTGAGACTGACTAACATGAAGACTATTGTGGCTTAACAATATTTGAGGGCTGCTTTTTTAAACGTGCTACTGCATTATGCCTCACACGACGTTGAGACATTCCTTGACAACGGTGATACGATGCAGCATAACATTGCCCTTAAGGGACAGAACATCATTGTTCACAACTTGCATCACAACATTGCAATTAGGGCACAATACAACATTGTTCACAGGTCGTATCAGAATATTGTCCTAAGGGCATAGCACAACATTGTTCGTTGATTGCACCGCGTTATTGTTCACAAGGCACAGTTCCACGTTGTTCACACGTGGCAGCACAGCATTCTTCACAAACTGCGTCACTATATTGTTCATAAGTTTAAACACAACATTGTTCTTGTGGTGCAGCACAAAATTGTTCATGAGTTGCAGCACGACATTACTGACAAGGTGCAGTGCAAAATTGTTCACGTCATTGAATACGTGCATGTGATGCATTTTTATGTGCTTGGTCAGAAATTATATTCATTAAGCAATTTATTAGACCAAGCAGCCCGTGAGAAAACGATATTTATCATTGGTTCTTATCTTTCAGTTCCTTCAGAGTCAACAGGTAAACTTATGTTTATGCACACGCTTTCAAGCTATTCTACTCAGAAAAACTTTCTGAGACCCTGACGGGAATCGAACCTGTAACCCTCTGATAGCCGGTGAGATGCTCTAACCATTGAGCTACATGGACTCAGATGATGAGCGAAAGTTACATTTATGTACTGGTTCGTATTGATGGTAGACATATGTATTGCCAGTCTACAAATCTCGATATGTCGCCAATTCAGTAAGATGATAGATGAATGATCGTCAAGCCCTATACTCATTGACGATCTATCATCTTAGATCTATCATCAGTGACGATCTATCATCTTAAGATATTTCCAAGCCCTCGTATATCTAACATACAAACTTCGCCAATTCATTGGTAATCAAAAAAGCAGAGAATAGCTTGAGAGCATGCGCATAAACATATATCTACCAAGCGACCACATTTAACTACATCAGGTAAGCTTATATGCGTTATGTTATATACTTTAACTGTATAACTCACAATATTGAGCAACTGCAAAAGGAAGGTATACCTTAGTGTTGGTTACCATGAACATCCGTATGATAAAGTTGTCCTTCCCGGTTTCTTCAACGCAACTGACCTCGATATCCTGGTGTACCTGGCAGGTGTCCATGGCTGGCCAGTACCGGCCACACTTTACGCGTCCCCGCTGGATTTCTCTGAAATACAACGACAGTGAACTGTCCATCAATCATTCCTTCGCAACAAGGGGTGATGAAGACAAATAGTCTATAAGAGGTCGTCCTAAGTCTTGATTATGCAAACTTTATGAACTCTTCAGACACCAAGTTACCTGCTGTACAAACTGTGGAAGAATCTCATACTTACTTTGTCAACATCAGGACTACAGCAGTTCGTGTCGCCCAAACCATTCCCCAGAAATCACTGTATGTTGCCGGCAATGGACCTAAGAATGACGGCATATAAACATTTTATAAAACAAACTGCATCCTTTCACGGCATCATAAGTAACACTTATGTTATAACCCCGAAGATGAATTAAAGTCTAATAAATATATTCTACACAATGTGCATCAATGTATTACCACAATAGGTACACACGAAAGTCAGAAACAAATTTTCGGGTGCGCAGCGCCTTTTTCAGATGCTGTAGCAGGCGACAGTCTTACGGTAGACTCAACGGTAGAGAGGTCCTCAGTGATATCATGACGTTTTTGGCCGCAGACATTCAACGAAGATTCCATTCAACTTACCTTGGGCAGCAATATAAGCGTTTTTCCTATAATAACCATCGATATAATTCGCATGGATATAATCAGTAGCCTAAGGAAATCGATGGAATGGGTTATGCAAACATTTTGAAGTTATACGACACAATATAAGTAGTATGCAAAGTACAATGAAAAATTTCCGGGAAGTTTCTGAGTTGGCCTGAAGACAAAGAAACCAGATTCAGGTTTGTTTTACAAAAGATCTATAATATAAAACTACTAAAAAGTAGATAAATCTTCTCAACAATAATTTCAAGCATGGAACTAGATGAACTGACATAAAAAACAGGAAGTAGTAGGTAAAAACAAGCAAGTAAACCTAAGCGACTCACGAACTAAAAAGTTCGTTACAAGCGATGAAGAAAAGAAGCAAAAGCCATATGATAAACTCCTGTTATTAACCTCGTTTGTTCGGTCTATACGGGAAAGTAATTGCAATCGGTTATTTCCGTACAGACCGAGCGACGAAGGAGCAAGGTCTGTACGAAAACCTCCGGCAAATACTTCCCAGACATACGTCACACTCGGCTAATAAGTAATCAATACCACTGTGAGTTACTTCACTGCACATCAAGCCAATCAAACCACACGTGCTTACTACGTTACTCCCTATCCAACTCTTACATTACTCCCTACTCCAACACGCAAAGGAACTCCACATCCTATCACACGACAACTTTAACAAAAAAAAAGTATAGCCAAAGAAGAATGCTCACTTCATCCCCTTCTGTCATTGGAATACGAACTCTAGAGTGGTCAAGGCATATCACATCGATATATCTGTTCTTTTGTCTGTTATGTGGAAATCTATGTCAGAAAAAAAAAAGGGTAGGATATCGATGGTGCAAGTGAACTGCAGTCCGCCTGACATCTTCGTCATAATAAATTTGGAAAATAGCAATAGCTCGTTCGCTTCAGGGGGGTAAAGGGTTAATCACGTTTTAAAAGGATGACGTTGTGTGTTTTAGGTGAAGAAAGACTTTATCATTGCTCCAAGTTTTTTAGTCGTACCAAGATGACAACATATTTCTGTACTTTTTGGAAAGGAAAAGTTTGCTATGGATAATAAATTTTCAAGTCTAGTTTCCATATTGGAAAGTTAGGTGAAAAGCTATCCGTTAAGCCCTGACTCCCTGAGTCGGCAGTGATATAGTCATGAAATAGATCTCTTTCGTACTTGAATACGTCGTAGGTTGATCCACGATCAAACTTTTCCAAAGTATCAAATTCTTTCTTTAATCCGTGTGGTCCTTTCTCCTTCATGTACGCAAGCAGCTGTTGAACTGTCAGACCTTTGGGCGACGCTTTATTTTCGGACGAAATCTCGGGCGGTATAACGTGAGTAGACAATGGAGAAGCATGTTTCGAAATTTCTAGAAACACAAGACGTGTTGGTGAGCTCCGACAATAGAGAAAAGTTCTGTTAATTTTTAAGTAATTGATGCAATGAGCGGCCAAATTGTATAAGATTTACAAGGCGAACCGTAGAAAATCCCATACAGTTTGGACACGAATATGGTATCTTTCTTAAAATACGAACACACTTAAATAGCCATGATGAACGGCTATTTTGAAATTTCAGTACATTCTAACATAGGAAATCGAAGGAGAAAGTTCATAATTCAAATTAGTATTCTGTATTCAATTTACAGCATGCTAATCAGGATCCAATTTCTTTTGTTGTTGTTTTTTTTTTTTTTTGTAAATTATTGACGAGTATTTTAAGTTCGAATACAAATTTGTTCTGACGTCTACACATCCCAAAATTTTCCGTTTTCCTAATCTTACCCAGATCTTTCTTTACACTTCCGCGAATCGTTTCGCCAATCTGAAAGCACGGTTCGTCACAGTTTCCTTCTCTGTAGGACTCTATACATCTCGTCATCCACAAATTATGGTCCACGGTCCATTTTCCGCCCAGTTCACGAGGTATGCACTCCGGCTCGAGATGCTGTTTGATATCCTCGATATCCGAGAACTCTACTCTTTCTCGAATTTTCTCGTTAAGGAACGTTGAGATTATTTTGAAAGACACCCTAAACCACAGCGGTGCAGAAATGATAAGAATTTTCTTTAATCTAGCGGGGTAAGCGTCCTAAAAAAAGAATAAAGATAAAAAAAGATAAGAGGTGAATGAAATAAAAGCAAAGACAAAAGTAAAAAATAGATCTAAATATTAAAAACAAAATTAAAGTAAAAAATAAAGAGAAGAAAAATTAAGCTTAGAACAAATATATAAACAAGAAGAAATGTCAAAAGAAACATGAGAATAAGATGAATGGATGAAATGATTTTCTAGTTATGATTGTGACTGTAGTTTGCCATTACCAAACGCAGGCAAAAACATGGCAAAACTACGCAGTGAACATGTTTGAGACTTTTTCAGATAAATTTTGGTCTTTTAGGTGTTACTTCCATTGGTAATGGCATCGTTTCAAGCAAGATTTGGAAAAAAAAAATACACAAATGAGTTTTTTCAGACTTTCAAAACAGCTTGAGTCCGAAGGATGATGCTATTTGAAGTCTTTGAAAAACTCATGAGATATGTCCAACATGTCCAATATATCCATTGACCCAACTTGTGTTATACATGCTGTAAAGTTCAGCCACTCGTAATATACTGTATATTACTTAAAACACCTTGAGAACATTTGGCATTTTTTCAAAGATAAAAATATAACTTTTTTTTACCTTCAGCAGATGTAGAATCTCCAGACTTATAGAATAATTGAAGTTCTGTCGACCAGAGTCTGTCATGTTGTAAATAAATATTAAACCATGTTGCTGTGTTCTGGTTCTATAAAATGACACAAATATTCATCAAGTATAAAGTGCATTTTCTGAATTAACCCATTCAGGGGGGCAAGGGTGTACTTTAGTATTTAGTATTTTACTTCGGCTAACAACACATGATTCTACTTGTCACAGGGAGGATCCTTGGGTGTTAAATGGTTAAGCTTAGAACATGACAGTGAGACATGGCTAGTAAATAAAATGACTGATACCAATTGCCCAATAAATTACTTGTTGCTCCTTTGTATCCACCATATTAGAACCTTGGTCTGTTTAATTATAATTCAAAGGAAACATTACAATATGGTTCAAATATTTGTGGCCAATTGACTTCATCTACTACTCGCTACTTTTTGTGTCTAACCAATCACTGGTTAATTTAAAATGAAAGTGACCACAATGAAGTGGAATACAGTAATAAACAAGCCTGAAACACTTAATGAAATTAAATCAGCATAGAAGTTTCCAATATTAGTCTTTTTACAAAATATAAGATAAAACATAATCTGAAAATAAATATCTTGTAAATAACTCAAGAAATGAGTTTAAAAACAAGACTAAAGTATGGTGATAATATTTTGACTTGATTTCAAATCCTTTTTTAGATCATCTGGAAGACTTAAAAACAAAGTTGAAATATTATCACCATAAAGTCAAAAATATTATCACCATACTTTTGTCTTGCTTATAAGCTCATATCCTCAGTTATTTACAACACATTTATTTTCAGACTACATGTACCAGAATATTTTCTCTTGTAATGTTTTTACTATCAATGGAAAGAGTTGCAGTATGATACATGATGCAAATTAGCATAATTTTCTTTCCATACTCTCTTAGTGCTTCATCCAATTGAAATATAAGAGACTGGATCACAGTAAGTGTGTTGCTCTGCTCTGGTTTATAATATCGGGCAGTAAGTAGGACGATGGCTGGCTTGTTTTCTTTGCATCTATCCTAAGAACATGATGAAAAATGAAAAAGAACTCGGTATGCACTGGAATAATTAGTTATAGATTCATTAAATACTCAATGACATAAAAATAGAGTACTGTGTAGACAGTGTTAAATAAGGTAAAAAGTTCAAAGGTTGGTAACTGCCATGACTTACCTCAAAGAGTTCCAGTCCAGATCAGTCACAGCAGTTACCAACCTTTGAACTTTTATATTACACTCTCAAGCTAGCTTTTCCAAATTACAAAATCTAGGCATTAATGCTGTGGTCCTCAACCTTCTTTGGATAATTGCTTAGTTGCCTAATACTGAAACCTCTTGCCACCCTTTACTGAGCACACTCGTTCCCAGTTCTGTGCCCACAGTGTCCTACCTCAGAGCAATACCAAACTGAATAACTGTAATGCATTGTTATTCAGTTAGGTATTGCCAAGTTAGTGAGTCAGTGTTAGATTTTAACACTAAATGACCACTGGAAACTTAAAATTGCTATGATAGTGAATGACTCATGAATGCTTACCATTTACATCATAACATCCCCTCTCTACTGCCTTGCTTCCATCACCCCCCTACATTTGCTGAATGGCCACTGAGAGCTAGTACTGCCCCCATTGAGAAATGTTGCATTAGTATATAATAATTATCATACTTGGAGATTTTTTTTCGCAGAAGAAAGCCTGATTAAAGACATTGAAATACAGTAATTCTTTTACAAGATGTTCACACAGTCAAACCTGCATTAAGCTGCCCCTTACTAAAGAGACACACTGTACTTAGCAGATGGTTCCAATAATCTCAAACTGAATCCAAAACAAACATCATAAATAAAACCTCTATTAAGTGACCAACTCTGTTAAGCAGATGCAGAGAGATACAGTATATTGGTACAAAAAGATAGAAAAAAATAAGATATAACTTACCAGCAATGTAAACTTTTCACTCAAAAGCTCTTTAGAGAGTGGTTCATCCAGGGGCTGAATACTAGCCATTTTGTATTTCTCACGTATCTCCTAATATATGGAACACATGTATACATAATTTGTGTACAAAAGCATATAATTATGCAAGAGATTTTTAGTAAATAAACCTGTTTGGAGTTTTGCAAGACCTATATTGGGATAAAACTCAGTCAAATCAAAATAAACATATTTGACTAAGTAGATTTTATCTTGCTGCTCATTTGCATTTGAATCTATAATTGGTTTATTTGACTTCATTGGACAGAGTGTGAGTTGGTTTGGCCACACATTTTATCCTAAGATACACCATACTCTAACATTAAACTAGAATAATATTTGAAAGGTTTCTAAATAGTCAAAGTGGGGATTAGACAAAAGATTTTTGTCTGAATATACTCAGGTAGCAAGCATAACTGCACAGTTGAGGGAAAGATGACACTAAAAAAAACCAAAATAATATTACAAAATAAAGAAACTTAGGAGGAAATTTTGCATAAAGGTTGTCTTTCTGTGCAAAAAATTAAAATGGCAACAAGTTAAATTCGAAAGTCAACATCACGTTTTGGGGCTAATATCACAGTCATGATTAATTTAACGGAAGAAGTATAGTCTGCACTTCGCATGTCCATATACGTCCGAAAGTAAATTACAACTTACAACTTTAAGTTTAAATGCTGTAGAAACAACTTATCGTAGACAACAAACTACATAGTGACTTTCTTCCATATAAATGTCTTTAATTTTTATTAAAACCCGGGGTTTTCCCTTATAAATTAAAAAAAAACTATATCAAGCGAACAATATATGAATGACATCTTCCTACCAAATGTCTTTTAAACAGCGCTATCGCCCGTGGTACGTCAAACTTCCTCGCCATCAGAAATTTCAGTGCAGTTGCCGTACTTACGGGCGGGAGTCCAGCTCGAAGCATTTCAGTGTTTATATTTTCTAGAAAGGACTGAAGCGCCTGGAAGACAGAGAATCCGGAAATCAATAATATCAGAACTCCATATATTGACTGTTATATTGACTATGCCAAGTTGATAAGGAAAGTGTTGACACAGTTTTAGCGTTCTTTTGAACGTTACAGCCCGTCTAAAAGCATGCATACATGAAGCAGTGGTCTTAGATAATGTTTGGTTCAATTAGGGTTCTTAAAAATGTACCTGTTCCTCTCTAGCGTTTAATCGTTCTTGTTTGTCATCTTCCGCCATATTTGGTAAAAACGGTTGCCTAAACCAGCGGTTGCAATGTGTAGAGCTACAATCCCAGCGACTTCAAAGGAATTACGTGTATGCCTGGAAAATAATAAAAGGAACAAACTGGGAGGAAAGGATTCGTAGGAAATCATGCAAAATTCATAGTTAAAAAGTCGAAATAAAAGTTACAAGGGTCAAAAATTATGCATCTATTCTTAGTGATGTAGTTCTTGAATTCAGTTCCTCTAAAAAGTGCTTTCTTCAGTGATTAAACATAAGCCAAGTAAACATTCACATATTTATCCAGATTCTTCAAATGTTAAAAATAACCACAAACTAAATCATCAAGGAACTTACAATTCACATTATCAACAATACACGGTTAAACTAGAATTACAAGAATAGACCACTCGCATTTGTTCCCCTGCTAGAGGAAAAATACTAATAAACAAAAGAATTTCCATAAATTGTTCGATCTGTTGAACGTAGGAACCTTGAAGTTATCCTCCTTTTATTATTATTAAATCATTAAAACATTAATTAATGAGAGTAACGTATTTCACAAATACATGTTAATAAAACGCCTCTCAAGGAAAAAAAAGAAAACAACTAATATTTACAATTACAACTGCATAACATAAAACTTAATTACCTAATAGGCCTATAAATTGTTTAAGCACGAAAATACTTAAAACTAGCACACATAAAAGATGTTAAAGAATTTTTCGTTCTTAGTTGTTTGGCATATGACTGCAAGTGGTGTATTGCGAGGTTATATGAATGTCACAACAATATATATCGCATAAGATCAGTCAATGGAAAATGTGCTGTTGGAAATATATATCTATTTACATGATTTTAAAACGTTTTCATTACAGCCATGTTCCATCAAATTCAACCGAGCAGCACTGCTAACAGGTGGCATCACATAGAATTCACGTCGTGATTTGTTGGGTCAACTGAACAAAAATTCCTCGAACTCGATTACGCGGTTGAGTGGATGAGAGCATGTATGGAGGAGGGCACTGTTGTAAGTAGTGACAAAAGTAACGCCTAACTTGGAACTTGTCACTATACCGAGTAATTTGCCAGTAATTAATCATGTTTTCTACCGAAGAGACATTTTCTATAATCAATTATGATTTACAAAATTTGGACAAAAGTGTTTTAATCCAAAACAGACAGGGTCTCGAATCAGAAATCGCCAGTTCCCTATATACATCTGCT
This sequence comes from Heliopora coerulea, assembly GCA_030142905.1. NCBI lineage: Eukaryota > Metazoa > Cnidaria > Anthozoa > Scleralcyonacea > Helioporidae > Heliopora > Heliopora coerulea. The sequence goes on from JASJOG010000020.1 coordinate 1,934,703, forward strand.
GAATACAACTGCCAGAATGCGTTTCGAAATCTTGTTTGTAATGTTAATCGGAGCAATTGTCTTCCCATTCGCTCTAGGAATTCAATGTTTGCACGAAAATGAAAAAATGGCAAGGTATTCTGGTAGTTGTATTCAGTTGACGTAATAAGGAGAACAGGCTACTGTTTTACTGAGCGCTTGAACTTCTGTAAGTTGTTGAAAACTGCCAAGCTGGAAAACTGTAAGACTTTTCCAAGTAGCAAGAATAAATCAGCTAGCAAAGTGTTAGAGTTAACACTTAGATATTAATTTCATTATTTTGATATATTCTATATATCAATACGATATAATATAGTTTAGCATCTATTCAATTTTTATTGAAATTTTGTGAATTAATTAGGTGAAATGCAGGGTCTTTATGAATACTAGCCCTGGAGCTGAATAGGCCACCCTGCTTAACTCTTTCTCGGCGGCAGCTCCCCTTTGACGAGTAAAACCGTCTAGTGTTAACCTGAGTGAAGTAAGAGATGTCTCATCCCGCTAGGAAAGAATTAAATAAAGTTTACCTTAACTTACTTCACCTCACCTCTACCTCTACCTCTACTTCTACCTCTACCTCTACCTCTACCTCTACCTCTACCTCTATCTCTACCTCTACCTCTATCTCTACCTCTACCTCTATCACTATCTCTACCTCTACCTCTACCTCTACCTCTACCTCTATCTCTACCTCTATCTCTACCTCTACCTCTACCTCTATCTCTACCTCTATCTCTACCTCTATCTCTACCTCTACCTCTATCTCTATCTCTACCTCTACCTCTACCTCTACCTCTATCTCTACCTCTACCTCTACCTCTACCTCTACTTCTACCTCTATCTCTACCTCTATCTCTACCTCTACCTCTACCTCTACCTCTACCTCTACCTCTACCTCTACTTCTACCTCTACCTCTACTCTACCTCTATCTCTATCTCTACCTCTACTTCTATCTCTACCTCTACTTCTTTCTTTACCTCTATCTCTATCTTTACCTCTACCTCTACCTCTATCTCTACCTCTACCTCTATCTCTACCTCTACCTCTATCTCTACCTCTATCTCTACCTCTACCTCTACCTCTACCTCTATCTCTACCTCTACCTCTACCTCTACCTCTACCTCTACCTCTACCTCTACCTCTACCTCTACCTCTACCTCACCTCATCCTACCCTACCCTACCTTAGCTTACCTCACCTTACCTTACCTTATCTTACCTTAACTTACCTTACCTTAGTATATTATACCAAACCTCACCAGGACAAAAATAAGTATCTTGTAATTGATCATATTATTTTTTCGGGCTTTCAACTTATTCGACAACTTACTTATCATCCAGTGCTGCTTTATAATGCGATATATCTGATATATTTTTGAATTGACTTTCGTTTCTCTCTCTTTATTGCTCCGCAGCAAAATAAATTATTCTAACAGTAATTACTTTTACAATCATTTAATTTTGTACACACAACTAATTATTCGTATTGTCGAGCAATCAAGAAAGTGATTTATTACTTTCGAAAAAGTGATCGGGATTGAATAATCTTTACAACTCTGGAGGGAGGAAATCAGCGAGTCAGGCACGTGAGAGGGTTCATCAGGCATTCAGCTTTTTACACTGCCTGGTTTAGTCTTCCAAAGGAAGGATGATTTGCTTTGAGATTACTGATGGTCCTGCTCCTCGTCGATTTGCGATCTATCAAATGTATAAAGTATTAAAAATATTACGACTGCAATAACAAGCATAGTTACATGGACATTGATAACAACAATAACAATAAATAACGATTATTGGAAGAGAATGAGCATAATATCGTGAAAAACTATTAACTGTTGTCGGAGGAAAAGGTAAATAATCATTTAGCGCGACTCTGGAAATTACTACATCATAACAACAATAACAATAACAAAAATAACAACGATAATATCAACAACATCAATAACATCAATGACAACAATAACAACAATAGCGACAATAACAACAACAGCAACAACAATTACAATCATAACAATAGTGAAAGTAGTGATTGTAGTGACAAGAACAACAATGATAGCTATAATAATCATGATAATTATAATATAATCTTATTACACGTTTTGATTAGTACACTTAATTAGCAAAAAAGGACGTTTACATGTGATGCGAACGACGCACTTCCTGGTCCAGTGTAGCCGATCAATGCATAGGAGCTGCGCATTTCCTCATGTGCAGATGCTCCCCCTAAACTTATTAAACTGTTCTGCCCAGCGGAGTTCATATGATTTGCTGGCTCATCTTGAGTGGCAACCAGAACAATTCGTCTTACAAAAAAAGAGAAAGTGGAATGTGTTAGATCGAAGAGGGAGAAACCTGTGCGACTGCCCTGGCTAATACCGCTGGCAAACCTTTGCATTTGAGGATGTATCTGAAGCTTTTAGATGTTTTTTTAATAAAATCACACGTAGAAAGATTAGACATATTTCAATTTCATATGCGGAAATTTCTCACAGGTGATTTTTCACATGTTATAGTTTCACTTATAATTTAATTTCACATATTTCAAACATGTGGTTAGCATGGCTTCACACGTGGTTTACATGTGTTAACATGTGAAACCTGGCATGTGGAATTTCAGAAGGGTCAGTTGCTCTACGGTCTGAGTATATCACCGGCCGCCATCAGAAGGCCAAGAGTTCTAACCCTGTCTGGGGCTTAGAAACATTTACTAAGGAGTTTAGCTGGTCGAAAAATCGTATACCTTCTGCAATAAATCCAAGCTTGTAGATTTATCACAATAACGCTCAACATAATACCAACATTGCTTGAAAAAGATGAGGATATACATATATATTCCTCTATTAACTACCAACCTTTGAGGAAGGCCATTTAAAAAATTTGCCATTTCGTTTGAATAACTGCTCGATGCGTGTGTATCGAAATCCCTGGATTCCACAACTAAACCTGAAAAAAATGCGGGAGAAATTTCAAAGACGAAAAACGTTTGACTGTAATCTCTTTAAAACTTGGGCGATTGATGAACCAGACGGAAATCTTAGGCGAAGTAGAAATAAAATAGCCCAGCTAAACACACGAAATATAGGCATAGTGAAGTTTTATTGAATCTAACGTTTCGTCGCAACATGCAACATCATCAGAGAATGAATGGTTATGTTACATGAATGATATACTTAAATCGTATTACAAAGGTGATGTTAACATGATAGGCGTGTGAGAGGAAGTGTGGAGTAAAGACAAAAGGGAGGATGTGACAGGTTGCCATTGAGGAATGACAAACAGCAGGCAGGGAACAGTTAAAAAGCAAAGGAAATAAGCATAATCTAAAATAGAGACAGTGGAAAGGAGCCCAGATTGGCATTGAGTGAATGGTTAAACTTTCGAATTAAGAGGGTTTCTCTTATAAAAAGTTCTGAGCTGTTAGTGGAGGAAGATAAAACATTAAAGTCACGTGGAGAAACCGGGTGTCCCGTGTCCCTTTCGTGTGACAAAATACTTGTGGGGGCAGGGTTAACGCGCTTTTTCCCAGTAATGGCCGAGATGCCCAAGTGATCTGAAATACAGGCGTGCAAAAGAAGGCAGGTTTGGCCGATATACAACGAACTAGACGTTGACACTTAAAACTATAAACCACACAGGATTTCAGACTCTTGGGGACCCAGTCCTTAAAGAAGGAAAAAAATCTCTTGAAATATAACTTGCAAAACACATTAATAATTCAAGAAGAAAAAACAAAAGAATTAAAAGTTTATTCAGTAGTAATCTTTTCATGGTAATCTGACATTGCCGAAGTCAACTGAAAAGTGTTGACTAGAGCGGGATTTGAACTGACACTTTCGGGATACCGGTCTGCAGCTCTACCAGTTGAGCTGTCGAGTTCACTGGGATTGGAGGCGAGTTTTTATCCAATTTAAGTGTACGAGATATTCTTGCGACAACTTAACGTTTACCTTCACTTTATGAAGTTATCATTTCATAATACCCTGAGGATGATTCTGAAATAGAATTAACGTTTATCCATGAGAGGAAGCGCAAAGTTTCAATTCTATTTCAGAATCACCCTCAGAGATACATGAACAGAAATCTTTTTCATTTTCAACAGGAAGAGCGGCGGACCTGCATCCCGAAGGTGTGAGTTCAAATCCCGCTCGAGTCAACATTTTTCAACTGACTTCGGCACTGTCAGATTATCACGAACAGATTTCTGTTCATGTATATCGCCGGGAATAATATCGCAGGAATAAAATTAATCAATAGTTGTAAATGACTATGTCATACAACCACACGTGTTGTATCAAGTAATACAACTACTGATCTACGTGCTATTTTACATGTATTCGTTTCATAAGTACGTTACAATAACCCTGTAGGAGTTGTGTCTGACATAAAATCACTCGCCTTTGGCTCGTGTTTGCATATCCCACACACCACCACCGTTCATATTGTAAATAGCACGAGCAAGACAATTTCTTACCATCTGCTGCATTGACCACAACAACGTTGTACCCTCTCTGTTTCTGAGAGTGATCAATTCCATTTACTTTTAAAACTGCTTGTCCAACCGAACAGTCGCCATTTAAACCAGGGTCATCACAACCATAGGCTTCGACAATGATGTTGAGGATTTTTACTGAAACGAATGGTTGCAACATTATTAAGAGTTATTATAAAAAAGGGAAACATGTTGGAAGGGATGAAAAATGATAGAGCAGTAGAGAGGAAAGAGAGTGTGGAAGGGGCAAACTGAAAGACAGGAAGTCCTTGGAGAAGAGAGAAATTGAAATAATTGGGCTTAAGAAGAAAGAAATCTAGAAAAAATGAACGCAAAAGAGGAAATGCAGGAAGAATAGAAAGAAGGAAGGGAGGAAGGAGGGAGGGAAGGAAGGAGGGAATGAAGGAATGGTGAAAGGATGGAAGGAAAGAAGGGAGGAAAGAAAAATGAAGAAAGAAATGAAGAAAAGGTAGGGAGGAGGGTAGAAGGGAAGGAAGAAAGGAAGGAGGAAAAGGTGGGAAGGAAAGGTAGGAAGAAAGGAAGGAAGGAAGCAAGCAAGCAAGCATACAAGGAAAGATGAAAAATAGGAAGAATGAAGATATAGAAACAACCAAAGAAAAAAAAAAGGAACTAAGAAACCAACGTAGGAAGAAGGAAAGGAAGCAAGGATAAATCAAAAACAAGGAGATTAAAATTGTGAGGTTCAAGATTAGAAGTTCAAGGTTGTGAGCTTAGATTGGAAGTCTTACCCTCGCAGAATTCTCCCTCACAGTAATCGTCACACAAACAACGGTATCCCTTAGAATCACAGGAATTTATGGTACAATTCCCACCAAATTGACAAGGATTGTTTGTTTGACATAACAGCTAAGAACAAAAATAACGAGACCTCGTTGGTCGTAAACATTACACTTGCTGTTCAATTACCTGAGCATTGTAAGTAGAGATGTACCAGGCGAATAACTTAACAGATCTCTAGTTTTACAGCTCCAGCTTAGCTACAGTTATGTAACTATTATTCGCTTGAGGCTCAGCATTGACTACAGAATACTGACTCAATATTGTTGAATAATTCCCGGGACAAAGTCGAGGGAATTATTCAATTATTTTCACTGAGCCTGAGGCAAATAATTGTTTTAGTATAATTACGCCGGTGATTATTTGAAAGGAATTAGTGAATAAGCAATTTTAAAATCTCCTCGGTAACATTTACAAAGATAGCCGCCATCTTGCTTCTTAACCTTCACTGTTATATTTACCTGTAGGTAAATATCGAGATTTATGACGTAATTTTCTTGCCAATCTCCATGCGGGGTTTTCGATAATCACCTGTGTAACTATACTAATTATTCGACCGATTCAGCTTCTACGAGTCCGTAACGTGATCATTCTCGGTCATTCACTTTCTCTGATCCCTTGGATATGTTTTACGATTTTTTTATATAATTGAAAAAGATATGAGGCTGACGAAATATATGATCAAACTTGCTCAGTGTACCGACTAAAATCACCGATATGCTGACAAAACTGGTGGAGGACTCTCATTCCGGCCCGTAGCCAGAAATATGGTCAGGAAAGGCCTCCGCCGAAAAACGTGGGACACAAACTATTTATTGCATCTAAGATAAATTAGCTTCTCTTGTAAGTCTAAAATAATCCAATGTTATCTACATCTACACCGACCTCTACATCTACATCTACATCTACATCTACATCTACACCCACATCCACATTTACATCTACATCTACATCTACATCTACATCTACATCTACATCTACATCTTCATCTTCATCTACATCTACATCTACATCTACATCTACATCTACATCTACATCTACATCTACATCTACATCTACATCTACATCTACATCTACATCTACATTTACATCTACATCTACATCTACATCTACATCTACATCTACATCTACATCTACATCTACATCTACATCTACATCTACATCTACATTTACATCTACATCTACATCTACATTTACATCTACATCTACATCTACATCTACATCTACATCTACATCTACATCTACATCTACATCTACATCTACATCTACATCCACATCCACATCTACATCTACATCTACATCTACATCTACATCTACATCTACATCTACATCTACATCTACATTTACATCCACATCCACATCTACATCTACATCTACATCTACATCTTCATCTTCATCTACATCTACATCTACATTTACATCCACATCTACATCTACATCTACATCTACATTTACATCTACATCTACATCTACATCTACATCTACACCTACATCTACATCTACATCTACATCTACATCTACATCTACATCTACATCTACATCTACATCTACATCTACATTTACATCTACATCTACATTTACATTTACATTTACATCTACATCTACATCTTCATCTACATCTACATCTGCATCTACGTCTACGTCTACGTCTACATCTACATCTACATCTACATCTACATCTACATCTACATCTACATCTACTTAGACATCCACATCCACATCTACATCTACATCTACATCTACATCTACTTAGACATCCACATCCACATCTACAGCCGTGCCTCCGTACTCTGAGAGAAGATATCAAGTGTCAGAGCATGCGTAGGATGAGTGTTATCTTATAGATCTACATATCTAAATCTGCCAATGTATCCATATCAACAACAACGCGTACCTGTGTATGTCTACATAAGTGTGTTGGTACAAATCAATACAAATGAAAGATATTAAGGGTATTCGTGCAAATTTAATTTAGTATGAAGCAAGCGACCGGGCAAATTTTCATCCAGGGGCACAGCTCCATGCAAGGAGGGGTTAGGCGCCACCTTGCCTTAGCCATGCTAGCGGCCTGCTCTCATTTTAGAATGACGGGAACGCTCGTCCACTACCATCCTTTGCTCATGGTCACGCTAATGTTAAGGATATCAAGTACACGGTATGGCTGTCATCAGCTGGGATCGTGCTTTGATACCACAATTAGATATACCGAGGTGACAAATCATGGGTAACAATCACTTTGTGGGTGAAAGAGCCTTTTTGTGTTATACATTTTACTGCTCCAACCTCTCGGAGTTCATAGAGTGACCATTCTTGGCCTTCTACATTCTCTGTTTTCCAGCCAACGCGCTTGTGGCGAAGTTTGCAATTATATCCATCTTCAGTGGCTACTTCACGGTAGTTGAATGAGGAGCATCTTGGTTTCTCCGTGCATAGCACGCCACAGTGGAACCTCGATGAAGATTGACAAGTTTCGAGAATAGCATCACCTTGGAAAAAATTGAAAAACCAGAAACAAGAAACAACTTACTGAGCACAGTTGCAAAGCATACTCAAGGCTGGTGGGTATGTTCAGGACATAGTTGAGATATTTGGTGTACACTTGTGCATGATTCTAAATGTAAATCCATCAATAAATCTCATCCCAAACTCAAAGGGTCCCTTGGGAATGAGATACTTCAGATACTGGTCTAATGTATAAATATATTTATTCAGGTAGGAACGGACGCATGTATATACGTGTAACATTCCTATCGATGTTGAGGCGGTTTATTGACGTGAGCGTGTTGGCATGTAATCTGCCGTTCAAGCCGAGGTAGAAATTCAGGCACATCAAATAGGTGAAGATATTCTTTACTGGACAACAACCAAACAACAACTGACTTAACTGACACTATACATATATACTATACACTATACGTATATATGTATATGTTATGTATATGTATATGTGTGTTTGTGTATTGTATATATATATATATATATATATATACACACACCGTTTATATATATATAAACGGTTCCGTCTGTAGTTAGATATCGCTCTAAGGCCTCTTGGTTCATATTGAGCACTCTACAGGATGAGTCATGCCGCTAACAAATTTGCGCACGCTCACTAGTCTCTAGTTAGAGCACTCTGGCATGGCTTAGATGTACCACAAGTGTGGGACATTTGAGTTGCCTATATAATATAGGCTTCTCCATCCTGCTCGTCAGCCCTACACTGATAAGGCCCAGTAGGCCGAAACGGTTCGGTCTGTAGTTATATATATATATATATATATATATATATATATATATATATATATATACACACATATATACATACATACATACATACATATATATATTTGTGATATTTTGCCATTATGTTAAACCTACAGGAAAGCAAAAGAACTTTTCTAACGAAATAAGAAATATATTTCATTTACAAGTAACAAAAAAGTTAGATAAGGTTTCATCAATATGAACTTGAATAGCTGGGATTCATATCTGCAGAGACCTGAAGTCTGGCAAGGAGTCTTTGAGAAGCGGGAATTTTCTAAAGGGTATGAGACTACCGCCTTCCCGTCTCAATTCTTATCTTTTATTTATAAATATTTTGTCAATCAATTTACCTTCATAACTGCCAAGGAACTCAACCCTCATTGAGATGAGGCTATGCCAGGTTTTAGGATGAATACGGACAAAGTGAGCAACAATAACTGGCCATACAGTTTCGCGTGCGATGGAATTCCGGTCGGTGTTCCCAGAAAAAACCTTTTCAACACAAACAAGATGTATTGTGGTAAGAAACGTAAGCGTCAAAATTTCTTATCATGTCAATAATAGAGATAACGATGACAATAAAGATAACGATGATGATAACGAAAATGAAAAGGATGATGACGATGACAATAATGGTAGTGATAACGATAAAAATAATGATAATGATGATGATGGTGACCAAGACGGGGACGTTGATGATAACCATAAAGATAATGGTAAGAATAATGATGGTAATGATAACGATGGTAATGGTGGAGATGATGACGATCATGATAACGGTAATGATAACGATAACGGTAATGACAACGATAATGATGATGATGATATGATTTATTTAAAGTAGACAACATTTGAAGTGATCTCGTAATCCTCCAAACCATCAGTTTAATGTGTAAAACACTCGTCATTCAAGGCATTCAAGTCACATAGCAAACAAAACGTCATGTCAATACCTTGGTTCGTCCATCTTGTCCGTAAAACTCAAAGTTGGTGCCATCGTTACCGAAGGAAACTTCGTAGCTTTCCACCCACTGATTCATGCTTGCCCGACCTTGGGTATTTATTTCAACTACCATCGTTTTTTGTAAGAAGTCGACTTGAAGCCACTGATTAGCCTCAGTTATCGCCGCCACCCATGAACCTGCATGCAGTCCACCTGCCTCCAAATTCAACCTACCTCTGGCGGCTCGTTTATTCGCATCCCACTCAGAGGAAGCACTGAGCTGAGAATCTAAAATCTGACCATTTTCCATGCCAAGAGGTTTGGGATCTAGACAGTCTAGAATTTCGAGAGAAATATTTGTGAAGTTTGGGCTTATTCATGTACAAATCAAACTCAATCAAGGTCGTGAGAAAGGAATAGTGTATTTATTAACAGGAAACTCCGACTCCCAATAGATCACCTGTATAATATTGAAAATACGTGTTCCAAAAAAATATCCAAATTTCCATACAAATCCAAAACATAATGTTTATTTCAGCCTTAACTGACTAAACAAAGTTATATCTGTGATTTTTTCAATGTTACGTTTGGAAGACTATGCAATTCCATTTACAAAATTCGGCTGAAATCACTGAAAAAAGCATCTTCGGTAGTTTAGAATTTAAGAGTTTTTCGGGGAAGCTTGCAACCTGACCCAAAATGGTCTCTCCCTCTCAGTTTGGAAAATATCGACCCATCCTATAAAATTTCTGGCATTACCCATTTTTTTATCTCTAAAGACGTAGTTACCTGAGGTGAATCATAGTGAGATTGCATTACCAAAGGTAAAAGGTAAAGGTAAAGTTCCTTTATTTAGATTGAATAATCCTATCTGCTGCCTGAGTTGATAATATCTATAGTATCTATATACTATGTACCATAGTATGTACTACAGTATGTACCGGTATTATGTACGATAGTATGTACATAAATACTATACTAGGTACTATGGTATAGTATCTATGTACTATGTACTATAGTATGTACTACAGTATGTACTATAGTATGTACTATAGTATGTACTAGTATTATGTACTATAGTATGTACATAGATATTATACCATGTACTATAGTACGTAGATACAAATGCTAGAATGATTACATCGAGGCTTTAGAGGCAGACTTTTTATTGAGATGCCAGTGAAGCTATCCCTTTCAGTAGCTATTAGTTTGGAAATTTTCATACATTTTCTAGTTCTGTCATCAGTTTACCTTCATAGCAGCCATAAAACTCAACCCTCAAACTGATGTGATTTACCCAGGTTTCAGGATGAATTCGAACGAAGTGTGTAGTTATGACTGGAGATAAAACATGGCGAACAATGGAATTCAAGTCACTGTTCCCAAGAAATACCTTTTGCTATTAAAGAGAAGTATGATGATATAAGCCATTATTTTATGAAAATTCCAAGTCACAATAGGGTTAGTTGTTGTAAATATCATCTTCCTACCGTGGTTTGTCCATTTTGTTGGTAAAACTGAAAGTTTACTCCATCGTCGCTGTAGGAAACTCGGTAACTCGCAACGTATTGATATCCATCATGTCGACCTTGGGTTCCTATTTCGGTGACTGTCGCATTCTGTAAAAAGTCTACTTGGAGCCATTGGCTTACGTCATTGACGCTTGCGCTCCATGAGCCTGAGATTTGTTCTCCGACTCCCAGGAAGTTTAATCTGCCATTGGCTGGTCCATGATACGTATTCCACTGAGATGAAGCGCTGATCTGAGTATCTCGAATTTTATAATTTTCCATACCGAGGGGCTGTGGATCTATGCAACCTAGAATTTTACAAAAAATATTTTAGACCCGCATTCACTGGAGTAGAAATGACAGTTGTTAGTTTCGAACGAAGGTTTGTACTGTACAGCACTACGAGAAATAGTTTCTTGAATACACTTTGAACAAAACCAAGAGTGTGGTTAAAGTAAAAACGTTGACGGGTGGTTGTGTAACAAACTTTTTCCGTGAATGAATTAGGAACTTCCGTTTCAATTTGTTGAATTCTTACGTAGTCATCTCAACGACTTTAGATGGATATTTAGAAACGAAGTTGCGAATGATCTATGTAGTTAAAGAATGACTGAAAAAGCAAATTCTGAAGATTAGTAAACAAACATAATTAAAATACAATGACTGAATTAATGGAATTACTGGAATTACTCTGGAATTATTCCCTAGCAAGAATTTTACTAGTACGGTTTGTGTTCGCGCAAGTAAGTTTCTTTTCAAATTTACGTCGATAACCTCCTTATATCAATTTTAAAATCATTTTCTCTTCCTTTCGAAAGACGAAAACGTTCTGTCGTCGAGAAGAAAAACAGTTTGAAAAATTTACTCACCTCGTTCGACTCGTTTAAATATTCCTTGTCTACACAACTCTTCAGAGGCACTAATGAAGGGTTCAAACCAGCCAACAACAAATAATAGCAAAGCTAGATTTGCAAGAAAGATTAAGCCTCTTGTCCAGCACATTTTCTGTTTAACGCGATAGGATATGTTTACCTTTCTAAGCAAATTAATCATTTATTACTTGCAACCTACTTGCATGAATGACACCAGTACAGTACCTATGACAACTAACAACAACTCATGTGTCTATGTTCTGCACTACAGTGTCGATAAGTGGTGACTATTTGTTTGTTGCACAGGCGACAAACGGAAACTTATATAGCTTTTGGTCATAGGTTTCAAAAGATGTGTTGCTATTGATTGAAGCAACCTGGCTTCCAGTTTTAAACTATCCTCTTCCTTTTGGCTGTAAACCACAAGTTTGAAAAAAAAGGGCGGTGGTAATTGATGGCATGCGCAGAACATAATAACAGACATGTTGGGGGAAGTTCAACAAGCGAATCGCTGTCTTTGAATCTCAAGATATTAATTGCAAACCATCAGTTCGGGATTGAAGACTAGTGGCGGGTCGTCTGGCTCGTACACATTGGACGAGTACCGCGACGCTGTAACCTTACGCTGTAACGCTTGAGTGTAAAGCCTGGTTCTCATATAATCGCAAAGATCCTGCAATAATCGCACGACCGTTACGATTATATGAGAACCAGACTTGAAAGTAGACTTCAAACCTAGTTCCACGACTCAAGTTCCACGACCGCCATGATCACCACGATAACTGCGATTGCTATCTTCTAATAATCGTACTATGATCGCACGACTGAAAAACCTTGCATCGTGCGACTATCGCACGATCTTCGCGATTATATGAGAACGAGGCTTTAACAATGTACATAATGTAGAGCAATAGCGTAGATAGGCGAGTGGCAGGGGGAAGTTGTCCCCTACTCTCCCCCACACAAGGTCTGTCGTTACATCCACGACATTTGGCAGTACAGTAGGCTTGTCCGCAGCGGATTCAGTTTGCGTTTGTAATACCAAAATGAAAAGTCATTAAATAAGTTCCGACTTTTAAATCCAAGTGTATGAATGGCGTACAATGCGAAGAGTCCTGTTTCTACCGACGAAAATGATATGGTTCGTAGGTACCCACAGATCCAGTCTGCTGTTACGAAAGTGATGGTGAAGACGATATGTTGGTATGTGTCATATACCTCATGTGATGTGTCGCACATTTCCGTTTAATAAATCGTTGTAGAAATTTAATATCAGAGTTGGCTAAGTAAAAATTGTTCAGTCTTTTATTGAATATCGCTGACAGTTTTACTTTTACCGCCATGGAAATGCTCTGATTGCTTTTTCTTAAATTACATCTATGGGTACATTGCGAATATCTTGTTGGTCCATTTGTCTCAAATTTCTTCGCCTCCTCCCCCCACTTACAAATTCCTGTCTACGCGACTGATGTAGGACTAATTTTCACGCGTTACGGCGTGCGGTCATGGCGTTCGGGCGTTGTGTCACGCCTCCAATGTGAACGAGCCTTTATGCATACCCTTACCTCCTTCATACCACCTAAAAAGTCTGCTGTGTTGCCAATGTCATGACCTGCCAAACCGGTGGAGTCAAAAGTCATCTTCGCCAATCTTGCGCCGTATAGATCATGACTAGTGCTCTACGAGACTACGGTTTTCTTTGTCCAAAATATTTTTTGTACACGGTAAGAGATGATTAAAAAGGATGATAGATACCTTCTTTGTATATGTACGAATCATATATCAGTAAACAATGCATAAAGTAGAAGATTAAAGTACTATTAAGTGTAAGCTACAGTAGCGTATAGGTTTGAAGTGGCATAGTTTATTGTGAATAAATTATTGGCTTGATAATTGCTCGGAACCGTTATCAGCATTTTGATATCATCCACTTGCCAAGATTGTAATGATCTCCTTACCGGATGATGCCCTCCTTTGATGCGGCCTTTGTTTTCCTTTTCATGTTTTCCTTTATCAAGTTTTTCTCAAAGTAGCGTCCAATTTCGCTTCGGTAGTTCATCTACATTCTAACAAGCACACTACTTCCAGTCGGTTTGATAGCTTCATTTGTAGAGCATCGGTCTGGTAACGAGAAGAAGCAACTTCAAATTCCTCTCAGGGTAACTAAATTTTTAGTTAAGCCTAGTTTCCACTAGATCGTTATCGTCGTTACGGTCCTTGGGAAAAACTTAAAAGACCCAAAAGACCAAGTGGAAACACTAAGCAGTTTTGTTCCAAGGACAGTAACGATTGCAACGACCTGGGTCGTTGAGATAGAATCAGTTCTATTTCATCGACCCAAACGACCCACCAACCAGTGTTCCTTTCATATTGAAACCACGATGAACGGCCGAAACGACCCAAATAACTAAATTCTTTGCCCACTGTGCCATTCGGGAAAATCAAGAATGTGGTAGTAATATTCATGTAAAGATAGCAATTAAATAAAAAAATAACTATTCTTTACCAATAAACATAAAAGTTTTCTAAACTGATGTAGAAATCACTGGGCTACGTCGCTTTTGTCGTCTAAAAAGCTGTGATCATCTCAACCAAAAAACTACTTTCTATCGTGAAGGCGAAGCTCCTGCACAAGAGTATGGCAGGCACCATGCTGCTTTCTGAATCGGAATATTCTAATCTTCGTATCCAAAATCGATGTTCTCTCTTTGTTTTCTGTGAACGGCTCTCTCAGCAACGGAATGAGAAAAAATAGCTTTCCATGCAGCAGCAGCGAGTCTCCTGTTGACGGCTGGCATATTGCGCGCAAATAAATTCGGAAATAACACCAAAATTGTAATTCACCTCAACGACCTCAACAACCCAGTGGGAACCACATTGTCTCTAGAGTTTCTTGGGTCGTTGCAAAAGACGTCAACGACTCAAAAGACCGTAACGAGCAAGCGGAAACTAGGTTTTAAAGAATACAGCGTAAGATAACTTCATGTGCACCCTAATCTCTAAATGCCTGCATATGCACGGACGCGTTCGTGAGTCACTACTTGTTTATGTTCGTGTGCGTTTTGCATTTGCGTGATGTGCGTAAACCTTGGCTATTGATTTTCCGGGCGGAAAGCCCAATCGTAATATAAAGATCAGAGCCCAGCTCAGAAGTCTTAAATGTATCGCCATAGTAAAAGAGGCAACTAGAAAAGTTTTAAAACATGTTTACTGACGTTTCGTTGCGGCGTGCAACATCTTCAGAGTATAGATTTACAAAGGTGAGAAAAAACTATATATATGGATCTATAATTTACATACATTATTCCAGTATGTAAATTATGTATGTAGTTAAAACTTTTCAAGTTGTCTCTTTAACCATGGCGATACATTTAAGAATTCTGAGGTGGGCTCTGATCTTTATATAGCGAGTGCGTAAACCTCTTCCAGTTTGTGTGGTTGTGCACTCGTGGGGAAAAGCAGAGTTTACAGAAACTTACCCAATCCTTTCAGATTAAGGTTCGTATGGAATAGAAATTTCCTTTTGCAGTTCAGATGGTCCGCTGTACCTTCCTTTTTTATTCTATCAGATAATAAAAATAGGTCCACAGTAGGCACACAAGAATGTCTTTTTCTATCCCTCAAACAACTGGCCGCAGTTTACAGCAATGCTTTGTGTGTAACGTTATTAGAGATAAGAAAATATCTAAAAAGAAGTATGTCTTTAATATTTCATCTGCTCATTTTCTTGGGCTCAGCATTACGATTTAGAACACTCGCAAAAGATTCCCCAGGTGGAAAACGTAATCTTGTCATAAATATCATCACCCAGCAAAAGACATGAAGTAGAGCCATAAAGAAATAAAAAAAGTTTAATCTGAAGTTTCGTTGTCAACTTAACAATATCTTCAGAGATTATAATATTACATCATTATCATATATTATGTGCCCCCATGATGTAATATTATAATCTCTGAAGATGTTGTCAAGTTGACAACGAAACGTCAGAAAAAAACTTTATTTCTTTATGGCTCTACTTCGTGATTTTTTGAGCACTGATATTTATTACAATATTACAATTTATTATCTATTATATCTGTCATTGATTATTATCTTTCATTTGAAGCTTTCAGAGAAAATATTTTCTCGACAATCATGACCACGGCCAAACTCTGACCTGTAACACAAACGTTACGTTCCCTGGACCAGTGTATCCATTCAGGGCGAACGAGCCACGGAATTGTACCTTCGGATCTGTTGCTCCGATAGCCCTTAAGCTGTCATAAGAATGGTCCGTCATGTAGTTAGTAGGTTCATCTTGAGTTGCCACAAGAACGATTTGTCTACGGCGTAATAGAGCAGAAAAACGTGTCGGGAATAACTAGCGGATATTCATGCAAGCGTATAGTGCTGGTTCGAGAGAGAAATTGGCCCAGCAGACCGTTAACCTTATACAAATTTTTCTGCAAAATACAACTAAGTAATGTTTGATAATGAATACTATTCCGTACAAATTTTACTTCAATTTGGCCTGCTTTTTTTCCTGTAGTTCAAATTAATTTTAAAGTACACATACACTGACACACTTAGACGAATACGTACATGTTCTTGTTTACTTATGCCAGCATGTATACCAATTCCTATACCTATATATACACATTTACACATAAATATACAAACATACATATTTCGGTATATGTATACATATTATATACATGTACATACTGACCTTTGAGAAAGACTTTTTAAAAATATTGCCATTTTGTCCGCAGCACTGCGATACTGATAGGTATCAAAATGTGCGGATTCCACAATCGATCCTTGAAAAAGGGTAGCAAAAATGACGGTGGTGAAAGAAAGCATCATTATGTATTTAAGTCAAAAAAAACAACAGGGAAAAGCTGTCAAAATTTCTCACCGTTTTGCGCATTAACAACAATGTTATATCCTCTGATTTTTTTCGCGTAGTTGACACGAATAACTTTAATTATTGCTTTGGCTTTTGAACAGATCTTATTTAGAACAGGATTATCACATCCGTAAGCTGTGATAGTGATTTTCAGTCTTTGCTGTAAAATAATGGTGAAAATTGCAAGTGATAGGGTTGATAAATGAACACATTAAATTTCTGCCCAAATGGCCTGAGATTATGACAGTGATAATAGATGTTAGCGTTCAGCCAGGGATGATTAAAAGGTAAAGATTGGATTTAAAAGGATAGATGAGTGAAGCATAGACGGTTAAGGTGTAAAAAAGGAATTGTTAATTTAAAACGTATAGAGTGCGAAAGTCAAAAGGAAGGAAGGAAGGAAGGAAGGAAGGAAGGTAGGAGGGAAAGAAGGAAGGAAGGAAGGAAGGAAGGAGGGAAGGAGAGAAGGGATGAAGAAAGGAGGAAAGGAAGGAAGGAAGGAAGGAAGAAAGGAAGGAAGGAAGGAAGGAAGGAAGGAAGGAAGGAAGGAAGGAAGGAAGGAAGGAAGGAAGGAAGGAAGGAAGATGGTTAGGAAGGTAGTTAGGAAGAAAGGGTCGATAAGTTTCCAGTAATTCTCAGCCATCGTTCTAAAATTAAAAGTATTCTTACCTTTCTCGCAAAGTTCTCCATTAAAGATTGCACTGCACAAACAGCTATACCCTTTAGGATCACAGAAATTCATGATACATTTTCCACCATTTTTGCAACGACTGGTAATACATTGTGGCTAAAAATAAAAATAATAAGCAGGGAAATTTGATGATCATTACAGCTACTTGCACCCGAAGTTATCCTACTTCACACACTATTTGACAAAATGTAAATTAAATTTGCATTCCTATATATTTATGTACGCATGGATACACGTGTATGTCTGTGTCTACGTGTGTATGTATATATGTAAGAAGACAGGTAGGTAAGTATATGTTTGTATGCATGTGAACGTATCTATGTGCAGTATAGTTGTGTACTTGCCTGTGTTTGTACATATGTTTGCATGAGCGCATTATTGCATCTGTGCACGTGTGCATGCATGTATGTACGAACATACGAATGCACGTCGGATGGTTAGTGTATTTAGGTTTGCTGGAGCGTCGGTAGGTTCGTAGGCCTGTGTATAAGCGGTTTTTTGTCATCTGTGAACCTGTGTACAATTCAATGCACAGAGGGATGGACGAGCTGAAGCATGCACTGGATAGAAAAGTTATTCGGGTGGATGAGCAAATCGATTCTTTTGCTACAATTATCTTTTCTTACCGATTCAATATTTAGAATTTCATAAAGAGTCCAATCCCGGCTTTCTTTATTCTCCGACCTCGTGCTATCAATTTTGTTCGTTAGTTGGCAATTGATTTGAGCTCTGTTGGTTACATCACGGTAGTTGAATAAAGAGCATGCTATTTCTTGAAGACACCGCTGTCCACACTCCAGCAAGGACTGAGTGTAACAGCTATTCAAGACGTTGGTTTCTAAGCGGTCACCTTCGAAAAGAGGCAATTTCATATCACGTCATATTATATCATGTAATTTTACATCATAAGTCATAACATATATGATATCATATCGTATATCCTATGTTAGGATATACCTCCCAGGTGTATAGTGTCTTTTGCGTAATCCGATTGGTTCCTCTATCTCGGAATATCCTGCATCATATACCTCCGAGCAAAACAAGATGGCGTCCAGTTTAGTTTCTGTTACGAAAGAACTTTTGTTTTAATAAATGAAACCTCCGTGCAAAACAATTGCTAAAAAGCAACAAAATTTAGCAACAAAGTGTTCAAAGATATGTATTTCTTTTACTTTTTAGCAATAAATGTACTAAGGATGTGTTTCAAAATGTTTTGTTTACAAATGATGAGTGGGCGACAAGCCGACTTTCCGTAAAATTGTTTTAGAAATTTAAAAAATATGTATGTGAAAACAATCATGCGAGGTATATGCTAAAACAATTGTTCACCTCAGTGTCGGTGAATAGTGCAGATATCTACCTCACCGCTTCGCCTATCGGTAAATATCCATCACTATTGACCTTCACTTCGGTGAATAATTGTTGTATATTATACTACAATATATTATCAATAAGTAAACAGTAAAAATTTCCGTTATATCTTCTTTTTAAATCAGTTTTGAAAACTGTATTCATCAAATGAATACGTGCGTTTCGAGGACCTACCTCTTTTCTAGAAAAAGGTTCAAGAAGTCAATCGACTACGTCCTTTTTTTATACATGACAGAAAAAGATTTGGGTTACCATAATGTTCAATCCCAAGCCATTACCATAACTATTCCATAATTTTAGATGATCCATGAACGTTCGCCAAACTCTAACCTTAGGAAAACAATTTCTGAGCCCGTGACAGGGATGTCACGATTCTGATGAACGGTGAGACGCTCTAACCATTGAGCTGCCGAGACTAAAATGGCAAGTTTAGGTGTTTGTTCCTAATAGAGTATAACACCTAAGTTTTTCGAACAAAATTAAACCAATTAGAAAAATTAAAGGACTACTCCCTTGGCTTGACTTTAAAATTGATTCGTGAATAGAGACTTGGTTTTGCAATTTTATTTGCGATTTCAAATTGTGGTGAAACAAACCGCAACTTCTCTTCGGTAGCTTCATATAAAGACTTGAATGACTTATTTTAACAAGGAGAAATCGAAGACAATTTTATACGACAGTTCGTTTCCTAACTGGCAGGAAAAAAGAGGAAAAGGAAAGCCAGTCTATTATTTTAAACTGGACGACCCAACCACGATCACTTTCTAGTTCAATGATCGGTTCCCCTTATATATCTGCTGAATACAACTACCAGAATGCCTTTCGAAATCTCGTTTGTAATGTTAATCGGAGCAATTGTCTTTCCATTCGCTTTGGGAATTCAATGTTTGCATGAAAATGAGAAAACCGCAAAATGTTCTACAAAAACGACCGTGGGACAAATCTTAGACTATGTCGTTCAACAGGTGAGAAGATTTATTTTAGAGGTCATGGAAGGGACATTTTTTTAATCTGATGCAGTGCGGCCGACGGAAAAGTACCGCTTCTTTCAATGTCCGACATTTTTTGTTTTCATTTGCAAAATTTTGCATTAGGAAACGACTTTGGGTCGTAGGCGAAACGACCGGTTATCCCGAAGTTCAACAGATCGAATAATTTATGGAAATTTATTGCTTTACAAGCGTACTTTTCCTCCACTGAAAAGAGAATATGTACAAAGGGTCTATACGTGCCAAATTGACATTTAGGTTTCTATCAGATTTGATTGTTAACCAGATATTCAAGACTTGTTGAAGACATGTATCGAAAAATCTCAGTCATTGCTGGTCTAAAATTCTACAGGGTGTCCCAAAAAAACCCGAAAACTATTGAAATCACCTATTGTTAAAATTTGAATGCCCTACAAAAAAGCTGAACGTAATGATGCGTAAAATATTGACAAGGTGCATGTATTAAAATTTAGGTAAGAAAATCGCCTTGTAAAGTGCGCGATTTTTTGCCCATGGGAATTTAAAGCAAATTACTTATATCAATCATTTATGCACTCGTGGGGATCAACAGAGTGCTAAGGCATTCAAATTCTAACAATTAAATTGTTATTGGTGATTTCAATAGTTTTCGGTTTTTTGGGACACCCTGTAAAGGAAACGACGAGGTGCTTGTGTTGACCTTGATGCAAATAGTTTACAAAGCAGTCTTGTCTCAACTGTGTCTCTGTCAAATATTTGGCAATGTATAAAACAGGGCCAGCAGTTGTTTTTGCGTTCCCTCGGTTTTTTACGACGAATCGATAATATTCGATCTGTAAATGCTTTTTTCCAACGTTTCTCGCGATCGTTTGCCTGTGCCAGCAAGGATGTGGAATTAAATATCCCAAGCAAAACATGAATTTCTTCAAGTTTTCCTCTTATGTTACGAATATTCATGTACGTGTTTACCTTATTCGTTCATGTACTTATATCCTCTGCAATTTGAAATTTCACGATTGAACTTTCCGCTCACAACTGACATTTGAAGAATTCTAATGAAGAAACAAACACTTCACTTGTAAAGAACCCGCCACTTCAGGAATCGAATATGGAGAAAAACAGAGGGGTTTCATTTCGTATTGTTGACCTGCAGGAGGATTCTGACAGTGACATACAGTTTATTCTTCAACTACTTACCGACACATTTGTCAAAAGTGGGCAAAGTACGACGAGTTAAACGTTCCAATCGCATGAATAAAATCTACCGAAAATTGAAGGGAAAAAACATTCCATATAAAGAACCTACCACTAGAGAGCATCTCTCCAATCTAGCAAAAATTAAGAGATGTGGTTACACAATATTGATCAGTCGGAAGATTGCGATCAACAGAGCGAAAAATGCTCAATGAATATGCAACAAATTGTTAACATTACAAAAGAATGTGACCGAGTATCTGTTAAAAGACAAACGGATGTCTCTCAGTAATCAATCACTGCAGTTGCTTGAGGTGAACACATTCTGCATAGCCCGAAAAATCTTCGAAAAAGAACATATCAGAGATATTTTGGATCTAAGGTAAGTGGCCTTTTACAAATGCAGATCGAGTTTCTATGTAATTGGTTTTGGTATTTTATAAACAACTTCTTTGACCACAACCCAATTCCACGGAACAAAAGTCTTAAAGCTTCAAGAAATAAAGGGCGGTAATAGTTGGTCCAGTTGCTTTACTTAGCTGGGTGGAGTTTGCTTTCGGGTTTTTAACTTTTTTTCGGTTCTTTTCCTTCACGTTAGGTAGTGTTATAAGTGAATCAGTATCATTTTGACTCGATCATGAAGAATAACGCGTACATAGCTTTCTGCCCAGCCCAAACTCGATTCTCGGACACTAAAATAAGTTGAAAGATACAGGCCAAGGTGCTTGGGAACGGGCGCTTGGGCACGCTTTTTACTTACGGTTACAATAGTTTCTTTGGCACAAAATGGTGAGAGCTTAGTTATCGGAACAACAGCGCTCCAGAGGTGTATAGTTCAAAACACTATTACGTGCATTTGATGTTCTAAAGTCCGATTACAGTGCTAGGGTACTACGTTTGAACATGACCTTCTCTTTTTACCTTCCATCAGGCATGTTTGTTTTGTTCGACCTTCTCCAAAACCTAGATTAGATTTTCCAGTACCCAGCTCCTGTAAGCTTCAAGTGATGCTGATTTACCTCCGCCCTCGAAGAAGGCGTAATAGTTTCCTTTATCTGTGACTGTGATGTGAGGTTTTTATCTGCATGACTTTAGATGCGCTTTTCTCGGGCTATGTGAAGGTCAAACCTTGTATCATTACCACGTTTCTTTGCTGATTAACCAGAATAGCGAAAGCTACACCGATGTATCTGGAGCAAAATGCCTATCTAAACATTTACGCAAAAAAGCAAAGCAGTATTAAGGATGGTCTTCCTGTTTAAATATTCCAACTTCGTCCAACAACTTCCAGTCTCCTTCTACGGCCACTTAAGCAAGTATTCCATCGGGAGTGTTTCACCGATACAAACGAAATGTTTAAGTACGTTCTAGCGTAGCTTTAAAAGTTCTAAGGACTTGGATGGAAGGTCTCAAGCTTTAAGGCTGCCCGAAATCCTTGCGTCCTGGTACATTCTGTCCGTCCTGCACCTTCAGCAACCAAGTTCGATCTGTTCTGAAGCGTTCTGCGCGACTGATAAGTACTTCACGCAGCATTGACCCATGAACAGCTCCTCTTGGGCCCGTATTATATGAAACTCGTTAGCAATACAAGTATCCAGAAAGTTCTAAAGAGGAAATTTCTCTTTGATGTAAAAATGCCCCGCCCGGATAAAGAAGCAATGATTGCAAGGGTTTAGGAAGTTTGACATAAAGTTAATGAGCAAAATTGAGATATGTAAAACCCACGACACACATTTGTTTTTCAAGTTTTCACTACGGTATTTAATTTCCTTGAATTATCAGAAGAGCCATTTATTTTAAATTAAACGGAATTCTCGACCTGACATGCATTTTCACTCGACGTTACCCATGATCTGTTAACTCTTTACCTGGTAGCTTTCTGGGTGGTGCTGTCTTCACGAGTAAAATCCTCTGGCGTTAACCAGAGTAAAATTAATAAGTTGTCAAATGGCAACAGTGTCAGTTATAGGGTTAAAGAACAGACACATAGATGGCGTTAGTAAAAATAGCGAACCTACCACAACTTCCCGCGTGATAACAAAAGCCAATGACGTTGCTTCATTTTTTAGATCACGGTCTCGTCCTATGGTAGTTTTAATATTTTTCCATAAGTGAAAAAAAAAACCGTACAAGCTTTCAGATACCTTTACATTTTTTGTTCTACTTTTCATATTATACAAAATAAATAGACACCATTTTTACGTTGTCTGTTCAGTTCTGGATGGACAGAAGACGTCAAAGCGTGGTTAGAACATCAGTGACCGACTCGACTTCGTCTCGTGGACAACTATTTTGTTTTTACCAAGTTGTAACGTCATTTATGCTTCAATAGCTGAACAGACAACCGTAGAATCAAGTTTGTTTGTTGCATATGATCGACAATTTTCGTTCTTTAACACTTCAACGTCCAGTGTCCAGACACCTTTAGAACAATAAAACAAAGGAATAAACAAAGCAAAAGAAAAAAAAATCAAGCGTTAAAAGTTTAAGTATTTCTTTTTTTATTCGTGAACAATGAATTGGCGCCAAAATAAGTCGTAAGGTCACTATCAGCACATTATGTCGTCTACTTATGGGGCGCTAAACTCCCAAAACGCTTTTAAGTACATCACTAATCTTCAATTATAAAGCTTGGATTTCCTTAGAAACATAAGCATAAGTTCAATGACACACGCAAGGGCATTATGCACATCATGCTTAGTTAATCGCTTGGTACTTGGGAGGAACAAAACGTTCAGTAGACAGTGAAGTGCTAACTGCGATTGCGTACGCCGTTATAATTATGCTTAGGTCGTTAAAGAAAACGAAGCTTAAAAATCCACTCATTTATTTATCGCCAATCTTCGCCAAATGCATTCATCAGTTTTTATAAGCTCTGCGTACTCACAAGTATTAACCATCACACATAAATCCGTCTTAGCCGATGTAAGTGCTACCCGATGGCAAACTTGTTTAACACTACTGCCCAATGGCAAATGGCATGTAATTATCACACGACATATTAGCTCTGGGAAACTTGATACACATGCATGAAACGTGAATATATAAGTCCCCGATGGAGTACGAATCAATATCAGGTCCTCTAAAGGCGTCTCTGCATCACTGACTTATTTACAATCAGACTGGGTGGTCCCATAACGTTTAAGTTGCGAGAAGCGTCCCCAGAAAGATGGGTTCAGGGTAGAAATTTGTGTCGCTTAGCTAATGGAAGTGACCACTGACCTGTGTTTTTAAAAGAATTGTGGGCGATTTGAGTTCTTTAGGAAAATGGTTTTTGTACATAATGTTTTCGTTTCTCTACACTACTGGTTTCGTTAATGATGAAACCAGGGGTTTAAGAAGTTTTCGCTTAAAAGCGACAGCAGAAAATAAACGAGTTTTTACTAAAACGTCAAACAACCGTTTTTTATTCATCTGTCAAGCAAAAATCCAAACATCACTTCGTTCCGTAAAAGGAATCGTTCAGAATATTTTATAAGACTTTTGACAGGTCTTTAATAACCCGAGCCGACAATATCGGACAGTGGTCGAACCATGAACATAAGGTCCTATAAGTTACGTCATCATTTTGAGGATACTTTTTCGGATCGTCCAGTTATATATAGGTCAGCGGTTCACATGTGCAACTTTGTCTTACGATTGCCATCCTGATGTATGAACTAACCTCAAGAAATTGAAGAAAGAAGAATTCTTTCGTTTAAAGGAGCTCGCAAATAACCAGGAGGGCGATAAAATGCTTTTTGTAAGTTGTGAACAGAGATATGAAGATGTAAAGATTTCTCTCAGAATCGACTTCTGCGGGCGCTCTTTGCGTTTGGCATTCAATTGTACTGTTTAAAGATGTCGCCTAGCTTACTGTCGCATGCAAGTCCCGATCACAAACGTGGAGCCGAAGGAAGCTTGGAATACGACAAAGGTGAGAGTCAAGTACAGGACATTCCCTTTAGTGACACATTTTGATCCACCTCTCACCAAATTTCACTTAAGCTGAAGAGAGTTAGAACTTCCTGAAACTTAAAATACAAATCTAGCTACAAACTTGCACAATGTTTGAACCTTGCATAATATAACAAGTAATTGACATTAGTCAAATTCTTTTCTTCCGATATCCATACAGTACTTAGTTTGTTTTTAACTTTGTTTGACGCCTTTTTCAACTTGCTAAGAATCTTGAAAGGTGATTTATAAAAAGAACTACTTATCAACCATAAGCGTGACAACTGCATGGGGAAGTAATTGCCAAAGAAGCGAGTTTGGTGCCAAAACAGGCGTTATGAAACGAAAACTTCACAATTAACCTACACTGCCGAAGTCAACCGAACAATGTTGACTCGAGCGGGATTTGAACTCGCACCTTCGGGACACAGGTCCGCCGCTCCACCCTTTGAGCTATCAAGTCCACAGGGATTGGAGGCGAGTTTTTATCCAATTTAAGTACACGAGATATTCTCGCGACAACTTAACGCTATCCATGAGGATGGATGCGCAGTGTTTCGATTCTATTTCAGAATCATCCTCAGGGTATTATGAAACGAAAACTTCACAATTAACCTACACTGCCGAAGTCAACCGAAAAATGTTGACTCGAGCGAGATTGTTTAGGGAGTCTGAGTCTATGTAAGGGGGTTAAAAAATCTTCTCATCCAGATTTGGATTAATAAATTATACTCTGGGTGGATTAATTGATTTTTGGAACTGTCTAATCAGATTACACAATGGATCGCCCGACGCCGGGGCCTTTTGCCGATCTTCCGCATAGGAGACAAACGCCCAGGAAATGCAGCTACTATTAAATGCATTCAGCGGCACATAAGGAAGATTATAAACAATCGAGAAGTTTAGCGATTTAAGACAAAATGTGTGAATTTTAGTGCTGAAGTCAACTACGTATCGTAATGATGAATTAAAATAACTTTTCATATCATTCAATTGCTTCCAAGTTTACGTAATTAAGTTGCGTAGCTATTTTTAAGAAGTAAGGTCGGTCACTGTGGGCGGCGAAACTGACGGAGAAAAGGAGAAAACAAGTTGTAGTTGACGAACTTGCTTGTATTGAATTCCAAAAAAGGAATCTTACTTGATCGCAGCTGCAAACTGATATGTCAGGCAAATATTGTCAGATTGCAGAGCATTACGTATGTTGACTATCTTCGCTATGTAATGTCGTTTATTTGCAAGTTGTAAAATCTTGAAAATCGACCTGCAATAGAATTACTATCGCTCAACATTTCCAAAATGAGATTTCGTCGAAAGAAGATTTCTGACTAGGAATTCTCATTTTTATACATTTGACAAAAAACTGGTGACATCATTGCACAAACGCTTTATAATTAATGAGGGCAATACGTCTGACACCAGCTTACATCGGGGATCAAGAATTCGTCTCAACGATGGAGACAAGAATGGCGGATGGTTTCGTAACTTCAAAACATAACGTTTAAAATTGTACGTTTTAATAGGAAAGATTATTTAAATAACCTTTATTTCTCCAATCTATACTACAACAATAATACTGATAATAACAATAATAACAACAACAGTAGTAGTATAATAACGATAGAATTCTATTTTTTCAGGATGAACCCTTCAGCTGAAAGTTACTGTTAATAGATGCCATGCACGACTGAAGATTAAAATAGAGGAATTTCAGTTAAAATTGCAATATAATTTAAAATGTCTAACATGTAAACTCTAAGTACATGTTATAATATTGAAAAAAAAGGCCTAGAAAATACCAAATGATTTTTAGTTAAAAACCATGACCGGCACAAGAAGTGAAAAGTCGGGTGAAGACACAATAACTAATGTTTATTAATACCGATCGCTTCATCGTTTTTCCTTTAATTATTAAGCACTTGTCGTTTTCATCAGGGAGAAATGACATATATTGATTTAAAACAAACTCGGAAACGTGTCTATTGAGTTAGCTGACAAAAGCTGACAAGATAAAGCATCTATTAAATCACCTTTAATAAATATACCGTTTCTTGCACTATAGTTGCATTGATACTAGACCATACGATGCTTGTTCGAAAGCCATGAAAGATAATCCCACCTTTTTCTCGGTGAAAAATATCTATCTCGTATTTTTGGCCTGGAACGCAAATTTCTCTTTACGAGATGAGCATCTCTTTTGTGTTAAAGTACAGACAGAAATGAAGTTTTAACGCGGAGCTTGCAATTTAAAGTTAAATAAACAAAAATGGAGTTTTTCCCTCATGAATTTTCCTTTGCTCGTGAAAACAGAATGAGTGGCAGGAACCATAGAAAATTGGTTGAAAGCGTCTGGTATATGCAAAGCTTTTGTATGCAAGAATTCAAACTAACTAGCGCCTTTATATAGTAACGATTTGTAAGAATAAAAAAAATTAACACTGGGTGTTTTACAAATGAAATCAAAAACGTGCGAAAAGTTATTTGGCTATTCATTCTATTTCTGAAAAAAACCCTGAATGAAATTAGGAAAAAGTGTTTCACGGCAGTCTTAACTTTAACAAGTGATGGTGGCAACGGTTATGGAAGAGTTTCCTCACGTTTTCGATC
Source organism: Heliopora coerulea (assembly GCA_030142905.1). NCBI lineage: Eukaryota > Metazoa > Cnidaria > Anthozoa > Scleralcyonacea > Helioporidae > Heliopora > Heliopora coerulea. The sequence continues at coordinate 1,962,252 of JASJOG010000020.1, forward strand.
TGAATTAGATGAATGACAAATTGTTGTTTGTATGGCCAGGGATTTCTACAATCTCGTCAATGACTTTCCAGGTACCATGATTGGTTATTGGCATAAACATAACGTAAGCATCGGAGACGGTCGCGTCAGGGGTATCGCAATGTTTCGGCACTACTTCGAATTAATTTTTATTTATTGTGATTCAGGTTCTGGTGTCCTGGACGAGAAAAGAACAGGACCAACAACATTTGTCAAGTTAATGTAAACGTTCACGATTAACATACTACACACATCAAAACCTACACAAAGAATTGAAAAATGTTGTGTTCGAGACACTAACTTATGTTTGTATGTCAGAATTGACTTAATTTTTGCGGAGTTTTAGTTCTGTCGATGCGGAAACTCGAGAAGTATTTCAAGCACAAACCGACAACCACGTAACATAATCCTGCTTATTGTACCTTTTTGTCTTACAAGAATTAACCCTCTAACGGTCAGCGTCCTGTAAACAGGACACCTTGTACAAAAGAACAAATGAGAGGACAAGGACAGAACATTAAGAGAACAGAACAAAGAACGAAAGAAAACGAATTAAGCCGTAAAGGGCTGATCCCCCATTACAGAAGATTAGCGGAAAGTATATCATTGAATGTTATATAATGACACCGCAAAGCATCCTTTGACCTCAAGATTTTACGATGCTTTACCAGGCAGTAATCATATCGACTAATAATGATGACTGAGCATTGGTACAAAAGTCATCTCCCGCATTCTGTGATGGATATAGCCTTCATTATTTGCATTCAGCTTAATTGAACACATCTAGTTGGAAGAGTTAGGAGAAATATTCTTTGAAGTTTGTCTCATGCAACTTCTAACTTAAGAAGAAAACTGTTTTCTGTCAATCTGCTTGACATTATACTCCATACCTCGCTAGGTAAATATTAACAGCAAGGGGAAATTAATGAAAATAGGAATGCAATGCAGCAAGACAATTTTAACATTACAAAAGAATACATTTGTTAAATTACATGAAGATAATAAAGACGCGGCTGTTGCTTTATTAGAATTACTTTAATCGAAAATCTGTGGGAAACACTTGGACAACGTCGAAAAAGAAGTCAAGAAACTTTCAAGGTAAAAGTCATCGATTTGTGTGGTCTTCTTCATAGACTTGTCGCGATGGATTGCAAAATGTAAAAAGCTGTATTTCTACTATGGTAGATGTGCACAATAGTATGGATTTTAAATATTGTGCTCGTGTGAGCTTTGCAGTTTGATTGTTGAAAGTGTTCCAAGGTTTAGAAATAATTTCAATATGTTTGATCCATGTAAGCATTCGTAAGGTATTTAGTACGCAAGATGGAATTTTAACTGCTTCATGAATTTAACTTCGTGACAACGGAAATCGCGCGCCTTTTAATTCAAGGTTTGGTCTTTATGCTTATTCAACCGCGCGAAATAAGGCGCCAAATCTAACAGCCTAGCAAACATTATGCGATCACTGCGGCTTCGTTATACTTATATTTCGTTCATCGATGCTCTGTATTAAGCGCAGTATTTGTCTCTACGTTAATAAAAACGATCTCTGCTGTTCTCTATCTAAAGGCAGATCGAAGGAAATTTTAGATGTTGCAGTAGACAATAGGCACTGCAATTCTAACAATACAATCGCGTTCAAGATTTAGGCAGGCATAGCTTCCAGTATGTGTGTGTTTTGAGAGAAGTTGTGCGAGGCTGGTGATGTAGAATGGCAAAGGGGTGTTGACTTCAGATCTTCAGACATGCGTTTTCTAAAACCTTCATGAGTACCCTTGAAGGTGTAACTTATTGACGACCGCCAAAATGATTGTCAACACACCAAATTTTATCCAAATCTTGAATCATCGGCTTCGAACGATTCTACACTATCTCTATAATGGAACAAAATCGTGGATATTCGGGATCTTTTTCTATCTAGTACGAAAAATTAGCGTATGTAGCTTGTCCTCACACCTACATTAAATTCATGTCGCTTTGCTTCTATATTTGTGCTCATGACAAGAACGCTTTCTATAAGTTATCATAAACTTAATTAGTTTTTTTAAAAAAAAAGAAACGTGCCCTCATGACCTTGACAGAACGGGTTTTCTTTGTTTGGTTTGACGAAATAGTTTACTGTGGAATGGGTTTTTGTCAAAAATCACTGCCAGGTTAATTGCTTTCATTGCGGATCGCGCCAATATGCAAATTAACCTGATGATAACAGCGGGAATACTTTTCTCCTTGGCCAGGGGAAGTTTCCAGCACAGGAACCGTTGGGCAAGCTCTTCGAGGTTCGGGAATAAGTGGCTTTCACACCTGCTGACGTGTATGCAGATTAACTCACGAAATCTTTGTACGGAAATGTAATATCAACATTTCATTTTGCAGAAGTTCCCGCAGAGAAATTATCCAGCCACGTTTTGCCGGCTGTTGCAACTGACTGGCTACATCTTAATATAACGGCATTTTGGTGGGGTTAGTTGAATATGAAAATTACAGATGCAACAATGTTGGCACGAAATAATTAGTTAGCTCTAACAGGAAGTTACTATGAAGTACAGACCTCACAATTGAGGAAGCTAGACCTGCATGGAGTGGTATCTAAGTATCACTCCTATTTTGCCCTGCATGCAGTCACAGAATTGTTCAACTTGGTGTATTATACATATTACATGCGATTAAGGTAAGAACGATGAAACAACAATAGAGGCGAGATTATTTTGGAGTGAATACTATTTATTCGCTTTGGGCAAGCTTAACTCTCTTTCTTCCCCTTACAGACCAGTCATGATCGGATATTTTCTGCTCCTGCAAGTTGCTGTTACAGCCGCTAACCCAGTAAGGTTGGTATTATCAGTGAAATTTATTAGATATTGTCAAAAGACAATAGTTGTCAAAAGGCAAGTAGATAACCATAGGATAAGTATGCACATCATATGCAGGTAAAAATAATTTACCGTGAAATGATATCTTTTGTCTTGGTCAATGAGCGAGACACCGTCATACCGACCCATGATATATCGACACGAAAACAAACACAAACAAGTACAGAACGGAGAAATAAAAAAATTATTCAGGCATTCAATCGTTCATTTCTACAAGGCTGCGAGCACATAGAAATGTGCTCGCAGCCTTGGCTAAGCCCAACATGGGCGTTTGGATAGAGTTGGTTTCCCCGGGTTTATAAAGGTCAACCATCCATTTGATCCAGAAAATGGAAAGTCGTCAACTGTTCTGCATTTCATATCAATAAGTCGTCTGTTATGGCCAGAACCATGAACACTTCTCCATTTAAGTCATGGAAATCGACTTGGATCGAAACACGAGATACAGCTTAATTTTGTAAAATCTTTTGCAGTGAAAGCAGTTTTTCCCGCGCGTGTCGTTTATGTTTATCGAGGCGGTCATAAAAACCGACTTTGTTGTTGACGCCGTCGTGAGTTTTTAGTGTTAGTCATTTAACCACCTGAGGAGAGATAACGCTCGTAATTGAGAGTAGACAAGATGAAGTTAACTCCTTATCTGGCAGCTAGTTTTTAGAAAGTCTTCCCTGGATAATTAAAATTGTCTGGAGTAAGCCAAAGTAAAGTCGACTGGCGTTGGCCAGAGGAAAATTAACAAGTGACCAAATGGCATCAGCGTCAGATAAAATCAGTTTAAGAATAAGAAGCAGACAGCCTGCTGAACTGACTATTACCATGTAACGCTCCGTTGGATAAAGAATTATTAGGAGGTACCCATCACAGTGTGATCGGAAAATTTGACAAAGGGTAACAGTTTTCATGTTTTATGAAAGCCGATAAGTACAATTTAGAATTGAAGAGTGTATATGTCTTGTATAATGAGAAAGGATAAGTCGACGCTAACTCCAACCACATGAAAACAGGTTGGGTTTGAAAGAAGGGGAATTAAAACATATGTTGTTGTTCTTTGCAAGTCACTTTTGCATGCCTTGTCCTCATTTAGAGACTGAATGTCTGCGAAATGAAACATGCCGGACGATTATATATTTCAGAGGCGGGCAGAAGTAACAACGAAAAATAGTTCAGTGGATACTGTATGAATTGGAACATTATGAATATTGTTTTCAGGTAGATGAATGATCTTCAAGCTCGATACTCAGAAAATGATTTCTGAGCCCCAGACGGGGATCGAACCCGCAACCTTCTGATGACCGGTTAGACGCTCTAACCATTGAGCTACCGAGACTCAGATGGCGAGCTAAGGTGCAAATTCGATATATATATGTGCGACCTAAGCGGAAGCCACTATATATTAATAATGATTGAAGAAGTTTCATTTTGAGAAACGTGAGAGCTTGGATATATTAAGGTAGATGAATGATCTTCAAGCTCGATACTCAGAAAATGATTTCTGATCCCCGTACGAACATGTACCCGGCAATATGTACATGTGCATGTGTACGTATGTATGAAGGTGTATGTGTATATGAATATATGTATATATACAAACACAAAGTTTCATAGAATTTTCATAAATCATGTTTCATAGAACGTTTCTTTCAGATTTCACAGTTTGTTATGGTTAATACAACAAACTTGAAAAAAAAAATCAAATTAGATTGGAGGATTCTCGTTAAAGCTTTGCGTTTTTCTCCCAACAAAAAAAACTTAAGATAATCGGTTTAAAATGCAGCTGACCAAAGCGATTTTTATTTTGCAGACGTCGTCTTATCGATAACATTCTTGCTGAGCTTGTTCAGAGCGACCCAAACTTGAACCCAGGCTTCGATATGGAAGGATTCCGGGATGATCAACTGGCCTTACATAATCATTACCGCGCCTTACATGGAGTTCCATCAATGACACGTGACGCCACGTAAGTCGTCGAGTCTTGTTACCGTCTTCTTGGAGACCTTACGATCTACGTCATCAACTTCACGACGACGTCCTCTAGACCTTTACGGTTCGAGACGTCTCTCCATCGTGAGTAAAATCATCTGACGTTAGCCAGAGTAAAATCGTCTGGCTTTAGTCAGAGTAAAAGAGTCTGGATTTAGCCAGGGTAAAATCATTTGGAGTTAGTCACAGTAAGATCGTCTAAGGTTAGCCAGACTAAGATCGTCTGGAATTGGCCAAGGTAAAATCATCTGGGGTTAGTCAGAGCCTTCTCCATCTAATCTGGCTCTTGTTTTCTTTTTTTCATCTTATTGTTTTGTTTCACTTTGGCTACCGACAGAACATTTTACTCCGCTCAAACAACATTTGGAAGCTAAAACCATGCACAAATCTTCGCCCCACTAATTATCGACGATTTCAGAGTTTCTCAAGTTAAACGGCAAACTTTCGACAATGCACTCAAACTGACCCCAAAAACCCAGTGCATTTTTTTCAGTTGCGACGTATTACATCTTACAAGAATTTACGGGAGCATTACATTTTGTAAGACGTAAGCGTTATAAACTTTGAAAACTCGGCACTGACGGTTGAACGTAGACATGTTACTTTGATCTCTGACTAACAGGAAACAAATTATTGCTTGAAGTAAGCAGTGTCACACCACAGTGTTAATTCTGTACACTGGAAAAGAATATGAAAAATTAAGAATAAACAGATATATTTATCGATTGCGCACTCATCCCCACCTTTTGACACGGATTTATTCCTCCTTGATAGTAAGCCAGTAACATATTTAAAGTAATATTTAAAAAACGAGCAGGAGTGCTTTATCGGATATAAAACACGAGGCGACAGCCGAGTGTTTTAGATTCGATAAAGCACGTACTGCGAGTTTTTTGAACGGCTTAAAAAACAAACCTCTTAATACATGATTCGTGTAGAAATTTTGAAAATTAATGATTTCTAAGCTGGGAAGATTGGAGGAGAAAAGTAAACGTGTTTTTATCACATACAAAGACACTACACGGTTATGACTTTTCTTTGTATTTTCCTTATGAATTCTTAATGAATTTTTTTAAGACAAAATAAATATTAAATCTAAGGACGGGGTAACCCTTAACATTTTTTTCTTGTTTTTTTTTTTGGTTTTTGTTTTGGTTTTGGTTTTTTTTAATTACCGCAAATAAGATGTTTCTGTGCTTCTTTGTTCTAAAGCTTGACACAGCAGGCGCAGTCTTATGCAGAAAAACTGGCAGCCGCAAATAACGGATTATACCATTGTAATTTGCCAAGTTGCAACCGTCATGGTGCAGGGGAAAATTTGGCCATGGCTTGGGGCAGCACGACCGCTGAAACTAATGCCACCAAGAGCTGGTAATAAAATAGCGATGGCATTCTTGTTTTATGCATAATTCGGTAGTTTTCTCCTTTTCAGACAATTTCCTGTAAGAGTTTTATAGCTTAGCAACTCGATAAGTTTAGTAAATAGGGACAAAGGTTTGCGGGAACGTCATGATGTTTAATGAAAAAATGAAAAGGAAATAATTTGGTTCCTTTCAGTTAGCGTCTTGACGCCATGAAGCACACACTTACCGTGAATCTGTCGCAATAAATTAAATTTTTTGACGTACACAAACTCCTTGTAAATACTAAAACCTTCCGTCTTTTTCTGAGGAATTCCTGAGTTCCCAAGATGAAAGCTCAGCAAATTTTCATTAGACATCACGACGTTATCGCAAAAACTTGTGTCTATTTATTAAACTTTTCAGTTGCACATCTCTTTCGTTTCTCCTTTAAAGAGTCGATTCCTCGCATTTTCAACCCCTTTTCCTCTCGTCCCTCCCTGTTTCCTTCCGTTCATACATCCATCCCTATCTCATTCTTTCATTCTCTTCCTCCTTCCTTACCTCCCCACCTTCCCTTTCCTCCTTCCCCCTTCCTCCTGCCTTAACTCCCCACCTTCCCTTTCCTAATTCCCCCTTCCTCCTTTATTACCTCCCCACCTTCCCTTTTCCTCCTTCCTTCTTTCCCCACCTTCCCTTTCCTCCTTCCTTCTTTCCCCACCTTCCTTTTCCTCCTTCCTCCCCTTCCCACTTCCCCTTTCCTCATTCCTTTTTTCTTTCCTCCCTATCCTCCTTTCCTTTCTTCCACCCTCCCTTCCTCCTTCCTTGCTTCTGACCTTTCTTCACCTTAGATTTTCTTTCTCTTGTTCTTTCATTTCCTTGCCAACTTTCATCCTTCCAAACTTCCTTCTTTCTCAACTTACTTCTATCCCGATGTCCTTCCTTCTAAACTTCCTTCCAAATTTCCGAACATACTGCTATCCGACCTTCAGAATATGCTTCTTTCCTCGCTTTTGTACCTTCCTATCTTCCTTTCGCAACCGTTACATACTTTGGTCATTTCTCAGGTACGACGAGATCTGGGATTACAATTTCTGTACCGGTGGACATAGGCCTGGTCACGAAGGCAAAATGATTGGACATTTCACACAGGTACGTACTACAGACACTTGATCCAATTTAATCATGCCGAGTACTATAAAACGATTGCTCGCCAGTACAGATACTGTAAAAAGGGTTTCAAAAATATTCAAAAGTAGGAGTTGGGGTTTACAGAGTAGAAGTTGGAAGACCGTGGTGGTAGGGGATCTCATCTGGAAGCACACTTCTGCTGAAAAATGTGAAATCTAGCAGTCTGACGTATAAGTTCAGAAAAGAGCCAAGGTAATTTTAGACTGAAGTTTCGGCATCTATGCCAAAAGAGGCATTGGAAGTTCGACTACCAAACGTCGCTTGCGGGATGTATCTCTTGAATGACATGTAAACGTTCGTCAAGCTCTTACCTCAGAAAAACGATTTCTGAACCCCAGAAGCGGATCCAACCT